>CM022876.1:26470443-26489169 GCA_012654025.1 Pachypsylla venusta | reverse complement strand
AGGTGGACTCGGCCCGTGAGGATGTCACCCTCAAGTAACATCTTACAATCTCAAGTATGATTTACTTTTCCTCATGTAAAGTTAGCAAGTCATATATGGATTGGAAGAAATTACGCCTTCGGTAAATCTTTCGGTAAATCGGTAATTATCCTTCAGTGTACAAAATTTCAATTCAATCCATATCCATATATCCATACTAATATATAAATGCGAAAGTAACTCTGTATGTATATCTGTATGTATAAGCGAAAGTAACTCTGTATGTATATATGATTTTGATGAAATTTGGTACGGAGATAGACTAAACTTTAGGAAAGGACATAGGCGAAAAAAGGGGTTGACACTATAAACGGCCATGCCTATAAGGCGCCAAGCGAAGCGGGCGTATCCTGCTAGTATAAGAAATATTGATCAACATTTGAGGCCGCATTATACTGCTCCGCGTGCTCCTTCCTGAAAATAAATGATGACGCGTATGTTAAGGACTCAATATTTTTAATGGACACCCAGTATTATTCATGTGTAGTAGGTAGATAAAGTTATTTTATTTGTTCTACCATTTCACTACGTACTGAGAGTGAGCACTTGAAATCATTTCTTTTTTAAATTAGTAATACTCGTATGATACGTTAAAGAGAAGTAGATTCAATAAAGTCAGAGTTCAACTAATATATGTAGGTATACCTAATTGGTATCAATAGACTGTGTGGCCGCATGTATAACACACACGTCTTGCATAAGTGGAGTACTTGGTTAGAATTCTGGTCGGGTCTAAAAATGTAAAAAAAAAAAGATTTTTTTGATCTTGCTACTTGATTTGAGTACTTACATTTTTTTCATGGTTTGACGAACTATGGTAGTAGCAGTGGCGCAACTAGTGACGGTCTGAACAGACATGTTGCCTGAGGTCCCGTGACATTTAGCGGCCCTCAATAGGTTACATTTTTAACAAACATGGGTAATTATAATATTGTTTGTTTGGTGCGCACAGTCTTAATGTTACGTAAGTGTGATATGGCAAACTCTAGGCGGGGATGTACACATGTAAATGCATGAATTTCCACTCTTCATGCTTCATTCGTTATGCCTGTATTAATATCTAGTTTTATTTTTAATTTTCAGAACATTTCACCATGAGTAGTTCTGTATCGTCTAAAAATTATTTGATAGTTGGACTCTCTGGTTGTACATGTGGGGGTAAATCTACTTTGACAAAATCTATTATGGAACATTTTCAGAATGTGCTGGACATTCGGATTCTACAATTGGATAACTATTTTCTTGAGGATCAAACCAAATTGAAATATCTGCCCGAGTTGGATTACTATGACTATGATGGACCGGATTGTGTGAATGTTCAGCAGTACTGTCTAGATGCTAAGAAAATTGTCGACGAGTAAGTAATTCGATTTTTCGAAGACTTTTTTTCGAAGAAAAGAAAATATTTTTTTATTTCATTACGTTGATACCTTTATTGATTACATTACTTTATTGATTAAAAATACAAAGGCAAGAAAATTTATAACCCTTAAATACAATGTTAAATAAACATGAATACGATATGAAATCAATACGATCCTGATTAGTTCAAAACCAGGACCTATGGGAGTGGACCAAACTACTGCATTTAATTTATTTAGATATTAAACTAAATACCTATCTAGACTCTACATATTATTGTGAACGTTTGTGAAGTCCACCTTTGACCCCGTTACATTCCGAAATGCACTTGTATATGTGTATGTATCTGTTTGTTACGCGATACAAGCCAATTTCATCCGATTTTGTCGAAATATGAAAATGATTTTTATCTTTTTAGCGGTTTGTTGTAGAAACGTAAAATTTTGATATGTTATGGCTAATATTTAAGGGCTTTTCGATTTTGAAAATTCTGGGATCCCAGGGGGCCCAATATTTTGTTTTTTGAAAATGATTTTTTTTAAATTTGATTAAGATATTTTTTTTCTTTAAACACTAACGTGAACACCTGATCATCTTGATCCAATAGTATATTATTATTATAGGCGGTTCTGTGCCTGAACAACATACGAGGCACGTCCAGAAAGTAAGTTTACTCAATTTATGTAGGGTTCAAAAAAAAAATTATTAAAACAAAAACATACTTGGTTACACTTTTACATATGTGAGTTATTTTTCGGCATAGTCGTCATCCTTCTCGATGCAAGTGGTGAGCCGCGGGATCAATTTTTTTTATGCCTGCCTCGAAGAAGTCTCCAGCTCTTTCGCCCACTTCTGCACCTCCCCCTTCACCTCCTCCTCCGTTGAAAACTTGTTTCCACCCATGTGCACCTTCGGGGAAGTGAAGAGATGGACATCTGAAGGGGCCATGTCAGGGGAATACGGGGGGGGGTTCAAAACGTCCCATCCAAAAGAGTCCAGGAGTTGCAATCTTTGGAGCTCTGCACTCGATTCAACTTGTGCTGTTCTGTCAGCTGTTTTGGGACTATCCCGCAGACATATAACTCATATTTTTTCCATTCTATCTGGTGTAAGACCCGATGAATTCTGGGGGGGGGGCTTAGGCCCCAAAACCCGCATTTATTATATTAAAGATATTTAGTTGTGAATTAGAGTTGGTTGACTATAGAATAACTCTGCTTTAGTTTTCCGTCAGAGCTGATCGACCACTGAAAAATTGCCAAAAACCGTTTCTGAAATCGACCATCTTGAACTTATTTTTTTTTAAAAAAAAAAAATGTAAATATCTAACTTTTTTCATGTTTACAAAATTCCCCGGCTTGTCTTCTATCTTAGCATTTTTTAGACTGGTTGAAAAATAACTGATTTTTTTTTTTTTTTTTTTTTTTTTTTTTTTTTTTTTTTTTTTTTAAAACAGACCTTGTCCTATCCTAACAACCACCTTCTAATGTTGAAAACACACCGAGCTGATTTTTAATTTTTTGTTTACATAGGAATCACATGATAAATTAAGCAGGATTTTCTTCTAGTTCCACCAACAGAAACCATAAATTTCAAAAAAAGTTACACAGAAATGAATAGGATAATAACTAAGAGAGTTATTTATAAATAAAGGAGCTAGTAATCGATAACTGGTGCGGTCCCCTAGTATCAAAAAATCGAAAAAAAAATTGGTCTGTCCATCGTACGCCGCGCCGTCTGCTCGTCGTGGACTGGACTTTTGTTAGCATTCACCGATTTGGATGAAATTGGGAATATAGGTTCCATTTGAGGTCTAATTGTGTCTTTAAACTTTTCGTTAATGTCAGTCAAATATATAGGGTTCCAAATGAACATTTTAGTATGCGGTCAACGCCAGGGCCGGAACAATAGTGGCACTTGTGGCACGTTCTACGAGCACCGCGCATTGACAAGGTACACTAGGTATATCAACATTTCTAGGTTGACAATTGAAAAAACATATCATTTTGACGGGGCCTCCAACTCTTCAAAGTATGTAGTAAAATCTAATTTAGGAAAGTACAAGTAGGTACCTACTACCTAGGAACTTAATAAAGAAACGAGTATTGCAACATAAGAAAATTGATTAGTGTAGGTACACTAGGTACCCTCTTACTATCCTCTATCTACCAGCTGTATGTACTAAACCAAAAGACCAAAAGGTAATCAATTTTTGTAATGGCTCCAAGAAGTACTTAAACTACGACGGCGGGGGGGGGGGAGAGGCTGGAGGGGACCCCGCTCTCTGAAAGTGCTACGGGTCCCGCGCAAGGTTAATGCGGCCCTTGTCAGTGACTTGTACATATAGGGTTCCATACTATCATTTTATTATGGAACCTTATACAGAGTTTTTCATATTATTTAATATCTTACAATGTTCAACTATTTTTTTTAATTCATATAATTATTATCTAACCGAAGGCGTAATTTTCTCCAATCCATTTATGCTAACTTTCCATGAGGAAAAGTAAGTCATACTTGACATTGTAAGAAGTTACTTGCGAGTGACATCCTGACGGGCTGAGTCCACCTGGGCTGATGCTGTAAAATAACACAGAAAGTAACTCTGTAATATTATTAAGTTTGTAACTCATGTGTTTCTGACGTAATTATATTCCGCCCCCCCCCCTCCCCGAATAATAAAAAAAAATCAATTTCTTATGCGCAAGCGATAGAATCCAATATTACCTTGTGCACGATTAGCGCTTATAAACGTCAAAATCTTTCCCACCATTGTAGAACAAATTGCTTAATTCAATTTGGCGATTTTAGGGATAAATATGACTGTACCAAAAAAAGACACGTTTGCCATTAACAAACACACCTTTAATATTCTGGAAATTTCTACCCTCGTGTTTTGACCGCACCAGACTGATGATGTTAGGGCTAGGTATGACTGTATTAAAGAAAGTCACAAAATTTCACCTCGAAAATTAGATAAAATAGGTAACCTTAATATATTCATCTTACATATACCCCCCCCCCCCCNCCCCCCCCCCCCCGGAATTCAATCTAGGCTATAGCCCTGACTCATAGCGCACATCTTACTACTAAAGATGAAAAGTGGATATGGGACAAACCCCAATGAAATTTCTGTGTGCGCCACTGATTGAATATATTATATGTTATTGTCTCTTTCAGATTTACTAAAAACAATTCCAACAAAACCAAACAGATTCTCATTTTAGACGGATTTCTAAATTTCAATCATGAACAAATTCTTCAACTCTGCGATCTTCGATATTATTTTGTATTAACATTTGACGTATGCAAACAAAGGCGAGACACTCGTACCTATCTTCCTCCAGACGTACCAGGTTATTTTGAATCTATTGCTTGGCCATGGTATCTTAAATTAAAAACTCAAATAGATCAAATTCAAGAAAAAGAAAAAATTGTTTATATTGATGGTACGAGGCCTCCTGAAGATATATTCCAGCAAGTTTTGGGAGACATTGATAGTTATTTTAAAACAAATAAATAAATTGTTGTTATTACTCGCAAGGAGATACTCGAAAAAATAACCACTCTCAAAATTTGATATTTTACGTTTCAAGGTATATGTGGAATCCAAAAAAATGGGACGATGTGTGGAATCCAAAAAATGGGCTCTGTCATTCGTCCGTTAAAAAACGGACGAATGACTGTATAAAATTGCAGAAATCAAATTCAAGAAGAAAAAAATATTGTTTACATTGATGGTACGTTCTGAAGATTATATTCCAGCAATTTTTGGGAGACATTGATAATTATTTTAAAATAAAAAAATTTTTGTTTTCATTTTTTTTAAATTTTACTATTTATATTTTACAAATCCCAATAAGTAATTTATCCATTTATGACTTACTAACCTCTATAGAGAAAATAGGTCATACTTGAGATTGTGAGAANCAGGGCTGTAGTGCCGTTTGGTAAGGTAAGTAATTTTACAAATCCCAATAAGTAATTTATCCATTTATGACTTACTAACCTCTATAGAGAAAATAGGTCATACTTGAGATTGTGAGAAGGTACTTGAGGATAACATCCTCGCGGACTGATTCCATCTGAGCTATTGGTGTAAATCAACACAGAAAGCAACTCTGAAATATTAGTATACCAGCAGGATACGCCCGCTTCGCTTGGCGCCTTAGAGGCATGGCCGTTTATAGTTTCAACCCCAAAAGTAGCCTATGTCCTTTCCTAAAGTTTAGTCTATCTCCATACCAAATTTCATCAAAATCGGTTCAGTAGTTTAAGCGTGAAAGCGTAACATACATACAGACAGACAGACAGATAGACAGACAGAGTTACTTTCGCATTTATAATATTAGTATGGATTTATGTTTCTGTCGTAATTATATGTATATTTCTTTGTGTTATTATGTCACAATGTTTGTGGGCATCATAGCAATACAAGGTATTTTTTAACGAATCGAACCCGGTACATCCTTGGAGCTAGACGAGTGTGATCCCCATTGTGCCTCGGAGACGTCGCGTCGTCGTAATTATATTGCAGTGATTAACATGGTTTTGTAGACCCATGTCAATGATCAGCCTCCAAGAATAGATGTATGATGATAATTTAGCAGTAGACAACTACCTACTATCGATCACGATGATGCCAATAATGAATGAATATATATTTAACCGTGTACACTGAAATTGTGATTTGTGAGGACGAGTTTCAATCACAACCGAAGCAATTTACTGACGCGAGTTAACAAACCCATTTATTTTTTGTATTTATCAACCCCAATATCCCCTCTTTTCTCCAGTTGTAGTTGCTCAGTCAATAATCCGAAACCCATTTATTTTTTGTATTTATCAACCCCAATATCCCCTCTTTTCTTCAGTTGTAATTGCTCAGTCAATAATCCGAAACCCATTTATTTTTTGTATTTATCAACCCCAATCCCCTCTTTTCTCTTGTTGTAGTTGCTCAGTCAATAATCCGTTTTCAATAATAGTCAGTGGTCGCGCAATTCATGTTGGCCCTTTCGCAAAGCTTCACTAGGGAGCCTTTTCCTACCAAACATAAGGACACGGGAGGAGGACAATGGCCCAAAAAGAAGGGGCATGAAACCCTGTTGTAACCAAGCATAGATTTTTTTTTAAAAAAAGAAAAGTTCTGAAAGATTCTTTAAGTGTCTGGAACCGGGGAGGAGTGTCTGGCAACAAAACTTGTTTTTTTTAAAAAAACTCGCTTTTACTCATCGGTACATGTTGGACGATTGTACATACGCAATAGAGGCATGACCGTACAAACGATTCCTAACCTCTAATTTGGTTAAAATTGGGTTAAAAAAATTCAAAGGATTCCCAGATTCTCTTCCCGGTTCCAGAACCTTGCCTCAATACATCTCCCCGCTGTCAAACCCATCGATGTGAACTTAGCAATGTGTCGTAAGAGGTAAAATACAAAAAAAAAGTAGATTTGTCTTTTTTCTGGTATTTGATTGATAATCTAATAAGGTCATCATTAGATTTAAATATTTTGTTCGCGTTCCATTGTTTTAAGAAGAAGTAAAGATAACGTAGATACGGTTAAAGAAATACTGAAAGTAAAATCAGTTGGTTGGAAGTTCAGGTCAATGACGATCTCACCCTAGTTTGGACTGATAAGAATAATCTTAACGTCCTTGATTTTTTATAAATGAAGCTTCAAGCAACGTGTAGAATAAGAGTAGCTGACTATAATAGTGTTGCGAATGTGTTTGAGATGTGAATTTGCAGAGTAAGTACTTACGATTAAGCAATATCCTGTCGATTCTTTGCACAATGTGATAGGAGTGAGAAGCTGAGTGAATTAGCCTAGGAAAGCCTCTGCATTATTTATATGCATGATATATTAAAACACAATTACTAGCTGCTGTTTACCCGTGTTTCGCAACGGTTGCGATATCAACCAAAATTTCGAGATGAACACTTTAGTAATGATTAAGCGTACCTAGATAAATTTGGGGGTCGCGACACCATTGATCGGACTAAGCATAACAGAGGACAATCACTTCATCCAATACTTAGTCAAAAGGTTATTTAGCTCGCTCAGAGTGTTAACCCTAGCTGTAATATGTAAACTACTTTTCAAGGACAAAATGTCTAGTGAAGAATTAGATGTAAGGACTTTTTATAGCCTTAAAGTACATTTAAGATTACGAATATTCCCTTATTTCTCATGACATGCTTATAAGGTTTTATTTGAGATGGAAACACAGATTCATGTTACGAAAAGGTACCAGACAGATACTATTAATTTTTTTTGGAGCAAGTTACAAACTTAAAATGTGGTTTAATATAATTTTTTAAACCTTTTAGGGGTGGGAGTAATCTCTTTGAAGGAGTAATTCACTTTAATTTTAATTTATTTTGAAAAAACCTTTTTCTTCCCTATTATTGAACTATTTGAATATATTGAACTGAAGCAGACATAGTTGTACCAACATGAAAAAAGTCCAGTGCAAGTTTGTTTATTTTANAGAGAGGTTAGGAAACGTTTTGATCAGCCATGCCTCATTAAACTTAGTCTTCTCATAAAGTCGCTCCTTAAAAACTGTTGCACTATTCGGAAAAAAAGTAAAATAAATTAAATCGTAATGACTTTTTTTTCATGTTACCTAACCTGTTGAATACTAAAAAAAAAAAAAAAAAAAAAAAAAAAAAAAAAAAAAAAAAATCTCTGCATATTTTAAAAAAATCCGAAAATACATTTGATTTCTCTAGTTTCGTCGATTTTCAAGCAATAAAATTGTGAATTAAACATTTAAAAGTAAGTTTTCTCGTATTTCCCACCATTTAATCGTGATAATTAACCTTCTACTTTCAATTAATCATATCTTAAGTTAGGTTAGTTGCTCAGAAAAAAATTAATAGTATCTGTCTGGTCCCGACGAAAATAATGTGTTTGTTGAGATTTAAATCATTTGTACCGTCGGATAAAGCTTGTTTTTGGTTTATTATTTTCAATAATGAACCTTTGGAATCATCACGAAAAAAAAAAAATAACCCACTCTGNTACCCCCCCCCCCTCAATTTGATATTATACGTTTCAAGGTACGTAGAATCCAAAAATCGAATGGGCATGGGCACTTTTGCCACTCTATATCAATTTCATCCAAATTTCATCCGATTTGGATGAAATTGGTATAGAGGTCCCATCTGGGCTCTAATTGTGCCCCGAAACTTTTGGGTGCTATCGAATACACACTTGGCGATTTTTGCCGCTTTTTAGCGGTTTTCATTAATCCTGTCTAAAAAGAGAATGGTAAGAGCCTGAGACTTCAAATTTAGGGTCTAATTACGCCCCAGATTTGGAATCGTCACGGGAACCCCCCTCAATTTTTTTGCTCCCCCCCCCAAAAAAAAAAAATTTTGGNGGGCCCCCCCAAAAAAAAAAATTTTATTATATTTTGCCAGAAAAATAATAAACCCATAAAATAAAATAAAAAACGATATGGGTATGGTTGGATTCAAAAAACTTTGCCATGTGTCACATTGGCAGAGTTTTTTGAATCCAACCATACCCATATCGAAAAGTAACATTTTTTTCTTATACCCTTTTACCCGAACATGCGGGAAGTATTACGTTGTTTCTCTTGCAATTACAAACTCTAGGTTAGCTTCAAAGTTGAGTTGATATACAAAGCTTGATTAGACTTTTTTCAATATTTCAGTACGAAAGTATCAATTTCAAAATTGTCGTGTAAAGGATCAGAAAAACAAATGAGAAAACTTATTATTAAATTTTGATCTAGGAGTACACCTACCACAAATCCAGAAATTAACTTTAGTGAACACATTTCACAATGTGGAATCAAATATTAAAATTGAAGAAATTATGTTTGGAAGTTGCTAAGAAAGATGTTCTCAAAGGCAAACTATTGGATGCCCAGCATTTAATGTTTAATAAATATCTTTTAGTAACCAATGTTAGTATATCAATATCATTATCGGCGGCAGGTGAGTTGATATTCATTTTTCTCGATCGCAAATATTGTATTGTAATACAAAATTAAAATTCCCCAAGACCATAAAATAATTGTATTGCTCAATAGTACGTCCCTGTTTCGAATATTGTTCCTTCCTGTAGTCGCCATCCTATGCTATACATATCAGACTAGAAAGTGTCCACAGGGCATTTTCGCGACATCTCACGTATAAAAAGAGAACCCCATTTTTTGATATTGACTATACTCAACTGATGTATTCTTTTGATTTGAGACCGTTGCGGCATAGACAAAATGTCACCGATACTCTTATTTGTATGAAAAACTCGATTCACCTGAATTACTCAACATCATCATAAGTTAACAGCCGTTTGGGTGGTTTGCAACAACTCGCCATGAGTTCTTGATACTTGAGAATCCTTACGGATAATGCAGTAGCTTGAAAAAGATATTGTTTCCAACCCTACATTTAGTTGCCTTTTACGACCGGCATGAGCTTGGGTGCCTTGGAAGTATTCTTTTTAAGTCCTCCTATTCACAGAGGAAATTTAAAATTATGAAGGAACCAGGAACGCATACCATGAGAGTTCCAGCCAAGGGCTATCAAACCAAGCCTCATACGAACCTTTTCTATCATTTTTCCAAATCTAAATCTAGAAATGTGAGAACAGTTGATTTTAAGGGAAACATCGCTACAACAACAATATACCGCAAAATTGGATTTTGCCTTTTTGTAGCAACAACAGCGAAAACCCGTATTGAAACAAAACGATCTAAATATATAAACCAGAAGAATTCCAATACCGTAGCCCAACTGGTAGCAGATATCGAAAAATTGATGGGAATAGACCACAAAATCATCATACATAGTTTTCGAGTTACAGCCAAATTATTTCAAACGTCCGATATCGTAAATTAAGACGTTTTCGTGGCAGATTGTGCATCTCACTCGGCTTGCACCAAGAAGGTTCCGGGTTCGATCCTTGACGTGTCGAAAATTTAAAAAAAAATCGAATTTTTTACTTGGTCTGGTTGTGTTTGGGGGTAATGCAACCTCCTGAGGACAATTGAGTTGGTATAAGGTATTATTATAAGGTAAAAATGGTTAAAGTGTAGTTTAGGATTAATGATATTGGAGTGAATGTTGAAAATACCTTGTAATGTTATGATGTCCACAAACATTGTGACATAATAACACAAAGAAATATACATTTACGTTTTTACATACTTATCTTAAATTAAGTCGTGACAACATATTAACTCAAAAGTTTTAGGCAATATTTTGGTCCTTAAGGACATATTTTGCAAAATTATGACCAGCTCTTTCAGAGTTACGAATTCGAAAACGAGATGAGGTAATCAAAATTTTAGAAAATAGTAGCCACCCAGAACGGTCATTTCAAACTGCAGCGCATTAGCATTTTGAATGAAATAGACGTTTTGAATGAGATAGCATCCAGCAATATATTAGCGTTTTGAATGAGATAGCATTCAGCAGAACATTACCGTAATGAATAAGATAGCATTCGGCAAAACATTGGCGTTTTTTTTTTTTTTTTTTTTTTTTTTTTTTTTTTTTTTTTTTTTTTTTNTGGTTGATGATAAAATTTTAAAAATGAAATTTTACCCTCCTTGGGTATAAAAAGTGTAAAAAATCATGAAAGAGATGCACAGTGCAGATAACTTTTTTAAACTGGAATCCGAACCGATATCTTTCGATATTGCCGATATCGATATTTCCTTTGCGATAATATCGCGATATGGATACCCGAAAAAATATCGATATCGGATATCGCATGAAGACCAATATCGCAACAACCCTACTGTGAATAAACATCTGCATATATATTATGATTTTCTTTCAGGCGATGTGTTAGAACAATCCTATCAAAATCATTTTAAAAAGAAATCAACATGGGATTCAACTCGTACATTACATATGTCAATATCAGGAGCGACCGTAGGAATTCTTTGTCATCACTGGTACAATATATTAGATAAATATGCCCCTGGCAAATCATTACGAATCATTCTGAAGAAAGTCATCATTGATCAAATTCTATTTTCTCCAATTCAAATAACTGTTTTCTTTTTAACTTTAGGTGCATTGGAAAAATCCAGTTGGAAAGAAATTTCCTCTGAAATCATTATTAAAGGAAAGAAATTATTTTTAGCAGAATGGCTTGTTTGGCCACCTGCTCAAATATTTAATTTCTATTTTCTAAATACAAAATATAGAGTACTTTATGATAATACAATATCGTTAGGATATGATGTATATACGAGTCATGTGAGACATGATAAAACATTAACGAGTCATTTGAAATGATCAATCTCGTACGAGTCATATGAGACATGATCAGGGTCATGTTAGACATGATCAGGGTCATGTTATACATGATCAGTCTCATACAAGGTGTTAAATTATGTATATACGAGTCATGTGAGACATGATAAAACATTAGCGAGTCATTTGAAACAGGATCAATCTCGTACGAGTCATATGAGACATGATCAGGGTTATGTTATACATGATCAGTCTCATACAAGGTGTTAAATTATGTATATACGAGTCATGCGAGACATGATAAAACATTAACGAGTTATTTGAAACAGGATCAATCTCATACGAGTTATGTGAGACGTGATAAAATATTAACCAGTTATTTGAAACAGGATCAATCTCATACGAGTCATGTGATACGTGATAAAACATTAACCACTTATTTGAAACAGGATCAATCTCATACGAGTCATATGAGACATGATCAGGGTCATGTTATACATGATCAATCTCATACAAGGTGTTAAATTAAAATAATTAGTGTTTCAACTACAGTCATTTTTCTTACTTTCTTTATCGTATATAGTATATTGCAAAACGACCCACTAAAAAGCATCATTTATGGCTGTAACTTGCTCCCACTTGAATTGTTTCCTTTCTTATTACGCACCTAAATACTAAAAGGGATCTGTGTGCCAAAATTCAAGTCTCTAGGTTAAGCCATCGTGGAGCTACGTTGATTATCAGTCACACAGTATACCAACTGGGCTTTGCGTTTTATAAGTATAGATAGATAGCAGCGGTGTCCAACCTTTTGTGAGGCGCGACCTCCTTATTAGATTGAAAAAAATCATNCCCCCCCCCCCAAAAAAAAAGAGACACATCTAAGGTATAATGGTACATACGAGATAAATTAATTTTATTGCAATTTGTTGGGAACATCATGGTTGCATGTTGTTCATTACTACTGACCGCTACTTTTAGGTCCGATTCAAGGTTTAATCAGAGAGCAAGGGAGGAGGGGAGGTTGGCTGGTACCACGATATTCTGGTTGCTTCACGTCGATCATAAAATATAGTTACCTACGATTTTTTTGTAAAAATGAATTTCGGCATCGAGCCACTCACTACCCCCTCCCTCCCCCCAGGTTGAGAATCGCTGATCTAGAGAGGTGAAACATTGCCCACGAATATCGATTAGCTCAACTGTTATGATACATAGAAGACAAGATATTATTTTTCGTCGTCTCAAGTTCGTCCTGCACCTTGTGATCAAAAGGCACCCTTTGTATTCATTTCTATATGCTGGACACGCGACTGGAAATTACGATTTTTTTTGTAAAAATATTGTTTCCCAATATCATCATATGCTCTCAAACCAGGGCCGGCTCAAGAAAATTTGCCGCCCTAGGCAAAATGAATTTTGCCGCCCCCTGAATATAATATTAAATTTGTTCGTTAATTAATATAAATAGTAAAAGTACTCATATTCATATTTTTAATGCTAATACTGAATACTTATCCCTCCTAGTAGTGAAATTCATGATTTTTGCACAAATTTCAAAGACAAAACATGGATCTTGCAACCACCATCCCATATTCGTCATGTTCTGCACATATCATTACAAGTGACAAGTGAACCGTTTTTATATTAATTGTTATAGGTGCTATCTGCTAGCACGTGACTGCAAATGAATTTACTTATTTAGAAATAAGTATAGATCAGTATATCTTTATAATAAAAGGCAGGGTCCTGAGTGACTGATCAACGTAGAGCCGAAACTATTAATGTAACAGACTTGAAATTTGGCGGGGGCCTTCGTTGTTCGATGTAAATGTGCACTAAGAAAGAATTTTGCAAAATTTTAATTTTAAGGGGTAGAAATCGCGAAAAGTACACAACCCCCATAAGAAATACATTGGAGCGAGAGAGTTGGAATTTAGCACGGGAACGCCCATGCCTCTAAGGCGCCAAGCTATAGGCCGTAGCGAAGCATGAGCGAAACAGCTAGTAATATAGGTACCAAGTCACCTCTCTTTTTTTGGCTTAACGTCTCTTTAACACCTTAAAGTCATTCGATATGGGAATTTTGTTTGGAAATTACAAGCCAGCTACCTACATTGGGTACCTATATTAAAGGCAACATGAAATACCCCCTTTCATTCCTTTGGCAAAGAAGTCTACCTGAAATGGAAGCTAACTGCAGACCAGTTGTTTATATTGTTGACTTAATGACGATCCCACAGGGCTTGAGTGTCTTGTCTGAAATCGGTCTCAGATGTTATTTCCTGTGAGAAAACACGTTGTTCCAAGTTGAACAGCCTCAGTAGCTCAGTCGGTTATGGCATTGGATTCGTAAACCGGAGGCTGTTGGTTCGAATACAACTCCATCCCCCATCTTTGACACAAGATTGGAAATAGAATCTTTAGAAGAGGGCGCCTATTAAAAATATAAACCATATGTATTTATTTTTTTAAAAAACAAAAGTTAATAATAAAACAGGCTATTTTTGACCTATGTCTGTGCTACAAATATTGTCATAAGATGACCAATTTTTTTTTTTAAAAAAAATGTTTTTTGTTAAAATATATTATTTTTTATAAAAAAAAACCCTTTTTTATTCATAGAACAGCCTCCATGATGCAATCCCGGGCCTGGGAGGATTCACCCCATTTCCCCCTCCCCTTTTCGTCGGGCCTGCATGCGAGCTCTACTTTTGGAGTACTGTCTGGGCCGGATCAACAATAGTAGCACTTGTAGCACATGCTACGGGCCCCGCGCTTTGACGACTTACACTAGATATTTCGACATTTCTGGGTTGACAATTGAATAAACATATCATTTCGACGGGGCCCCCAACTCTTCAAAGTATGTAGTAAGATCTAATTTAGGAAAGTACAAGTAGGTACCTACTACCTAGGAAGTTAATAAAGAAACGAGTATTGCAACATAAGCAAATTGGTTAGTGTAGGTACACTAGGTACCTTCCTACTATCCCTTTGAAGTTTAATCCATGTTTTATCGATGTTGGAGGTACTAGACCAAAAGGCCAAAAGATAATCAATTTTTGTACTGGCTCCAAAAAGTAGACTACGCCAGCGGAGGGTGGAGAGGGCCGCTCTGTGAAAGTACTGCGGGCCCCGCGCAAGGTTAATCCAGCCCTGAGTACTGTAAACTTATAGACCTCACATGTTCTTTTTTAAAAAAACTTTTTGGTCCCCAGCGGTCCAAAAGGGCCCAAATCAGCTTGCTTAACGTGTTCCTTTAACCCACAACCTCGACATTAAGCGAAAATAAAGAAACCTCAGGTAGAATAAAAGAGCACAATAAATAGATGAATAGGTAGATGCGGGGTTTCATCACGTAACCAACATCCCTCCGCTCATCCCTTCTAGCACAGCCCTGAACCCATCAAACAGTTGTATTTAAAAACCATGCACGAAAATTAAAAAAAAAATCATCGCCCAACGTGGGGCTCGAACCCACGACCCCGAGATTAAGAGTCTCGTGCTCTACCGACTGAGCTAGCCGGGCTTCTGTCCGAAGATAGCAAAATATCTGTATTTATATTTTCCAAACGAACTGAATAAACTTTTCAAGTAGTTTCATTTTTTACTCACTAAGATCGCTATAACTTTTTAATATTTCCTAAATATTAACTGTAAATATAAATTTTTTCTCCATTGATAATAAGTGCGATGGTGGTGTAATGGTCAGCATAGTTGCCTTCCAAGCAGTTGATCCGGGTTCGATTCCCGGCCATCGCACAAATTTTTTTTTTCAATATCACAATTTTAAATAGATACCTACCTATTTAGGACTTTTGTTTTTACTATATTTTTTTCGCTTTTAACGTCTATTGGTCATTCGAAACGGGAATTTTACCCTCAATATTTTTGCTGGAAATTTACAAACTAGTTACCCATATTGACCTCACCCAACCTGGGTTGGGCCGGAAAAATAGGACACCCACTTGTTAAAACCTCGCTGGACGTTACTTAACTTCAGTGATCTAACGGGAACCGGTGTATTCAACGTGCCATAGACGCTGACTTTTACTAATTTCGTAACACTTGGACAATTAAACTAGCCAACGATCATGCCACGTTGAATACACCAGTTCCCGTCAGATCAGTGAAGTTAAGCAAGGTCGGGCGTGGTCAGTGCTTGGCTGGGTGACCGCTTGGGAACACCATGTATCGTTGGCTCTTTTTTCCGGCCCAACCCAGGCTGGGTGAGGTTAATGTGAGTAGCTGGTTTGCAAGTTTCCAGCGAATGGAGGTTAAAACCTCCATCTTGAATGACCAATAGATGTTAAAGAGACGTTAATTAAGCCAAATTAAAAAAAAAAGTAGTATTGTGAATTGTGAACCTAACTTAAATAATTTTCCGCAATCTCGGGTGGCTTTAAAAAGGCCCAAAAACTAATCAGCTAATTATACAAGTATTAATTAAATGAATATCCGCACCGAAAGTTTCTTCAAAATCAGACAACTTCGAAGGTTTTAAACAGAGAGAAAAATGATGGAGTCAAAACTAGACCTAGAGGGATATTGGTCCGTTATAGTTGAGAATTTCAAAGAAAAATGGAAAAAAAATTAAAAAAATCAGAAATGGCTCAGATATCAGTAGTTTGACGACTTTCTGTTGAGTTGTTTTTTTTTTGGGGGGGGGGGGCNGGGGGGGGGGGGGGGGGCGGTCTATAAAATAAAAACCAAAAATTAATGATTTTCAATGGAATTTTTCTTTAGTATTTGAGCCATACTGGGTCATGGAGGCGGCCCAATTAATGTTACCCTAGTACTAGTTGTTTTCTGTCGATTATGAGTCAATATACTTAACGGGAATTGTAATTTATACTCCGTGCTTCTCTACGGCTGCGAAATTCAACACCATTTTATTTGGGGTCTCAGCTAGCTCCGAAACTTTTGGATTCAATCAAATATACCGCTGGCGGTTTTTACCGCTTTAAAGCCGTTTTCATTAATCCTGTCTAAAAAGAGAATGGTAAGAGCCAGAGACTTCAAACTTATTAGGTATGTCAAATTTAGGGTCTAATTACGTCCCAGATTTGGTATCGTCACGAGAACCCCCCCTCAATTTTTTTGGCCCCCCTCAAATTTTTTTTGGGAGGTTTGGTGAAAGGTTTCTTATTTTTTATAATAAAAATAATAAACCTATGTGTCACATTGGCAGAGTTTTATTTTTGTACTACGGAATACCTATAAATCAAATTTCTGTTTTTTCGCTCATCTTTAAAAGTGATACTTTTCAATTTCGGATTTTTGATGGCACTTACTCCTAGGTTGTAAGTACCACCTAAAATTGGGGAATAACTCGCGTCCAGATGAACTTTCGATTTTTTTTGTTACTCGTATTGAGTGATTATGATTACTTACATACTGAAAGAAAACAGTGCGTCAAATTTCAAGTCTGTACGTATAGCTATAGCCATATAACACACTTGTTTTGTTTTTCTTGGCGTTGCAAAACTAGCGTTTTGTTTGATCAAAGCTACTTTGATTATGAGCCTGTCAGTCAGTATGCCAACTGGGCTTTGTGTTTTATAAGTATAATTTATCAGAATAAATTTGCGGTCTCAGAGCCCCGGGAGTTGTCGTAGTCTTCAGTATAATTTACTTAATAAAGCAGAGAATGAAAAAAAAAAAAAAAAAAAAAAAAAAAAAAAAATACCTTTGGAGATGCGGGGCATCGATCCCCGTACCTCTCGCATGCTAAGCGAGCGCTCTACCATCTGAGCTACATCCCCCTGTTGAATAACGGGCGCAATAATATCCCTTTTAGATTGTAGCACGTTATATGATAATAATAAATTATTCAAGCATAATTCTTATAACCCCACTTTGGATTTTCAATAAAGAAACTATGGAATTGTCATGAAAAAAGGTTCATTATTTAAAATAAAAACCAATACCTCCCTAAAAAATGTATTATCTATACTTTTAAAACGCAAAGCCCAGTTGGCATACTGACTGACTGATAATCAACGTAGCTCCACGATGGCTTAACCTAGAGATTTGAAACTTGGCACACAGGTTCCTTTTAGTATTTAGGTGCGTAATAAAAAAACCAAAAGTTTAAGTGGAAGCAAGTTAGCGCCAAAAATGACACTTTTTAGCAGTTTTTTGTAATTTTTTTTTATGAGCAAACTAAAGGAGATAACGAAAAGTGACCGAGAATGGACCGCCCCCCCCAAAACAGTATATAAGGACCCCATAAAAAATATAAAATTAGAAATTTTCCGGCTTCTCCTGATTTATGGATGATTTCACCACCAAGAAAACGGAATTGAGAAGTACCACTTCGGGATGAGCGAGGAAGCTAAAATTCGTTACAAAGGTGTTCCACAGTACAAAAAGTCATATCCTTGAATAAAATATTGAATTTTCTAAATAGGAGCGGTGCTCACTCTGGGGGTCGGTTCCACCAAAAATCCATAATTGAGAAGTATCACTTCGCGATGAGCAAATATCCTTGAGTAAAATATTATTCAAATATGGTCCGTCTTCACTATGAGGGTCGGTTCCGCCAAAAATATAAAATTGACCTGACGAGCTTTAATTTCGCGATCTCGAAATTATTGTTGTTCAATTTCGTAACCTTAGCGAAGCACGGGAAACAGCTAATTCCATTAGGTATAAATGAAAAAAATATATATCAAGCATGTCGGTAGATATGCTTACGTCAAGAGTAAGCAAAACTACCGACTATATTAACACGAACCAGAGTTTATAGGTATGAAGACCCCCTTTTTTCTGCCACTTCCAGATGATTTTTTGAAAATTTTATTTTATATTCTGTGTGGGGCATGGTAATAGATTGTGTTTCCCCCAAATACGATGATTCTACATTTTGTTAAACGTGTTTCCCAGACACGTCAAAATACATAAAAAAATCGATCATATTTTTTTCACCCAAAACTGTAGTCAAGCCTACAGCCAATTCTACTGGTCGTAGAAAGGCGTTCGAGGTGTCATTGGAAATGGCACGAAGTAAAGCCCATACCTTTACTATAATGAAGGCAATAGCGTAAAAAACAAAAAAGATAATGCATA
>CM022876.1:26448992-26464535 GCA_012654025.1 Pachypsylla venusta | reverse complement strand
TGTATATGAGATAAATTACACCCTGTATATTTTTGATACCTATTGTGTAACTCTGCTTGATTTGGTGATTAAAATGACACCTCATACGTCCATATCGTTTCATTAGTTCGGAAAATAAATAACACGTGTATCAAATAAATACCCCCAATTTTGAGGGTTTTTGGAAATTTGGGGCTGAAGGACCCACTGAGGGACAATATAAGTATCAAAAGCACATCTGCCACTCACGAGAAAAAAAATGAGCTATCGTTCATCAAAATCGGTCCAGTAGTTTTGGCTCTAGGTGCGTCAATACCGCGCTCTTTAATACTGCGAAAATTAAAATAGACCATATCCCGTATATCTGCACATTTTGAGCAGCTCTCAAGAAATCTGGGGTGGATTGGAACTTTATGGTTACCTTGCATATGAAGTCCCATATCCAGTTACTAAGTGAACGCCATTGATCGTAATGGGGTTAGGTTAGGTACTTTATATAAATCTTTACTTAAAATATTAAAGAGATGTTCAATGCCAGCGATTTACGACGTTGCATATACAGGACTTTTTTCACACTCTTAATTACATGCGAGTGATAAATTAAAAGTAAAGCGTCTAATATGATTTATGTTTCCGCAGGTATCATGGCTATTTTGTTCAATGGAATCGTCAGTTCGCACTACACTCATTACAACTTATCAACAGTCACTCAAATCACAATGCAACAAACGATGAGAACGTTATCTTTTATTGCGGAAACTTGTGTGTTTGCTTATCTGGGTAGGTGACATAAATGTACTCGCAAACAGTCACATACGCTTTAATTTTGTTGAATTGGGATACTATGTCAAGTAAATCGATAATGAAGTAAAGAAAATACTATATCTTCCCTTGACTAGATAAAATTATTAAGATGTTTATTAGAGCTGAGAGATTGAAGTGAGTTTGAAGACGCAAGTAAGTGTGCTCCAAAAAACATGTTTTTTTTTTTGTTTTTTTTTTTTTTGAAATGTGATAAGTGCTTTGTTATACTTCTATATTATAGTAAGTATTATTCGATCTTCGGACTCCCATAAGAACATGTGTGTCTGTCATAGGACAAGTGAGACGATTTTTCGGAGGTTGAAAAAAAAAAAAAAAAAAAAAANAAAAAAAAAAAAAAAAAAAAAAAAAAAAAAAAATGGTTCAAATTATGGAGGGTACCGACTGAATAGAAGGGGTATTTTTTTGGTTTATTATATTTCAATAATTAATCTTCGGAATTTACCACGAAAAAAATAGCCTCAAAATTTGAAATTTTACGTTTCAAGGTATGTAGAATCCATAAATCGAATAAATTCAATTTTATAAAAGGTCTCATTTGGGATATAAATCTGGACTCTGTACCCTGTGTGTCACATATTGTATGTATAGGATTCCATATTGTTTTTTAGAATGAAACCCTATGAATAAATTAAAGAGAAAATAAATAGAGCTATTAGTTTTGGGTCAAACTATACAAGTGGCGTATCCCCTGTAAATGCTTTTAAGGGTACCTCTAATCTAGTAATTTTTTGATTTCATTTCAGGGTTAGCAATATTCAGTTTTCGTCATCGTGTTGAACCAGCCCTGGTTATCTGGAGTTTAGTACTATGCCTGATCGGTCGGGCGTGTAACATTTTTCCACTAGCATTTCTAGTCAACAAATTTCGCGAACATCAAATTACCAAACGTATGATGTTTATAATGTGGTTCAGTGGTAAGTCAAAATTACCAAGCTCATAATGTGGTTCTGTGGTCAGTAGAGATTATGATCCCGAACCTTCTTGACAATCCCGAAGTTTGGCATCCGGGACCAGTCCCAGGATTAGAAAAAAATGGGGAACCTTAATGAAGGTTGAAAATTACTATATCTTCACTTGACTAAAAAGTTTTTAGTCAAGTGAAGATATAGTAATTTTCAACCAAAAAAAGTTTTTAGCCAAGTGAAGATATAGTAATTTTCAACCTTCATTATGGTTTTACTTGACATAGTATCCCAATTCAACCAATTTAATTGGGAACCTTTCAAAAATCAAGTAGATTTAGGTAGTAACTATAATTGGTAGATAAAATAAAAATAAAAAATGTGTGTGGAGTCCTTTTGTGGTATTGCCAAGAGTTTTCAAATCACATTTTTTACACTTTGCATTTTTACCGTTTTTGGACACTAAAAAATAACTCCAAACGAATGAAGGATCTGAATCTTTTTTGTACGATATAAAACCGTCCATTTTAAAGTCAAACCGAACACAAGTTGACAATGTTAGAATATATTAGAACATTAAAAATGAAAACTTTGCACTCTTTTATAAGTCAGAAGATAATAAAAAGAAACTGACATAAGTGAAATACCGACTCCTTCGTTTTTACCAAAAGGCTAGGTACCAATTTTTGGATTATTCGCCTGAGTCATACAAACAACACATCGGTTATCGGTTCAGTTGGTCTACACAAAGAAGACAAGGATTTAAAAAGGTCTTACATTTTTTTAATTGTATGGCAGATGGCAGCACATCGACTTTCATGTAACGTTCAAGGTTGATGTTCTCCCAGTATTGGGGCCTCATTTTCAAATTCAATATATATCACTGTCAATCCCGGAAATCCCGGGATTGGATGGCGAATCCCGGGATGAAAATTTCAGCCATTTTCGGGCGGGATCCCGGGATCGTAATCTCTAGTGGTTAGTCAATATTCAGCAGTAAGTCAATTTTTGTAGGTGCTGAACTAGACAGTCATGACCCGTTAGTATTCTAAAGTGAGTTACTGACGAATTTCTCGGTAGGTTTGGATATACAACTGGTTTCTAACACTTTCCTACTCCTTCCATTTGATCAAATTTTTCTTTGAACTTTGCCCCGATTAGTCTCTTGAATGATTCAAGAGAAGGGTTTAGTGCATAGTGTTTACAATTTTATGTAAATGTATATTTCTTTGTATTATTATGTTACAATTGTGGGTATCATAGCATGACAAGGAATTTGTAACAATTAGCTAAGAGTGACGGAGTCCTAATCAGGAGACAGTTTTCGAATCCAAGCGAAGACATAAAATTTAGTAATAACATGGGGAAGTGTATTGTAACAAAGCATTAGCTTTAACACAAAAATTTTTTTTTTTTTTTTGTAACAATTATTTCAATGTACTTCAAATTAACAATTATCTCATAAGGCTGCCACCTAACGCTCTTACCATAGCTCCCCAATTTTACTTAGGAGTTCAGAAAACTAAGTTACCTCCCAAAATAAACAGACCGTGAAAAATATTCGAAAAGAAAAACTTTCAAATTTTCGACCCTACCTGGATTGGATCCTGATACCTCCCGAGTGTCATTCTCACTCTGTCAGACACTTGGAATACTAGGTACTTAATAATATTATTTTTTGTTGAACAGGTCTCCGCGGTGCCATCTCATATGCCTTGTCATTACATTTAGAATTCAGTGATGAAACTCATCGCGTAATTATTACAACCACTTTGATTATTGTGTTGGTAACCACTTTGGTGTTTGGCGGATCGACTATGCCTCTAATGAAGATATTACAAACATCTTCTACTGGTAACAGTAAACCGAATGGAAGAAGAAGGAGAGGTCGAAAAGGAAAAGGCATCTCTTTAAGCAAAACTAAAGAATGGGTAAGAGTATCTAGCCATGGGTTTACAAATGTTCCATAGTCGAAACAATCTACATACCAAATTTCATCGAAATCGGTCAGCGCTAAGTAGCAACATGATTTTTGGATTCTTAAAACGTAAAATATCACATTTTAAGGGGGGGGGTCGTGACANTCTTCAGTCTCGTCCTCTGTCAGTCAGTATAAATAAAGTGTAATAATAATATTGTGATCTGCATTTCGGGCAATTGTTTTATATTGTTTGATCCTAGTTCTGCTTTTAATAAAGATATGAATCAATGCTAGATCTGAGGGGCAGTTACCCAGTTTGGAGTTACCCAGTAGGAATCAACCGCTCATGGGAATGAATTCAGGCGATCTTAGATTGGAGAAAAAATCCGAGTAGTTTTGGCACGTAGAACCCATCGCCTGTGGATACTGGAAGTAACCACTAGGTGAGGTTAATGCCCAAAGTATTGTCAACGATCTAACCATAGAGCACGCACTTTGATGCGGTAGATACTGGAAGGTAATCACTAGGCGAGGTTAATGCCCAAAGTATTGTCAACGATCTAACCATAGAGCACGCACTTTGATGCGGTAGATACTGGAAGGTAACCACTAGGCGAGGTTAATGCCCAAAGTATTGTCAACGATCTAACCATAGAGCAGGCAGTAAAATACTCAAATTATTTATGAACTATTGAACGAACACCCTCTTATTTACCAGATGACCGGTTGCCAACTCGGCGAGTCTCACTGTGTTCCCAGGTCAAGGTTGGTGGCCAATCCAACAGGATCATAATGTAGACGGCTCTAGATTTAGAAGATGGGCACTTAAATGACTTAAATAATTGGTGGTGGTTGTTGTTTTTACGTTTTAGATGATTTTTTCTTAAAAAAAAAAACTAAATTGGCAGAGTTTTTTTTTGGCACACTGACCTCACTCAGACCCACACTGACCTCACTCAGACCTGGGTAGGGTCAAAAATAGCCAGCATTACGAGAGGGCAAATCCACGTGGTCACCATCCAGGTAAAACCACGAAGAACGATGCTAAATTCAGTGATCTCATGGGAACGTACCGGTTATGGTCAACTAATTTTTTTTTGAAAAGAGCGTCTATTGTCAACTTATATATTTTTTTTTATATTCTTCAAAGTTAAGAGAACAATTGTAGTCCACACTTCTGTACTTTTAATCGGTCCTAACATAAACATTGTTGATTCTTGTAATTCTGTTATGTCTTTGGTATTTTTTTTTTCAGGGACAAGCTATTGATTCGGAACATTTGTCGGAATTGACTGAAGAAGAAATGGAAGTCAATTTTCTCGGAAACCGTATCAAAGGTGAGTATTATAACGCCACGATATTTGGGAGAGTTTTTAGGAATTTATTTTAACGTTTACTGGTTATGGTCCATGGGTGGATTTAGGCGAAAACCTTAATCTTTCCCCCAACAAGGGAGGATGGAGGGTCTACCAAAAAGTTATGGTCTGTAGACTCTACGGTAATACACGAAAACTTTTGACAGCGCCCAATTTATAGAAGTACGGGGCTGATATGCGGTTACCAAAAAGGTTTATATGGAACTGTGATTATATACGCTTGAAGTCAGTGTTCCCACAGACCAGAGAAGCGTTGTGGCGGTATTCCTCTTAAAATCAACCACTCTCCGCATTTCTTCAGCTTTGGAAAAATGGTAGAATTGACATGAAGTTACTGAAAATGTTCCCATATGATCGGGCGCGATGCCACGGGGTCTAACCTAAATTTTATTGCAAGCATTTCGAAAATACAAAGAAATTTGATCAAATCTCTTTTTGTTTTAGGTTTCGCCAAATGGGATCTCCGTTATTTCATACCATTCTTCACACGAAGATTCACACAGGAAGAATTGAAGGACTGTAAATCACAGATGACCGATTTGACAAATCAGTGGTATCAGGCGATTCGAATTAGTCCTAATGATTCAGAAATTGAAGGAAATCAAAGTTGACAGGGACAGACCACTCCCCCCATTGTAAGACAATTGAGGGAAAATATGACGGTTAAAACTTAAGTTCACCCTTAAAAAATATATGTACTGGGTGAGTCATTTTAATTAATAAGGTGGATTTTCTCGAAAACGGTTGCATTTATTACAACAAGAAAAACAAGAAAAAAAACTTTCCAAACAAAATATCCGTTGATTTCTGGAGGAAATGCTATTTAAGGTTATTTTCAAGGTCAACTTTTTTTAATGGAACCCTATATTTTTGATTATTGATTTTTTTAATCAAAAATATTTTTTTTTTTTTGTATGAAAAAAATAATTGATTTGACTTACATTTTTCGAGATAATTTTGTCCTTGACGTGCTCTTAGTTAGAGATCGACAGGGTCATTTTGAAATTTTTGGACATAAATGTAGTAATTTTAGTGAAACATTAATTTTAGTGTAATGCACAAATATTTCCAAATGGACTTTTCACTAATGCCGCACATAGTGCACATCTGAGCGCGCGGCAGTACGTCAGGCCAAGTTTTGGAAAGCAGTTCACCGGCTCTACACGTGTATCTCTACACGAAGCAGTTCACCGGCTTTTGCACGCCGTCAGATATTCAGTTCTACAAGGTATAGGTCATTTAAATTTTGAACATACATTCCGTAGTATAGTACAATACTACGGGATAAACTACAAAAGTTGATATTAACCCGGGCAGGAGATAGAACTTATCATTATTAAACGTAACGAATTTATGAACCCCTAAAATAGAACAGAGTGGTCCCTATCTCCTAGTGGTTAAACGAACCGAGCTACCCCACCAAGACTGCGTGTGAGGAAATCAGACTAAAATTCTGAAATCGTTTGGGGTGGGGTCGGAATTTAATGTTATTCGGTATTTCGAAGAACGGAAGAGTGGATAGCGGGGCCCAAAATAGATTTCATATCTTTTTTGGGGTGATGACTTGGCGGGGAATTTTTATAGCACGCAGTGGTATTTTTGGGGGGGATCTCATAACTTTTTGTAGCAAGAAAATATGTATTTATATAATGTTAAAAGAGCAGAGATCTATCAAAAGTATCATATCTGAATCATTATCATCTATCTTCAAACTATACCCCAGACAACGTCCGGGTATGACCGGTTGGACCTTACCGGTCATTTCCTTGAGTGCGCTAGGCGTTTTTCGGCCTGTACTTTCAGATTTTTAAATGAAATTTTTCAGTCAAAATTTGGAGAAAAAAATCTGAGTATGACAACGTCCGGTGAAGGAACCAAGGTCCAACCGGTCATTTCCTTGAGAGCGCTGGACGTTTTTCGGCCTGTACTTTCAGATGTTTAAAAGAAATTTTTCAGTCAATATTTGGAGAAAAAAATCTGAGTATGATAACGTCCGGTGGAGAAACCAAGGTCCAATCGGTAATTTCCTTGAGGGCGCTGGAAGTTTTGGTACTTTCAGATTTTTAAAAGAAATTTTTCAGTCAAAATTTGGAGAAAAAAATTTAAGTATGACAACGTGCGGTGGAGAAACCAAGGTCCACCCTGTCATTTCCTTGAGGGCGCTGGACGTTTTTCGGTCTGTACTTTCAGATTTTTAAAAGAAATTTTTTAGTTAAAATTTGGAGAAAAAAATCTAAGTATCCCTAAGAACAGTTTTCACACCCCAAATAATACCATAAATGCACATTTTTCAATAATACACATCAAGTTATCAGTAAATTTCAAAATGTACTCCAGATACCTATGGCGGCACCTAAAGACGGAACCAAGTTCCACACAATTATTTCCCTTAGAGCCCTAAGCATTTTCTGGTCTGAAATTTCATCAACTATCATTAATCAATGTGTTACACCCGGTATAAATAATTGAATGTTAAAATAATATTTCATTATGTATCATGCGAGGAAATCCTAACTAAAGAAAAATATGAATAAAAATATGAAATATGAACTTAACAATTTATTTGTCTGGTATAACACCCTGTATATGAGATAAATTACACCCTGTATATTTTTGATACCTATTGTGTAACTCTGCTTGATTTGGTGATTAAAATGACACCTCATACGTCCATATCGGTTCATTAGTTCGGAAAATAAATAACACGTGTATCAAATAAATACCCCCAATTTTGAGGGTTTTTGGAAATTTGGGGCTGAAGGACCCACTGAGGGACAATATAAGTATCAAAAGGCACATCTGCCACTCACGAGAAAAAAAATGAGCTATCGTTCATCAAAATCGGTCCAGTAGTTTTGGCTGTAGGTGCGTCAACATCAAAGAAGCAGCAGCAGCAGCAGCAGACGATGAGAAAAAAAAGTGTACTTTTCAGAAGCCTATATCTCCGATTTGACTTAACCGATTTTGTTGAAATTTCATATACTTCGTCTCTGAGTACGCCCCATACGTAGGAAATAATCATTTTTATCCTGAGGTGTGTAGTTTTTCCTCTGGAAGTAGCTGAAATCGGCAATGTAAGCTGTGGCGTATAATATACTCTTGGTAGCTACCGCATTTTGTTGACTTGGCGGGGCGGAGCGCTACCGCACTCCTTAATACTACGGGATAAACTTCAAAAGTTGATATTAACCCGGGCAGGAGATAGATAGTTTCAAAGTTGGCACATTTGGATACTCACTGACTGACTGATTTTTTTTTTTTTTAAATATATACATATGTATATATTTTTAATAGGCGCCCTCTTCTAAAGATTCTATTTCCAATCTTGTGTCGAAGAGGGGGGTGAAGTTGGATTCGAACCAACGGCCTTCTGGTTACGAATCCACCGCCTCAACCACCTGAGCTACCGAGGCTGTTACATTTGACAGAGACAGTCTAAAAAGTCATACTAAAAAGATTCACTCATTATCAATAGTTTCAGGCACTTCCGGTAAACTTAGAGCGCTGAAATTTTGCATGAAGTTAGCAGTTGACTTCCAAGTAAAGGAAAAAGTCCGAAAGTTTGAACTTTTTAGCTCTAAGTGCTCGGAATCGGTATAGGGGAGGCAATATAACGTATTATTTATGTTTCCACACGTATTGTTTGCCATATGTGATGTAATTGATAAAAATAAAAAGAAAAGAAAAAACGGCTAAAAAAACAGTTACAGATTCCGCCCATGAACGTAGTGATATCTATTATTGAGGCCAAGTTTATGTTTATGCCACACTAAAATTTATTATTGCATTTTTTTCTGTCTCAATTCTTTTAAAGAATACCGACTTTACACTTGGTCAGTTTGTAAAAAGTTAGATAGTATTTTGCGATTCTCCTCAGAAAAAACTGACCTAGTGTAAAGTTGTTATTGCTTTAAGAGAATGGAGACAGAAAAAAAGTGCAATAATAAATTTAAGTATGGGATGAACAGCAGCAAGAATAAACTTGGCCTCAATAATAGATATCACTGCGTTCATGGGCGGAAATTTTTGGTAGAGCGGTTGGAACTGTCCTTTTTTCAATGATAATTTTTTGTGAGATATTAGATATCCCTACCAAGAGCACGTCAAAGAAAAAAATACCTGTAAAAAAAGGTATTGGTAAAAATTTGGTATGTAAAACTAGAAATGTCGCGAAATTTGAAAATCGATGTCATATGGGAACCCTCATTGGTTCTCATTCGTTGCAAGAAAATATTATTCTGACGTTTATTTTTTAATTTGTTTTAAGTACATTATTTTCAATAATGAACCTTTGCTAAATCAAGAAAAAAAAACTTATGGTCGATCTAAATATAAAGTCTGGTTCATTTATTAAAATCGGTCTGTTCTAAGTGAAAAAAATACCGCTTACTGTTTTTTTATTTGGATTTTACGTAAACTATCAAATTTTGAGGCGGGTTATTATTCTTTGAGGTAGATTTCAAAGGTTCCATTATTGAATTTGTAAAAAATAGCAAATGGGTTGGATTTGGATGAATCCAGGATTTTATATTTCTTGTTAAAAATAGTCATTAACCGACCTCTTTTTATAATTAGGCACAATTTATTGTAATGTTTTACTTTTTATATTGACAATCTTGTGTGATTCCGAGATGTACGGGGAGGTTAATATTAATTTACTCTGTCAAAATATTTCCGAAACTGGTGGCAATACAAAAAAAATACTTAAGGGCGATTTTTCCACTCCAAAGGTGTATGTGTCCTGTATCAAACAAAAGATCTCGTCATGAATCAAATGGCAAAGAAATCATGAAAAAAATCAGTGCATAAAAAATGAATTTTGGAAATAATATCTTTTTTATTTTTATAAAAAAAATACAAAAAAAAAAAAAAAACCGAACGGACAAAAATTATAAAATATAACATAAATATTCAATAAAATGTAGAATTTGAAGTAGAAATAAACCATCTAAAAAACTGTTCAAAAAATCAAAGTTGACTTGCAATAGGCTTGAAGGCTAACTTTTACACGTCTATCAAAGTCACCACCATATGTCCCCCTTGATATCGTGACATTTTGATCAGAATATATTTTTTGTATTCCCAAAAGTTTCGGAGATGTTTAGAGTGCGTAGATTAAAATGAGCGATCTTGTATATCTCCTGTACAAGGTTGCCGGTTTATTGCAAACAAAGGAATACTCAGGCAAATTTTATTATAGATACAATAGGAGTAAGGACATATAATGGATGTATTTGAGAAAATACATTCATTCCTTTAAACAAATGTGAAATAAAGAGGTGGGGGTCTATGAAAAAGTGGCAAATGTTTCTCTACGGAACGACACGCCCTCAGAAGGTTCCGATTTTTTCGCGTTTTTTTTTTAACACCGCTTTAGAACTTACATTAGCTTCACTAGGCGTTTCTTTTTATCAAAACTTAGTAAATTTTGAGAATCACCCATATAACATGCGATTCCAAAAGACGCATTTTTTTCTGTTTTCACCCTGCATACGTCTGCTTTCATTTGAAAGAATTCTATTATTTTGATTATTGACTTGTGACGTCTTTAATTTGAGTTAACCAACTCCACCAAAAAACATCACAAACAAAATTTGCCCGAGTGAAATCCTTTGAGAAAAACGCTTTTAGTACTTAATAATAAGAAATTTAGTTTTGTTTATTTTATTCGAGAATTTGAGCATATTTTCGATTTTTTTTTATTTATTTGAAAAAATACAACACAAGGATTAATAATTAACTAATAAATAATATTTAACTGTTGACTTAGTATATGTTTTCCTCGTAATGCTGTGATACTTACAAAAGTAAGTTATTAGAAGGGAATATTATGCTTTAACATAAGTAATAACACATTTACATTTTTTCAAGACTTTTTAGCAAACCAAATATTTTTAACTCTTATGTGGTCTTACTTACTTATGTGTATATGTGATCAAATACCCAACGCTTTGCTGGTCTGGGACTTTACGAACGAACGGATCTTTGAAAATGAAAACAATGTCAATCGGAAAGGTGCTCAAATTCTCCGTCATTCATCACATTTANATAAGTAATAACACATTTACATTTTTTCAAGACTTTTTAGCAAACCAAATATTTTTAACTCTTGAGTTATGTGGTCTTACTTACTTATGTGTATATGTGGTCAAATACCCAACGCTTTGCTGGTCTGGGACTTTAAAAACGAACGGATCTTTGAAAATGAAAACAATGTCAATCGGAAAGGTGCTCAAATTCTCCGTCATTCATCACATTTATACGATACATCCAATATGTTACCATGGTCTCGTCCAGTATTTTTTGTATGTTTTTAAACCGTCCATCATTTTTGTTCCCGCATTAAGGAGCATTCACACAAAGCAGTGACAGTACCGCAAGTGCAGAGTTCACAGTGATTCACTGTTTTGCGATAGATTTAATATGTTACCATGGTCTCGTCCAGTGTTTATGTATGTTTTGATTGATTCACATTTGTTCCCGCGTTAAGGCGCATTCACACAAAGCAGTGACAGTGCCGGCAAGTGTAGAGCTCATAGTGATTCACTGTCACGTGTTGGTCTATTATGAACATGGTCCCTCTATTCTTTGGAACAATTTTAGTTTTGCCGGATGGATTAGTGTGAATGCTCCTTTATTGGCTTTCTGAGCTTTCTCTTGTTGTGTCTTTACTTCTCTCTTCTCCATAAGAGGCCACTAATGTCCCTAGACGTTTGGTGGGGATAGCGGACAAGTGTCTGAAAAGAGGGACTGTTACATCGCAACCAGCATGTCTAGTCGCACTAGTTATGCATGAACTTACAATTTGACGAGTTTGATGAAGGATTACCCTTCAGCTGTAGATCTTCAGTGTAACGCTGAACTAACACGTAACCTCATAGGAGTCCTAAATTTAACTTTTTCACCCACCGTAATTTTGGTTTATTATTTTCAATAATGAACCTTTGGAATCGTCACGGAAAGAAATCATTACCATTCCTCAAATTTGTATATTTTACGTTTTGTTGTGTTATTAATTTAGACAATTTTCTTTTCAAATTTCATTACTCAAACATTGGTGGGCGAAGAATAATTAAAAAAAAAATATCTCCGAAAGTGGGCGCTAAACTACAACCAATTTTGAGAGCCACTAGTCTAATGAGTAAAGAACAAATAAAATATAAAAATAGCATGTTAACATTTAAATTAATATCCTAAAATTTTCATTAAAATCGAATCACTCGTGCAGTTGTTATCTTGGAACCAATAAATGTGTTTAAACAAAAATCGTGGAGTTGAATTAGAAAATGAAAACGTCCGTCCAAAAATTGACATTCTATGTTATTGGGAAATTATATAAAAATCTGGTGTGAACATTATTTTTTTCCCCTGAATTCCAAAGGATCATTATTATTGAAAATAATGAACCAAAAACCCTCGCCAAAACAAAAATAAAAAAATAAAGTACTATTTACACTAGTAAAAAAAAATACTCTTGAATGGAAGGTTACCACTCGGCGAGGTTAATGCCTGAGGTATTTTCTATCACCTACCCCTTAGAACTCTACTTTTATGTGATCATTTACTCAAATTAGTGGGGAAAAAAATTCTGCCTCTGCTGGGGATTGAACCCACGCCCTTTTGTTTATCAGGCGAGCGCTTAACCATTGAGCTAACGAGGCAGGTAGTTCGGTAGCCTCAGACACAACACAATGTTTATCGTTGTGAACAATAGTCCGGTAGCCTCCGACACGACAAAATGTTTATTGTTGTCAACAATACTTTGTGTCGTATCGGATCGGAGGCTACCGACACGACAAAATGTTTATTGTTTTCAACAATACTTTGTGTCGTATCGGATCGGAGGCTACCAGACTATTATAAATAGTACTTTACGGAACTGATATTGTAAAAGCTTTTTGTTTTGCGCTTAACCATTGGGCTAACGAGGCAGGTAGTCCGCTAGCCTCTGACACGACAAAATGTTTATCGTTGTCAACAATAGTCCGGTAGCCTCCTACACGACACAATGTTTATCGTTGTCAACAATACTACTTTATGTCGTATCGGGTCGGAGGCTACCGGACTAATATAAATAGTACTTTACGGAACTGATAGTGTAAAATCTTTTTGTTTTGTTATTTTTTTATGGTTGTGTTTTTGTTTTTGATTAAAATTAAATAAAATGAAAATGATGTTAATTTTTTCTCTCGAAATGACGGTTCTGGTTAAAGCTTATAAAGAGTCAACTGGGAAATACTATCAGGATCCGGATCTGATTCCGGGGAGGAACATTTTTTTCCCAAATTTTATCTTTTTTCTCCCCGCATATGAATATATTTGGGAGTGACTTCCTCACAGCTCGAGTCTACCAGAGCTGATGGTGTTAAAATATAATATAACTTTGTTCTGATTATTTCTACATTTCATTTTGCAAATATCAGAGAAAATAGGGAAAGCAACAGGAAACTACTCTGCACATCAATTCATTCCTTTGGGTGCCCGCAGACAGTCGCTTACTTACTTATCTTATAGTATATCACACATTTTATTTGTGTGCAAGGAAAAATCAAATAAACATGTTCTTATGGGAGTCAGCAGATCGAGCAATCAGCACACTCCCATATGAACCAATGTATTTGTTTTTTTTCTTGCATATAAACTAGTGGATCAATATGATCAGGTGTTCACGTTACTGTTGTAGTCCTTAAAAGAAAAAAATATCTTAATCAAATTAAAAAATTAAAAAAGGGGGCCTCCCCCCGGGGGGAGGGCCCATAATTTTACGTTTTTGCAACAAACCGCTAAATAGATAAAAATCATTTTCAAAAAACACAATATTGGGCTGAATAATTAAGTAATTTAGCCTCTAGAACCCAAACGGTATGCCCGATTTTGATGAAATTTAAAACACACACTCTTTCTAAAAAGCAAATTTTGGTTATCATAGGGCTATCTTTATCTGTGGGGGGCTTTTAGAGCACCAAACCTCAAATTCGGGTCACTTCTCTAAAAGTGGCAATATCACTCCAATGTTCATGAAATTTAAAACAGACACACTTTGTAAAATATTATAGACAAATTTTGGGTCTCATGGGGCTATTATCTCCATCTAGGGTGGCCCCCAAAAACTATACAGAAAATTTCCTTCATGTTCTAAACATGTATACCAAATTTCGTCAAAATCGAATGAAAATTGTGGTTTGTATCGCGTAACAAATAAACATACATACACATGTACAAGTTCATTTCGGGATGTATATGGGAGTCAAAAGTGCAGTTCATTAACGTTCACAATAAGTAAGCGGCTGTCTGAAAGGACTATTTCCTTTTTCCCATATCCTCACTTCCGCCCGTTAGTATCCAACCCTTCTCTTACAAAATAAACTGTGCAAAAATTCAATACCATACCTAAAATTTACTGCAGTTTTTAACGTAACCCAATAAATGACTAATCAGAATTTCACGTGTCACATTTTTCGATGTCTCTTACGGTTATGGCTGAATAATTAAGTAATTTAGCCTCTAGAACCCAAACGGTATGCCCGATTTTGATGAAATTTAAAACACACACTCTTTCTAAAAAGCAAATTTTGGTTATCATAGGGCTATCTTTATCTGTGGGGGGCTTTTAGGGCACCAAACCTCAAATTCGGGTCACTTCTCTAAAAGTGGCAATATCACTCCAATGTTCATGAAATTTAAAACAGACACACTTTGTAAAATATTATAGACAAATTTTGGGTCTCATGGGGCTATTATCTCCATCTAGGGGGGCTCTTAGGACACTAAACTTTAAATTCGGGTCACCTCTTTAAAAGTAGCAATAGAGCTCCCATTTTGATGAAATTTTAAACGGACACACTCTGTAACATATTATCTACAAATTTTGGGTCTCATGGGGCTGTCTTCATCTTGGGGTTCTTTAGGGCACTAAACCTGAAATTCGGGTCACTCTAAATTTTCTAGTCTAAAAGTATGATATCACCTCCTTTGTAGGCAAATAATTTTGTTGTGACATGAACTTGGCACTCATATGATATCACTTCTTTTGTGAACATATAATTGACTTAGGTTCGAGGATTAAGTAGTCTTGGATTAAAAACGCGTTAACTAACTTTAAAAATAAAATAAAATAAAAACTTAAAACAATTTATTAAAGATAGGAATTACAATAAAAAATAAAAAAGGGTAACACAAAAAATCGTATACTGCCACATAGCAAACACCGTATTTAAAACACTTGAAAATACACACGAATTAATCACTCACTGAACGAACTCATCACTTGTAAAACTCGACTTATCGATCTCGCTTTTAAAACTAGACTGACTGACTTTTACTCGCAACCCCTGTATTTATACATCCCTATCGTTTATCTCGAACCTTCTCGAAAGTACGTAGTAAACAACCTTTGCGTTCTCAAAATATTCTTTGATGTTTACGTAACTAAAACGTTCTGGAATAGAATTAATTTTCTTCATCTTTCTACGTTTTCGAATGGGAAAGTAAATAATACGTCGCACCTATTCCACCCTTCACCCCGACCCCCCTTCCTCCT
>CM022876.1:26376297-26434198 GCA_012654025.1 Pachypsylla venusta | reverse complement strand
CCCCCCCCCCCTTGGCAATGCAGGTAATTGAATAGAGCTTGGAAATCCTACCGTTAAATTGGAATTGTGTACATGAAAGTTAATTAAGTTTTCCATTAATTTGTTCAATCAAAACGTGAAAATCTATTACCAAATTAATCATAATAATACCTACTTTTTGTGATAAAATTTCATTCACACAATGACACAAACATGCGCGGATGTCATTTAGGTCGAAAAAAGTGCTGTCACCTATCCATTGTTTGTCCCTACTCGGTGTAGCTTAACATTAGAGTTGAAAAATATGTCCTAAATGAAGGAGAAACATGTCACCTAAAACTTTCTCGCTTTGAGTTGATAGGTCGTCGCGACAAGTTTCGAGAAAAAATGTTATTTAAATCGAAAAACGTGAACTTTTTTTTCACGTGGCATTTTTTTAACACAAGTTTCGGTTTGTTGAGAAATTTTAATTGAAAGGAACCAATTTTATTTTGAAACTAGCATCCCCCGATCGCGGCTTCGCCTGCGAATATTTTAGGTACATGTGTATTCAAAACATAGTTCGAAAATTGTGAAAGTAGGCGTGTACGCTGTTGTATGTAAGTATATACATGTATCATGATATCTCTTTCGCTCCAATGTATTTCTTATGGGGATTGTTTACTTTTTGCAATTTCTACCCCTTAAAATTAAAATTTTGCAAAATCCTTTCTTAGTGCACACTTACATGGTTCAACGAAGGTCCCCGCCAAATTTCAAGTCTGTAGCATTAATAGTGTTTTAGTTGTTTTTTTCATTAATAGGCTCTACGTTGATCAGTCACTCAGGACATTGCCTTTTATATATAAAGATTAAAATAACATTTCACAAGTACCTAATTCTGTGATACCCACAAAAATTGTGAAAATGCCGTTCAATAGGCCACAAAGAAATTCTACATAGGTATGTACATACAAAAAAAAAAAAAAAAAAACACTTAATATGTTAACAAGATATTGACTTGCACTTATACCTAAACAATGTTAATGCTATTGGAAACAATAAAAAAATCAATTAATTTAAACAATCACACTTGTAAAAGAAATCTATCAATTAACAATAAATTAATCTTCTGAATACAGTATGTATCATTATTAATATCATACAAGCTCGATGCTGGGGGTCGGATGGGAGGGCCCATAGAGAGAAGTAATTTAAAATATACCTACAGGGTGTATTAGACGTGGGAGACAAACGCATTGCCAAGTGCGTAAATATTAGGGTTGGGCTAGTAAATATTAGGGTGTCTGGAGTGCCTGGAGCATACTTGAGATAGAAACGCGTAAATATTAGGGGGTCTGGAGTGCCTGGAGCAGACTTGAGATAGAAACGCATTGCCAAGTGAGTAAATATTAGGGTCGGGCAAGTAAATATTAGGGTGTCTGGAGTGCCTGGAGCATACTTGAGATAGAAACGCGTAAATATTAGGGGCAAGTAAATATTAGGGTGTCTGGAGTGCCTGGAGCAGACTTTAGATAGAAACGCATTGCCAAGTGAGTAAATATTAGGGTTGGGCAAGTAAATATTAGGGTGTCTGGAGTGCCTGGAGCAGACTTGAGATTGAAACGCATTGCCAAGTGAGTAAATATTAGGGTTGGGCAAGTAAATATTAGGGTGTCTTGAGCAGACTTGAGAGAGAAACGCATTGTCTTGAATATTAGGGTGTCTGGAGTGCCTGGAGCAGACTTGAGATAGTAAACGCATTGCCAAGTGAGTAAATATTAGGGTTGGGCAAGTAAATATTAGGGTGTTTTGAGCAGACTTGAGAGAGAAACGCATTGTCAAGTGAGTAAATATTAGGGTTGGGCTAGTAAATATTAGGGTGTCTGGAGTCCCTGGAGCAGACTTGAGATAGAGACGCATTGCCAAGTGAGTAAATATTAGGGTTGGGCAAGTAAATATTAGGGTGTCTTGAGCAGACTTGAGAGAGAAACGCATTGTCAAGTGAGTATATATTAGGGTTGGGCTAGTAAATATTAGGGTGTCTGGAGCGCCTGAAGCAGACTTGAGATAGAAACGCATTGCCAAGTGAGTAAATATTATGGTTGAGCTAGTAAATATTAGGGTGTCTGGAGCAGACTTGAGAGAGAAACGCATTGTCAAGTGAGTATTAGGGAAAATCTTTCAATATTAAATATCGATATTTTCTTTCGATATATGGGATTTTGATATTTTTAGGTAACCATTATTTTAAAAAGAGGTCTGTGATAACTACTAATAAAACGTGCTAACAAAAGATAAATAATAAAGATATGAATATGCACCAAATTTCAAGTTCTTAATGCCCTTTCCATTCTGGTTTTAGGCGGAACCGCCAAAAAGCGGCCTTCAACCGCTAATTAGCGGCCAACAGTATATTACACTTCAAATTAAGTTGTATTTTTCAAATTCTTGTATGAAATTGATATGAATAGGCACCAAGTTTAAAGTTCCAGCTATTACCGTTCTCATTTTAAGCAGGATATGCGAAAACCACTAAAAAGCGGCATAAAACCGCCAACGGAGTATTCGATTTCCACCAAAAGCTTATTTTGCCGTTCATGGCATAAAACTGTAATATATACCATTTTAAGTCTCTAGCACTTGCCGTTCTTGAGATATCTTGTTTACAGACAGACAGACACACACACACGGACCAATGGCTGAAACTCGAGATTTGGTCTTTGGGAACCCCCAAACTTGTTTTGGCATTGAAAACTTGACATCGAAAATTTCAGGGCGTTGCACAAGTGATAATTTACTTCACGTCAAAAAGTGCACTTTTCAGCTCTCCCTCTACAGCCACGGGGAAAATATGCGGAGTGACTTTTGTTGAATATTTCATAGTCGAATAGGGATGGTATGACGTTAAAATAGCAAATTATCAATGTTTTACTAATTTGCAAAAATTTCGGGGGGGGGGGGGGGTTGACCTCTTAAAACTTTGTTCTGAATATGGCCATGGCGTACTCACTTGGGTATGCCCTGGATATAGCCATGGCGTACTCACTTGGATATGTCCTGGATATGGCCATGGCGTTCTCACTTGGATATGGTCTGAATATGGCCATGGCGTACTCACTTGGATATGTCCTGGATATGGCCATGGCGTTCTCACTTGAATATGGCCATGGCGTACTCACTTGGATATGTCCTGGATATAGCCATGGCATACTCACTTGGATATGTCCGGATATGGCCATGGCGTTCTCACTTGAATATGGCCTGAATATGGCCATGGCGTACTCACTTGGATATGGCCTGAATATGGCCGTGGGCGTACTCACTTGGATATGCCCTGGATATGGCCATGGCGTACACACACCATGGCGGATATGACCTGATGATTATGATCATATCAAAGTGGTGGGGAGGAAGGTCCTTTGGTTCAGCCTGTATACAATAAAATTAGACATTAACACATACTTACTGCAGAGTGTTTATACTTCTCATATCGAAGTGGTGGGGAGGAAGGTCCTTTGGTTCAGCCTGTATACAATAAAATTAGACATTAGCACATACTTACTGCAGAGTGTTTATACTTCTCATATCGAAGTGGTGGGGAGGAAGGTCCTTTGGTTCAGCCTGTATACAATAAAATTAGACATTAGCGCATACTTACTGCAGAGTGTTGATACTTCTCATATCGAAGTGGTGGGGAGGAAGGTCCTTTGGTTCAGCCTGTATACAATAAAATTAGACATTAGCACATACTTACTGCAGAGTGTTGATACTTCTCGTCATAAATGAAACTCCGGGCTCCGGGCAATATACTAAAGAGGATACAAAATTCTTTCAACGTCCCATGAAATGAATGGTGTTGTTTGGTGTAAATCAGGGGTTCTAAACATATTTAAAATCGGAAGCGCCTACTCGTCATAAATGAAGACAGCTCCGGGCAATATACTAAAGAGGATACAAAATTCTTTCAACGTCCCATGAAATGAACGGTGTTGTTTGGTGTAAATCAGGGGTTCTAAACATACTTAAAATCAGGAGCGTCTTCTTGTCATAAATGAAAACAACTCCAGGCAATATACTAAAGAAGATTCAAAATTCTTTCAACGTCCCATGAAATGAATGGTATTGTTTGGTGTAAATCAGAGGTTCTAAACATATTGATCCGCTGTGTCGTTTATCCCATTGAGTTGCGTGGGGAGGGGGGGGGCACGGGTCCCTAAATAATTCTCAATCCTGAGACTAAATAAAAATACGTATTTAAAAAATCGTCAAAAATTCTGTCATCCGTCATAGCCCTTTTATCGTCATCACGCTTATAAAATCGTCAAGATGGCAACACTGGATGAAGCATCGTTATTGAGAGAGAGAGAGAGAAACTGCAATCGAAAGATCTCAATGTCAACGTTCAACTTGGTGCTTTGATATTCCCTAGAATTCATGTTGTACCCACGAAAGTTATTTATGATAAGCTCTACAGCCTTTAACAAATTATATAATATCATCGATTAGTATAAATACATCTAAATTAGAACAGAACCTGTCAAATGAGACAACATCAATGCCAGCCAATGTTTGCCAATCCCTGATTTATAATTATCGCGTATAACAAAAGAAAACCCATTAATTGTACTTTGGATTCTTATTGATTCTCACTGAAGTGAGATGATTCACACCATTTTGATTGATTGATTCACACAAACTGTTGATTCAAGGTAACTTGAGAGAGAGAGAGATGGGGCCATTTCCTTTCTATGAGACGAATCAACCAGACAACCTTACCGCAAACTTACATCCTTCCTGATTAAAATATTTTGGCAATAAATAATATGAAATCAATGAATAGTGGTATCATCGTGTCTGAAGCCAGATGTGTGAATCTTCAGCCCTAAATATAATAAATAACTTGCTGTTTGTCGTCAAAGTGTTTGACTCACTCTGTAGCAATAGTCTACTATTGCGCTTTGCTTTGTCTAGATTGAAACTAGCCAGTGTTTGGGGTAGCGGCACCTGTTGTTGACTTATCCGCTACCTTCCTGTATCAATGTATTGTCCTATTGTGTTATTAGTTATCATTGTGATCTGATTGTGGCTATTGTTGAATATCATGATATTTTGTTAACTTACTGAATTATTACCTACACACTGATCAATAGTATTAGTCAGCATTAGGGATTACGATCCCGGGATTTCGGGATCCCGCCCGAAAATGACTGAAATTTTGATCCCGGGATTTGCCATCCAATCCGGGGATTTCCGGGATTGACAGTGATATAAGAAAAACAAACAGAAAACATATTTTTTTATTGAATTTGAAAATGAGGCCCCAATGCATCAACTTTGAACGTTACATGAAACTCGATGTGCCGCCATCTGCCATGCAATAAAAAAATACAAGACCTTTTAAAAATCCTTTTCTTCTTTAAGTAGACCGAATGAACCGATGACCGATGTGTTGTTTGTATGACCCCTTTTGGTAAAAACAAAGGAGTCGGAATTTCATTTGTTTCAATTCAAAAAAATAATTTTTAATGTTCTAATAATCTAACATCTTTTTTGAACGTAACAACTTATGTTCGGTTTGACTTTAAAATGGACGGTTTTATATAGCACAAAAAAGATTCAGATCCTTCATCCGTTTGGAGTCATTTTTTAGTGTCCAAAGACGGTAAAAATGCAAAGTGTAAAAAATGTGATGCTATTTTGAAAACTCTTGGCGGTTCCACAAAAGGACTCCACACACATCTCTCAAGTTAAAAACTTGATTTTATTTTTATTTTATCTACTTATTATAGTAACTATACCTACTTCTACTTGATTTTTGGAAGGTTCTCAATTTTTTTCTAATCCCGGGACCAGTCCCGGGATCCCGGGATTGTGATCGTTCCAGTCCCGAAACTTCGGCATTGTCAAGAAGGTTCGGGATCATAATCTCTAGTCAGCATGTAATATTTTTTTGAAAATGAGTATTTTGTGACATGAGTGTTGTGTGTTAATTTTATATAATTATGTCATCTAATGTGTAGTCCTGTTAGTCAAGTGTTGTTGAAAGTGTATTGTTTTAATCTAACTGCTAATTTAACCACAGCTAGATTAAGTTTTGATGGCTTATGAAATCCTATTGTTTAATAAAGTTGTCTGTTGGTCTGAGTCTAGTTTGTGTTGGGCTTTTCTCTTTTCTTTTGCCTCTTTTAGCCTCTTTTTTTTCTTTTAATTTTTTTTTATTTATTTATTATATGAGTGTTATTTTTTTCATGGGCCTTCTTTATTGTGCTTTTTTGTGGGCCCTTATTAATATTTTTGTATGCATAATATATATATATACTCGTATATTTAAATTTTTTCTTTTTACATACTTTTTATTCTTTTTTCTTTACTTTTTTTTAAAAAAAAAAAATACATAGAAGATAATGTTAGGCCGGCCATACACGCACCGATAAGTCTGTGCAGACTTATCTGCGCAGACAAGTCTGTCGTGTATGGCAGGATCTGCACAGATTTTGTCTCCGATTTTCAGACAAAATCTGTGCAGACACGACAGACTTATCGTTGCGTGTATGGCCGGCTTTAGAATCAGAACATGAACCATGATTCCTAAATTTATGGTCTTATTTCCGTGGCAAAGTAATAAGGGACGGCTGAATGAATTTAAAATTTTTTTAAAAGTGTTTGACAGTGCAGGTTTTAGCATTACTAGCGCCTCGGGCAAGATTTCTACGGCACCCCCAAACTGCAATTCAAACCCATATGAAAAAAGGAAAAGAATATAATGAAATTACATTTATTAAAAGAAATAACCATTTATTAAAAAAACTAATAAACTTTTCTAGCCTTTCTATCGGCGAACTCTTTTATTGTGTTATCAACGTCGAGGTTTTCAGCAATTTCATTTTCGATTGACAAATTTGCTAAGTTTGTCAATCTAGATTGAGATATTGTCGATCGCAGAGAGGTTTTGATTAACTTAAGCTTTGAAAAACTCCTCTCCCCACTAGCAACCGTTACAGGTATAGTTAATAATATGCACAGTGCTATCCATACATTTGGATACAGTTCTTGTGAGTTGCCATCTTTGATAAAATTTAATACAAAAACAGGGGTAATATCCACATTCTGATGAGGCAAAAAAGATTTCAGAAGGAATTTACGAGTAAGTAACGGCGCTCCTTTATATTCGGCGCCCTGGGTGGTCGCCCAATCGTGCCCTACCCTAACGCCGCTACTGCCATCATACATTTAATCTTGGTGGATAATAATTGACATGGTCTCCTAAATCAAAACAGGGGAAGAGATTCGGCTATTGGGTCGCACAAGAACAATATGGCTCAATGTACAGTAGCATTTATTATGTACTGTACATAGAATTGACATACATTCCAAATCTCTGGTACCCGCTTTTCTCGTTTTAGCTCCGTTTTCTTATAGGGCAGGTTTATTGAAAACCGTAAAAAAGCGTCGAAAGATCACTGATTTCAATCAAAAATGTCGTTCTATAAATCCATGCATAAAAATAATATAAATATAGGCAACAAATTTAAAGCTCGAATTGCTCTTTTTAGGTAGGTATTTTTTATACGTAAAAAATACCAAAAATGTAAATGTTCAAGCCATGGGTCCGCAATCCGCATGTGTGTCTGGCTTATAATGATATTACCTGCTCAAGGATATTACTTTTTGTTTTGTATTGTAGAACACTTTTCTATAGAATTTCAGCTTTCTCTCTCATTCTGTACAGTGGGTACCGGGGGCATAAATCGGCAAGAAACCGGAAAATTTTAATTTTCATATTTTTTATTGGCTCCTCTAATATTGCTGTTGGGGAGGGGGTCACTCCTTTTTGACGGTAACTTGATTCCACTTAACTTTCGATCCTTTTCTTCCTCCATCTAAAAGAAATCCGCGTGCCAAATTTCAAGTCTCTACGTTTAGCCATTGTGGAGCTACGTTGATTATGAGTCAGTCACCAACTGGGCTTTGCGTTTTATAAGTATAGATAGATCTCTCATGAACGATATCATTTATCGTATTCTATACATAAAATTAACATACCAAATGTTAAGTTTCTTGCATACTTACCATTCTTGAGAAATCTTGTTCACAGACAGACAGACACACACACACGGATCAATGACTGAAACTCAACATTTGGTCTCTGGAGACCTCAAAACGTATTTTGGCATATTTTACGTTTCAAAGGGTAAGGAAAGTAAAAAACATGTAGTGTGAACACATCACCCAGCACCCCCCCCTTCCTGGTCTATTTAGTATCACACTAACATTGCATTTGGTGGACTCGGGTTCAATTATCGGCGGGGTCGGAAAATTTTCCACATAGTGCTTGCGCCTCTTGTGAGTTCGGGCAAATTAAAAAGATTTTGATTTCGTAAAAGATTGAAGAGATTACTATTAACTGTGGCTCTTAGTAATGCTGGGATACCCACAAGAGTTGTTAAAAGGCCACTGTGCTTTACCACAAAGAAATTCTACATTTACACTAATTTACATTTACATTATACATTAATTTACTTTTCATAAGCTAAGAATCATAGATGCGCATCACCTATAGGTACTAACTAACCAGGTCTGTTTAGTGAAAGACAGATTCGGGTACGAGATTGGCAAAGGCCGCCGTGCCTTACCACAAAGAAATTCTACATTTACATTCATTTACTTTTCATAAGCTAAGAAAAGTATCAGGTACATTTGACTATTAGGTACCCTGTACATAAATCTTAAAAGAATAACATATCGCAAAACTAGTTATTTAATAGTTATTACAACCAGCAATGGTTTGTTTCAATTAGTCACTCTTTACAGAGAAACCCCTCTCCGGAATTGGTTTTATCTCACCCATAGACACTTATTAGATGCGGATTATAGGTACTAACTAGCCAGGTCCGTTTAATGAAACACAGATTCGGGTACAAGGTTGGAAAACCGCGCAAATGTGACGAAAAGGTTTTAAGGTGCGTGTTCCTCGGGACGACTGCAAAGATTATTAGTGAACGATGATCGTTGTACGATTCTATTGGAGCATTATTGTAATGGCATTTCCGTGTTCCTCCCAGCGACTGTCAGGTTGATCGTACAAGACGATCGTTGAGCTGTTGAGAGTCGTTCGGAAATTCTAGAATATAATCATAGTCGTTACCGACTATTTGATGTGAGTTGATCAATTTTTATGATTCTTTGAGGATATCGCTCTTTATTAATTCCAACACGTAGTCAAACAGCTCAACAGAAAGTCGAAAAAATTGCAAAACTTTTGGTCGTCTAGAAGCAGGTGGTTCCCTATCAATTTTTGATAAACTCCTTCTTTATCTTTGAGCAGAAACATAGGACGTATTGTGGCCCTCTTATTACCAAACAATTGGTAGACTATTTCGTCTTCCTCCATATCTTGAATCAAAAGGCACTGGAGAATTTTCCTCTTACGTGCAAGTGAACTCATTTTTAACAGAGAAGTACCCAACACAAGCTTCTTGTGTTGGGTACTTCTCTGTTAGAATCTCAGTTAAAATCGTTCCGAGGAACATACAATAGTCGTTCAACGATCATCGCTCACAGACAGTCGTATCAGTCGTCGTACAAATTAAGTTCCACGATTATTGTAAAACTGAAGGCGTATTTTCTGCCGATCCGATTCTTCTTCTTTAAATTCATCCTTTCCCCAATTCTGTTGTTGTTGTTAACGTTCTTAACGACTCTCTGTGTCTCCAGACCAAGAAAGGCGACCTCTCCAACAGGATCTGTCCATAATGTTGACGGCTCTAGATTAGTTGGGTTTGATGGATAGTTGCTGGCTGCTCATGATTTACATCATGAGCAGCCAGCATACATAGACGACAACGATCAGATACTTCAGGGTTTAGCAAGGATTTATGTACCAACTCTTTGAGGAAGTATATGGAGCAGCACGGCTGGGTCCAACGGAGGAAAAACACAGTGAGTTGTCATCGGAACGGTGATGATGGTCTTTGGCCGTGCCCGAGGGCACGGGTAGCCCCGGTACAAAGAACCACCCATCTTGGGGGCCAACCCATTCCCCAATTCTATTTGGGGTTGGTGATGCTTTCCTTAATTCTACCCTGCCACAACCTTTTGTTTTTTGCTCACACTCTTTGGATGTATCCCTTTCCTGGCAGGGTAACCCTAGCTTGCTTCTTACAGCATGCATAGAAATTGCGTATGAACTCGCTTTTGCTGATAATTTCTCATCATTGGTTTAGAGTTTTCTAAAGGCTGGATGCCCTTCCTAACACCTAAATACAGAAGGTATTTACACAGGCTTAAGGTGCGTGTTCCTTTAGAGGACTGATACGACCGTCTGTGAACGATGATCTGTGAGCGTTGGTGGTTATGTTCCTCGGAAAAATTTTAACTGAGCGTTGTATACTTTTTGCAGTCAGTGTGTTTTAGAAGCTTGTGTTGGGTACTTCTCTGTTAAAAATGAGTTCACTTGCACGTAAGGGGAAAATTCTCCAGAGCCTTTTGATTCAAGAGATGGAGGAAGAGGAAGGCGAAATATTCTACCAATTGTTTGGTATTAAGAAGGCCAAAATACGCTGCTCAAAGATGAAGAAGGAGTTTATCAAAAATTGATAAGGAACCACCTGCGCCTAGACGACCAAAAGTTTTTCGACTTTCTGTTGAGCAGTTTACTACGTGTTTACTACATTTTACTATCCTCAAAGAATCATAAAAATTGATCAACTCACATCAAATTGTCGGTAACGACTACGATTATATTCTAGAATTTTCGAACGACTCTTCCGAACAGTTCAACGACCGTCTTGTAAGATCAACCTGGCAGTATTTGGGAGGAACACGGTCTCACTGAAATGCCATTATTGCTCCAATAGAATCGTTGCAGTCGTCCCGAGGAACACGCACCTTTAGGACCGTCACCTAACAATGCTCTCCTCGATACAGAAGGCGTGATTTCTTTCAATCCATTTTTGACTTGCTAACTTTCCATGTGGCAAAGTAACTCATACCTCTTATTTGCGATTGTGAGGAATATGTTGCTTGAGAATGACAGCATCACAGCCTGACTTCCCATTAACGGGCGTATAGATGTCAGCCAAAAGACGTAAATAATGTATTGAAGTCAATGGAGATCATGTTGAAAAATAAGACATAATGGTATTTTAGTTTTCTTCTCCATCTAGGATAGGCCACGAAATATTGAAACCACCTCCGTAAGCAAAGGTGTGTGCTATGATATAATATAAGTGAGTATACGATTGTCTGAGAGCATCAGCGTCATATTAAGTAAACCAAATAAAAGCACGTCTCTTTAACATCTATTGGTCATTCAAGACGGGCGTTTTACCCTCCATTCGCTGGAAACTTGCAAACCAGCTACCCACAGTGACCTCACCCAGCCTGGGTTGGGCCGGAAAAAAGAGCCAACGATACGTGGTGTTTCCAGGCGGTCACCCATCCAAGTACTGATCACGCCCAACGTTGCTTAACTTCAGTGATCTGACGGGAACTGGTGTATTCAACGTGGTATGATCGTTGGCTGTGTTTTTACTTAAAAGCACACTAAATTCAAATTTAGTGCTGATATAAATCATAAGCCTAAAGTGCTTGGCTAATACTAAAAAAAATACTTAATGTGGTATGACGCACTATTTGTCATCATGCCAAATTTTGTCCTTTTTTATTTCAAACAATACCAAACAGTGGCGATCGGCAAAGATATTTGATTAAACATGTTATTTGACTGCTTTGATATCAAACACAAAAGTGACTAAAATTTGTCTAAATAGTCTAATAGAGTTTAAACACAAACACGTTTTTCATGTTTTTAATGTCTTACATTAAAAAAAAAAAAAAAAAAAAAAAAAAAAAAAAAAAAAAAAAAAAAANAAAAAAAAATGACGCATCATCAAATAATGTGATAAGGACACAAATATAAACCAAACACACGAATTCAACAAATTAATATACATCAAATAAATTGCGCTAAAATTTTGGAATCATGACAAATAGTGATACGATCTTTAGATAAAAACCAGATTCCAGAGTTGTCAACCATTGAAAACATTGATTCCACTATCAGCAAGATGATACAATATTGTCCAAAAAAACTCTCTTAATTAACAGGAATTTGAAATGATGAAAAAACACTACACTTTCTTTTTTTTTAATTTGGCTAAACGTCTCTTTAACATCTATTGGTCATTCAAGACGGGAGTTTCACCCTCCATTTGCTGGAAACTTGCAAACCAGCTACCCACATTGACCTCACCCAACATGGGTTTGGCCGGAAAAATAGCCAGCATCACGAGGGCGCGAACCCACGTGGGCACCCATATGATACAATCTCGCTGGACGTTGCTTAACTTCAGTGATCTAACGGGAACTGGTGAATTCAAGGTGTCATAGACGCTGGCTGATGCCACTATTGATTGATTGAATCATCCATGCCCCCCTCACGTCAGGCCTGATACCAAAACATCTCGCATAGCTAGGTACCTACATCGTTTATTAAATAGAAGATCTTAAGAAAAATAAGATACGCACAGTTGGGTGTCACAATTACACTCCGTGTTACTTTTTCATCATTCATATATTTGATAGGGTATTCCATGGTCTAACTTATCTGTTGGGTGCGAATATCTTATCGTATTGGAAATTGGCAATCGAGAAATAAAACTCTATCAATGGACACTTGGGATTACTATTTTACTGGCAAAAAAATCCACCCCTCCAAATTTATATTTCAAGGTACGAAGAATCCAAAAATTGAATTGGATTTTTCTTGTTCAGTATGAGGTATAGTCTCGCCAACGATCATACCACGTTGAATACACCAGTTCCCGTCAGATCACTGAAGTTAAGCAAAGTCGGGCGTGGTAAGTACTTGGATGGGTGGCCGCTTGGAAACACCACGTATCGTGGGCTCATTTTTCCGGCCCAACCCAGGCTGGTTGAGGTCAATGTGGGTAGCTGGTTTGCAAGTTTCCAGCAAATGGAGGGTGAAACCCTCGTCTTGAATGACCAATCGATGTTAAAGAGACGTTAAGCCAAATTAAAAAAAAAATAAAAGCTATGTAAATAAAAAGTCCTTTATCCGGCATTTGCACTTTTATCGTCGGCAATCTTGGAATTTAAGCTCATTTATTGGTTTCCTGCAACTATGTCGAGAACGGTTAATTTTATCGATTTTTTTGAAGACTTATTTGAGCAACAATTAAATTTTCTATTAGCCATTTCCTATAGATATTTTTCGTATTTCTGACCTTTTTCGGGTCACTGCTCTAAAAGTGGCAATAGAGCTCCAATTTTGATTAAATTTACAACAGTGACCCTTTGTAACATATCATCGACAAATTTTGGACCTAATGGGGCTAACTTCATCTGGGGACACTTTAAGGTACCAAACCTCAAATTCGGGTCACTTCTCTAAAAGCGACAATATCACTCCAATTTTGCTGAAATTTAAAACAGAGACTGTTTGTAACATATCGTTAAACTTTGGACCTCAAGGGGCTATTTTCATCTGGGGACACTTTAGGGCAGCAATCATCAAATTCGGGTCATGCGACACTAAAAGTGGCACTATCAGTCCAAATTTGACAAAATTTAAAATAATCACTCTGTGAAACATATTATTGATAAATTGTGGGTCTTATAAAGCTATTTTCACTAGAAAGGTAATTCAAATATTTTTTTTCACAATGGATATGCGACAACAGCCGAATCTAATTCAAATAATATTTTCTCTAGGGAGCTGCGTCAACAAACGAAGGCTTTCAAAGGTAATTCATTTTTTTTTCCACTATACAGCTGTGACAATAGCCGAAGGTTGATAAAAATAAATATTTTTTTTTTTTACATTAGAGCTGCCACACCAGCCGAAGTCTGCCAAATCTATTTCATATAATAATTTTGCTAGAGAGCTGTGACAACAGCCGAAGGCTGCTAAATCCAATTCATATAATATTTTCACTAGAGAGCTGTGACAACAGCCGGAGGCTGCCAAATCTAATTCAAATAATATTTCTAATTGAAATAATATATTCCGTGGAGATCTGCAACAACAGCCATGGACTGCCAAATCCATTTTCACTGAAGAGCTGTAATAACAGCCGAAGGCTGTTACTGCTAATTGATATAATATTTTCATCAAATACCTGCGAGCCTGCAAAATTCGTAGAATAAAGAAAGATAAAGTTCAAGTACGGTTTATTTAATATATAAGGAAAGTCGAGTGATGTTCACACTAGCTTTTTTTTTATTACTTATGAGAACATAATGGTTTCTGTTTAATTTGTCAACAATACGACTCGACGTCTTCAATGGAATAAAAAAAAAATCTCCGTTCCTCATGCATTAGATAAATTAAATCTGAGATCGTAAAATAAAATAAGATGTTAGTTAGTTAGTCCTTGAAGGTACACTCCTAAGCGAAGAAAACGACTCAATCTGAGATTGTAAAATAAAATAAAGTGTCAGTTCTTGAAGCTACACGCCAAGGCGTAGAAAACGACTCAATCTGAGATTGTAAAGTAAAATAAAGTGATTGAATGCGTTTCTTATTAAATTCTCACATTTCTCATCAATGTGTTTTTCTATCATTTTCATTCCGTGTACATCAGTCAATGCTAAAAGCAAATGGGAGCCATGTTTCGAGCACCTCTCTAGCTCCTTTTAGTCTGCCGCCACAGAAGCAATTTCTATCTTTGATGATCATATGTATGCTGTTCAAAATTGAACCCAAGTAACATCAAAATCGATAAACGCGATGTGGCAAACTGCAGTCGAACGGCATTTTCTTTATTAAATCTTTGAAATCTACGTAAAATATAACTTTTGGTTAATTATTGAAAATAATAAGCCAAAGTCAAGGTCTAATTTTTTCATAGAAATAAATACAAATGAGTTATTTTTATATACCTAATAGTAATTGTTTTAATTTTCATACACAAATATTATTTTATATTTTACAACACAAGAATATAAATCCTAAGCAAAATATAGGGTGCAACAGAAAAACTGCGTTCCTCTGAATCAAATGTTTTGTGGAAAAATACGAGATGAAAGTGTCTATACCTCCTACAAATGGATACGATAGCTACATCTTGGGGGGGGGGGGGGGCTATTCTAAAAATATCAGGGGCGAGAATGTGGTTGAGATCCGGGGGTCTCATGTCTTAAACGTAACAACACGGGAATTGATCATAACAACTAAAAATACTAAATTTCTAAAAGAAAAAAAAAGTGATAAATAGCAGTGGGAACAAGGTGTTACTGATAAAGAGCGTGTCAACCTTTGGGTGGTCACGTAAATCTAAATTGGGCTAGGAAATAATACCTTGCGTTGGAAATCGTTTTTTTTCTTCTTCAGAAAATATAGTAGCTCTAATTTAACTCATTGACTATGTGGTTTCAAGAGACACATTTTTAGTTACACCCTGTATATCGCCAGCATACAAATAAAGGTAACCAATTAACATTTGCTAAAGGTGGACAAGTGACATTTCTTATGTGTTACAAAAAGTTTCCACATTTTCTTTCTTTCTACTTAGTGTGGGGTTGGTCAACTTTTCTTTGTATGTCTGGCAAAATTTGTTTGATCACAACATAGAAAATAATAATAAAATATACAGGGAGGTCAAAAATTCTTTACTATTTTGGGTCTAACATTTTTTTAATTCAATGTGAAAATCTTGAATGGCGAATAAAATAGATATTAATTTATATTAAAAAATCATTGAAGGATTATTAATATACCTAGTTGATAATTACAGTAAAGATTCAGAAATATTTAATAATCGATAATCAATGTATAATTAGTTACTATTTACTTAAATAACTAAAAAAAATAATAATAACTAAGAATTGATTATTTAATAAATAACCGAATAGTAAATTATTTCATAAATAATTGATTAATTAAATTATAAAATAAATATGAAACAAATAAATTAAATAAATTTCAATGTTTCGTCAATTTTAATGATTATTTTTAAAGCGAAAATGTGCCGTTTACTTTTGACCACCTTGTATATTTATTAAATCTAGAATTCGACAGCTAGAAGACATTCTCCAACTTTATTGAAATGTTAAATTATTACAAGACAGATTGAATGAGAAATAAATATATACTTTGAGATATCAAAGGCTATACATCTGCCTTTCAACTAATGCGAATACCTTTGAATTAAATTGAATTTTGGAGCGGCCATGAGAAATTGAGCAGCTGTTGTTGCCTACAACGAAACAACCGTGAAATGTAAGTTAACCGAGTGGTTAAAATAAGGTGCCATCACAGAAAATTCAATCAAGGAATCCAAAATAATATTATTGGAGATAGAGAGAGAAAAAGAATGACAGAATATAAAAGAAGACAGAAACAGAACGTAGCAAAAAAATATTAAAAAAAGTTTTTTACACTTAAAAAAAGTATAATATATTTCTATGAACAAAGTATATAACATGAATGAATTAAATAATTATAATTAAATAAATAAAAACATCAAATTATTCATTTTTAGAGAGAATTAAATTTTAAAATAATAATCAGTCAAATAAAAGACATTTATTTATTTATTTTTTAAAAGAAATTAAATAATTCCGTACGATTTATCTGAGCGAAGGAAGTGTAGTGCGCCAGGCTAGCACAAAACTTCCGAAAAATAACAATATTCAGTTATAGATCTCACAAAAAAATATTAAAAAAGGCCAAGTTCCAACCATTATTATTGTAGTCAAACTTATTCTTGCTTTTATCATCTCACACTTAAATTTATGATTGCACTTTCTTCTGTCCCAATGCACTTACAGTAATACCGAATTTACATTTGGTCAGTTTTGTAAAATGCTTATTAAAGTATTATTTTGCGCGTACATAAATCTGAGTTTTTTTTTTTATTAACATCTGTTAGTCATTCGAGACTGGGGTTTTATTCTCCATTCGCTGGAAACTTACAAAACCACGTACCCACATTGATCATAGCCTGGGTTGGACCGGGAATAGCCAGCATCACGTGGAGCGAACCTGAATGGTCACCCTATTCGTAAAACCTCGCTGGTCGTTGCTTAATCTATCGGGAATTGGTGTATGTATTCAACATGTCATAGAGGTTTGTTTCAAAATGTTTCCTAGATCATTTAATATCAATTTAATCAAGGAATGTATAGTATGGTTGGGTTACGTTCATACGGATATTATAGTAATGTCCGTATGAACGTAACCTAACCATACTATACATGACTCAGTATTCTTGTGAACGAGACCTAAAAAAAAATCGTAACAAGTCGATTTTAAATGATCTAGGAACATTTTAAAACAAACCCCAGACTTCTCGTAGATTTTATATTTTTTCGAAAGGATTGGTGTGAGAAATTTATTTAAGATAGGTACCTACGGAAATTATTTAATTATAAAAATAATAAAAAACAACATTGCAAATATTTATGGCACCAATATACAGACAAATAATAATAATACAATTTTAATCAAAATAGGTTTTGGAATTTAAAAAATAAATAAATAAACACAAATAATGCACGTAATAGATAAACCTATAGGATAGGACTTGACTTCGAGCAGTAATGACCAATCAATCAATAGTGACAACATCGTATCCGACGGTAGTTCTTCTCTGCTTCCTATCATTAACTTCATTTTTTAATGGCGGACCTAAATTTATGCCCGAAGTCAAATCCAAGAAAAAGTATCTTCTTGCCCCCATCGTGGAAAAAAACGAAGTGCCCAAAACACTGTGAAATTTTTTAATAAGGTATACAGTTTTCTTAGACAGCCAGTATAATTGAAATAAATAAATATGTGCCACATGGGTTTATTATTTTACTGGCTAAAAAAAAAATATCCCTAAAATTTTATATTTCCCGTTCCTTCGCTGGTCCGCGTACTACACACTCCATACGCCGTGAGTGCCACTTAGCGTTGACCGATTTTGATGAAATTTGGTGTGTAGGTCCCAATTGGGGACTTCGTGACTGACAAGTTTCCGGGCATATTTAGAGCCCAAATGGGCGATTGGTGTAAATATATCAATACTTCGTAGCAATAGTTCCTGACGCAGGCAGAAGAACGGATTTTTTTCTTCTTCAATTTTTGGATTTCAAGTACCTTGAAACTTAAAATATAAAAAGTTTTGGTGAGGTATATTTTTTCCGGGACGATTCTAAATGTTCATTATTGAAATTAATAAACCAAACACCGTTGAATACTTTCCTATTCACAAATTATTAAAATTAAGAATATAACACCTAAAATACGACTGAAATATTTTACAACAAAACAAATAAGATTCATTAGATTTTTGTTTACATTTGAATGCTGAAATATTTCGAAACCAAATGCGGGCTAAGTTCTTTTAATTATAGATAGGAGTACTTGTATATTTAAATGCAAAAAAAAAATAGGGGGGGGGGGGCTTAACATCTCTTTAATATCTAATGGTCATTCGAGACGGTGGTTTTACTCTCCCATTCGCTGAAAATTTACAAATTAGCTACCCACATTGATCACAATCAGAATGGGTTGGGTCGGAAAAAACCCACGAGGGCGCGAATCTACGCGGTCACCCACTGACTAAATTCATCACTAAACTTTGCTCAACTTCAGTGATCTAACGAGATCCAGTGGTGTATTCAACGTGCCTTGTTAGCCAGCACAGATGCAAGCTAAGAAAAGATTTAATGTAAATACAGATTCGCTCATTTAGACATTCAGAGAAGTAAACAAAAATCTCCTATAATTGCCTGAAAAGTCTGATTTTCTATCGCATTTATTATATCAGATTAATCGATTGAACCAAGTGACGGGCTAGTTTTATCTCCACATGGCACTAGAGACCCACAACCAGCTTTATAGCATCATTATAGGGGTACTATAGACCTGCAACCGGTATTATAGCGTCATTATAATGGTACTAGAGACCTGTAACCAGTTTTATAGCATCATTATAATGGTACTAGAGACCTGTAACCAGTTTTATAGCATCATTATAATGGTACTAGAGACCTGCAACCAGTTTTATAGCATCATTATAATGGTACTAGAGATCTGCAACCAGTTTTATAGCATCATTTTAATGGTACTAGAGATCTGCAACCAGTTTTATAGCATCATTATAACGGTACTCGAGACCTGCATCCAGTTTTATAGCATCATTATAATGGTACTAGAGACCTGCAACCAGTTTTATAGCATCATTATAATGGTACTCGAGACCTGCAACCAGTTTTATAGCATCATAATGGTACTATAGATCTGCAACCAGTTTTGTAGCATCATTATAATGGTACTAGAGATCTGCAACCAGTTTTATAGCATCATTATAATGGTACTAGAGATCCGCTATCAGTTTTATAGCATCATTATAATGCTATTAGAGACCTGCAACCAGTTTTATAGCATCATTATAATGGTACTGAGAAAATCAGACATGATACACCTTCCTACATTTGACGTTCACGACAAATAAATTGTGACGGATGGTTGTGTTCCCACTTGAAACAAATACGTTCATAATTCATTACGTGACGATTGTTCTTTTCGTAATGGGTGACTAACATAAAATGGGGAAATCTCTATTTAAATACAATGCCAATGGGTCGATTTTTTTGTCGTACGATTTCCAAAGACAAGATGTCAAAATTTAACGGAACATTTTTTTTTTTTTTTTTTTTTTTTTTTTTTTTTTTTTTTTTTTTTTTNTTTTTTGTCGACTTCTGTTTACGAAACGTTTGTAATGGGAACAATCTAACTTAAATAAATATATTCCAAACCATAAAAAATGGAGAAAAAAGTAACGTAAAATGCTAGTGGGATCGAGAGGCGTTCAGGACAATTCTTAAATTAATTATTAAACTATTTACAAATGATTTTATATTTTTTTTTATCACAGGAATGCTGTATAGTTCGTATTTTTTTTAAATTTTCATTAAAAAAATGTAAAGCTACAATTGGTGCCCCCTTAGAAAAGGAACACTTTCATTAAAACTGGCATTATAACCAAAAAATAAAAATACTTTAGTGGAGCCAAGACTTTACAATGTTTTATATGTTTATCAATTTGCAACTTTGGACTTGGATGGGAACCCATATAAAGCTACAATTGGTGTCCACTTAGAAAAAGAACACTTTCATTAAAACTGGCATTATAACCAAAAAATAAAATTACTTTAGTAGAGCTACACTTACAGGGTTTGGCACTTTCAACTTGTCCCATAGTATTTTACAATGGAATTTTGGCTTATGGTTGGCATATCCTCTCAGTATGTCACAAAATAGAAATGATAAAGGTTTTCCTGTATTTTTCAACGAGAAATTCAATGAAACCATTATCGGACTTATGGTACTGGAAAATTGAGGAGTTATATAGAAAAAGTAGGTTTCTACATACATTTTTTCCAAATTCGTATTAACCATTATACCCTAGGATTGCCAGGGGAGGGGGGGGTACAAAGTACCCGCGTTTTAGCAAAAAGCTTGTAGTAATCAAATTATGATACTTATTTTAATGAGACATTTAATAATTGTCACAAACAATATTTTCCATCATAGTATGTAAAGATATGTATGTTCTAAGCCTTCTAAGGGATGATATTGAAGCCAAACTTTGGGCGCGGGGGGGCCCTGGCAATGCATGTACCAATAAATTGATTGTCTAAAGCTACCACAAATTGTCTAAAGTGTCTAAATTGTCTAATTATGTACCACATGCAAGAAATGTGTGTGTAAACATTGTCAAAAGTCATTTGTCTGTGTGGGATGTCAGGAAAGACAAAGTTCTGGTTCAAAATAGATTTCCTAGGGTCTAGCGATTTTTTTTTATTTTCATTTACATTATTTTATTCCTTGGATTAAATTTTATTTTTATGTAAGATAATAATTGATTTAGTTTATATTTTTTTACATTTTAATAAAGAAATAACGCCTTATTGTAATAAAAAAAAAATCATTTTTTCCTGTATTTTGTTGGTGGGTACTTTTTACCCCCCCCCCTCCTGGCAATGCACGTAACTGAATAGAGCTTGGCAATCCTAGGGTTAATAGATCGGTTCTAAGTCCAGAACCGTAAGTCCGATTTTCGTGGTAATGGTTTTATTAGATTCCTCGTTCAAAAATACACGAAAAACCACTTCTATAATTTTTATTTTGTAAGATACTGAGAGGATCTACAATAGAATTGAATCTTTATTTTCAAAAGAACAATATTTGGTTCTAATAAGCTATGCTGAACATCTTCTACGGAAATGCCAACAATGAGTTTACACGTAAAATCCTATGGTACAACTAGAAAGTGGAAACCCTGTATAATAATTTGCATGGTGGTAAGTTAAGCAACGTTGGACATGAATGGGGACCCATGTAAATCTACAATAGGTGTCCTTTAGAAAACGAACACTTACATTAAATATAGAAAATGCACAAATAAGTTGGTTAGATTGGGATACTATGTCAAGTAAAACCATAATGAAGGTTGAAAATTACTATCTTCACTTGACTAAAAAATATTAAAGATGTGAAAGAGCTAACTAGTTTGTTGTTGTTGTTGTTATTATTAACGTTCTCAACGATTTTTTACAACGACTCTCGCTGTTTCTCCAGGCCAAGAAAGGCGGCCTCTTCAACAGGATCTGTCCATAATGCCGACGGCTCTAAATTAGTTGGGTTTGATGGATAGTTGCTGGCTGCTCATGATCAACGATCAGATACTTCAGTTTGGCAAGGATTTATATACCAACTCTTTGAGGAAGTATCTGGAGCAGCACGGCTGGGTCCAACGGAGGAAAAACACAGTGAGTTGTCGTCGGAACGGTGCTGATGGTCTTTGGCCGTGCCCGTGGGCACTAGCCCCGGTACGAAGAACCAACCATCTTGGGGGCCAGCTAACTAGTTTCGTCCTCTCCTGAGAACATCATCGGAGCTAGTTAACATTGCTTAACGTTGCTTAACTTCAGTGATCTAAATAGCTCCGATGATGTTCTCAGGAGAGGACGAAACTAGTTAGCTCTTTAATATTTTTTAGTCAAGTAAAGATATAGTAATTTTCAACCTTCATTATTGCACAAATAGTTGTTTTTGTTTTACACATAGACTGATTTCCGGGACATTTCCCCTTCTTCAATTTTGCCAATATCGTCGTTCAGATATATTCCCTTCCTCAATCCGTTTTTACTTTGTCACTAAAATTACATTTGAACATTTGGCAACAATTTGTATCTCATATAGATAATGTCCTAAAAGTTTTAGTAATCTATTTTATTACAACTTTTTTTTTAGCACATTAGTTTAATATTAATAATGTATCTAGCATTGCACTTTTTTCCTGTAAAGTTCTTTTATAATAAGCTTTTATAACAATTACAAGCTGTATCAATTTTTTTACATGTTGAGAATACCAAAAATATATTCTGATCAAAATGTCATGATGTCAAGGAGGACATCTTGTGATAACCTTGGTAGATTTGTCAAGGTTATTTTAAGGTTAACTTGAGAAATAGGACAGCCTATTTTTTTTGAAAAAAAAAAAAAAAAAAAATAATCGAATTCTGCATTAAATTCTATATACATATATTTCTTTTTATGAACATATTTTCTTTGTTTATATATTCGGTTACATAATTCAAATATATAATATTTTATATATAAAAAAATATTCACGAATATTTTTTTTTTTATGATTGCTTTTTGCTTTTCGATTCAAACGTCAGACATGAATATTTGAAATTGAAAGAATCCCGACACTGAAGGAATAAGAATATTTGATTGAATATAAAATTTGAAAAAAGGAAGTTCACCTTGGAGGTTACCTTCCAATATGTTTTTTTTTTAATTTGGCTTAACGTCTCTTTAACATCTATTGGTCATTTAAGACGGGGGTTTTACCCTCCATTTGCTGGAAACTTGCAAACCGGCTACCCAAATTGACCTCACCCAGCTTGGGTTGGGCCAAAAAAATAGCCAGCATCACGAAGGCGCGCACCCACGTAGACACCCACATAGAACAAGCTCGCTGAACGTTGCCTAAGTTCAGTGATTTAACGGGAACTGGTGTATTCAACGTGCCATAGAAGCTATATGTAACCCCTTGATATCGTCACATTTTGGTCAGAATAGATTTTATGTATTCCCAACAGTTTCGGAGATATTTAGATTGCGTAGATTGAAATGGAACACACTGTATAGGATGTTTGATTTGTATTTATTTCAAGAAAAACGTTTGATTTGTGTTCATTTCAAGAAAAACGTTTGATTTGTGTTCATTTCAAGAAAAGTTTGATTTGTGATCCAGACCAATAATTTCAAATTTGACTTCAGTTATTTCAAGAAAAAGTTTGACTTGTAATCATTTCAAAAAAAAGTTCGGCTAGGTAGTGATCATTCCAAGTCTAGTACAGATACAGAGAAAGATTGATTTATGATCCAGACCAATTATTTCAAGTTTGACTAGTGATCATTCCAAGTCTTCACATACAGAGATAGTTTGATTTTGTGATTCAGACCAATCATTTCAAGTTTGACTTGTGATCATTCCAAGTCTGGTTCTGATACAGAGAAAGTTTGATTTGTACAATTTCCTAATGGTCAGCATGCAGATGTTTGTTCTCCATCTAAAGTACAAAAAACATTTTCTAATTGATGCGCCAAATGCAATTTGTTGCAATGCAAGTCTGTATCAAGTGCATTCAAGATTTGTTCATGATATTTATTTACATAAATATACAACTCTTTCAATGCTGATACAATATTAAAATGACCTTCATGTGATCGAGACAATTCAGACATAAAAACATTCAAATTTTCATCACTAATAGGTGGCAATGTATGAATATTTGCATAAAATTTTCGAACAATTTCCCGATATTTATGAATATCCTTAGCAAACAATAATTTATTCGATGGCGAATCTTTACCAAGTCGATGATCACTTGTAGAACATGAATCCATAAATGTTTGGGCAATCACAGATAGAGATGAGTCAACAGTTTGTGTTTTGTTAATATCGAAAATAAAATCTGGATTTTTAATAAAATTAATCCAAAATCGTAATGGTAAACTGTTTGATTTCCAAGCGTGAACTATTTCTGTATCATTAATATTATATTTCTTCGCACTTTCATCAAACAAATCAAACAACCATTTAATAGAGATGGGTAAATCTTCATTAACAGTTAATATTGTATTGAAAAAATCATCGACAAATTTTTGTACAATTCCTTTGGTCGATAACAATCGTGTAAGAAATATTTCTGGGACGGTTTTATGCATTCGTTCATTTGGTTTCGTATTAAAATTTTGTTCTTCAAGTGGTTTAACAAGATGAAATACATTATCAACTGTTTCAAGTCCTCCATTTGTTAAAGGCATTACATATGGAATAGAATTATTAAAATAATTACTAACTGTACAATTTTGAATTGTATTTGATTTATAATTTATCGTATGATGATTATACGTGTTTTGTTTATGTATGAGACACATAATCGCTGTATCTTTTACACCATAATGATTTAAAGTATTTATTTTTTTCCATCCATACACATTTTTTGTTGTTAAATCTTCATCATTAAGAATTAAGTGTCCTCCACGACCATGTCTCCATTCTAAATCTATTTCATTTATATTTGGTCTCATACTATGAGGCGTATTTTTATATAATGCATCTAATATTTTTGATTTAACTTGACTAATAGTATCACAAGAAAGTACACGACATTGTATTTTTTCTTCAAGAATTTCTTCTTGCATTACATGAAGTGTATGATAAGTCTGATAAGGTATTTTTTCGTATCGATTATCTTCTTGAACTATACGTATATTAATATAATTAAAATCTACATTTTCACGAAGCAATTTTTCTTCACTTAACGAATATCGTGCTTCATGTGTTATAGAATCGACAGGACCTTTTTCAATTTGATATTTAATTGCTTTATATAATAGAAATAAAGAAGAGCCTGTATTATCTTTCAAATATTGATACATGCAAAGTGACATCCAATTCGTTAACATTTTTTCCACCACACTTTCAGTTCGACGTAACATGAGTTGTGGATGTTTATTCATTACAGATTTATCTATCAATTTTAATAATAATATTTTTAATATTTCTGTTGAATATTGCATTTTGTTCATTAGTATTATCATTAGAAGCGACGCTACGTTGACTTTGTCACGAATATTAAAACTTTTCTGATTTTCTAACGTTTCAATAAATACGATTAGAAAATATTTATTGTTGATAAGTTGTTCAAATTGAAACATTGCATTATCATAGTTATTGATTTGATTCATTCTTGATTTGTCATTAATTAGTATAGGATGATCTTTAACACCAGGAAAGAATACTTTTAATATATACTCATTGTGATTAAGTGCAGGAATACCTGTAACTTCTAAGTCAGCAGTGAGATCAGTCATGTCTGTTTGTAATTCAGCAAAAGCTTGTTTACATTCTAATCGAACATTCGATTCCAATGTGTCCATTTGAATTTGTATTCGTTTATATTCGCGTTCTGCTCGAGTACTTTTATGTCGATACACAAATAATATTATTACAAATACAATTAATAAACATATAGCACCCATTGCAAGTCCTGCAACAGCTTCAGATGGAAGAGATGAGTATGAATTTAACATTTCATATCGAAGGTAGCCTATTTTATGTTTGATGGTCTGTCCTATATGGACATACACCAATGGTAATTCATTTGCTGTGTTGATATTATTGTAATCTGTTCCCATTGGTTGCACACTCGGTGGTATACACGAGAGTTGTGTGTTGGCAAGTGAAGTAATATTACATATTTCTGTTCCGATTGTAACAACAAGATCACTTTCGTCACTTGCAACATTTAAGTTTTCACCTTCAATGACTAAATTATCTCCATTGTAATATTTAATGTTATTTGCAAATGTAAAAAACTTTGCGTCATCCACATAGATAAGTCTCGAACGAAATCCTTTGTAATACTTTTCAACATCCGTCACACTTTCTACATTATCCATTATGAAACCAATTTTTAAACTTTGTGATTTTTTATTGACATTTCGTTTTCGACGTCTTTGTTGTATTTTTTTTCGAAAGAAATCATTAACGGATGGTGAGGGACATTCCATCTGTGCTGAATTTAATACAGTACAAATTGTTTTATTGATTAGTTTAGATGGACTATCTTGAAATACAAACATTTCTGGTTTTTGTATTGTATCAAAATTTGTTCCATGTATTGTTATAAGACGTCCTCCGGAGATAAAACTTTTTAAAGGTTTAATTTCAGCTATTGTTGGATCAGATTTGTATATGAAAGGTTCATTTAGAATTGTTCTATTAGCTCCATCAATATTTAGAATAAGTTTGTTTACGGTTCTCGGTACAATTGATCGTGTAGTGACACAAGTAATTCTTCTACTTGAAGATTGAGTGACATTGACATTACATACAAGTTCATCTAAATAAACTTTAATGTTTGAACCAATATTTAAATTATCGCCAGTAATAGATAGTATAGTACCTCCACTAACAGGACCTAAACTTGGTAAAACATTTTCAAGGATAATATTTTTAAAACTAAATTGTACAGCAGATTCTGTATATCCAATATTATTACTCACAAAAACTGGTGCAACTTTTTCCATATTCGAAGGTTCAGTTCGACATATTATTTTAACACTTATTTCATAATCTACAAGTTCACAATAGGTTTCACCAATATGGATTTTACCTCGTACATCTTCTTCTTTTAATCCTAGATTACTTCCTTCAATTGTAACAAGTGTTCCACCTTCTATAGGTCCATTTAATGGTTTGATCATATCTATTCGTGGTTTTGGACACTCATTTGTTGCTTGTTCACATGACTGTTTATAACTACATGTATTTAAACACCATGTACATTCATATTTTGGATGTCTTGTAATACACAGTGAACAATCCGGATGTTCCCGATGTGAGCCGAGGATATCACATTTATAAAGCGTTATACTGATTGTGTCTACATGATGGTTTCGATTCCATACCATACTAACTGTTGCTTCGTATTCTCCCGAGTTTGCTTCGTACGAGTACGTTGTTTTATCACATACAATAAATCGACTTGATTCAACACGAGCAGGAACCATCATTTTAGCACCTTCTATATTAACAATGCATTGAAATCCTGAATGTCCAACTTGTGGATGGGGTAGATTGTCAACCTCCAATACAATTTCTTTAGGAATACCATTTGGAAGAAGTATGGGTGTGTTTGGTTTTCTAAATCGTGGACATTCGTTAACGCCATGCAGACTTAGCTTGATAGGATTATTTTCCCCACTAATAATAACCCTTTGTTGACAATTTGTAATATTGTGTGAACATCTATTTTCATAAACACACCAATTACACGCCCATTGAGATCGTATACAGTCCGTACATTTTGTATGATACGAACAATCATAAAAAGCAAAATTTCTTGAAACAAAATCTTTATTTGTTTCTGAACTTCGTACACTTATAGGTACATAAATATGATCTTGATTTTCTGGTATACTTGGTCTATTACCAATATTTGGTGTCGCACATGATAAACCATTTACCGTAAGTCCTGCATCAATTGGTTCAGAATTACCAAATACACATTTATATTTAGCACCATACGGTAATTCAGGAAGTGTTTTAATAGTTAAATGCACCATTGACATAAGATTGATTGGAATACGATCTGGACTGATCTGTTCGAAGTCAATACATTGTTGCCCTGTACCCAAACTTAACCATCTTGGAGAACTTTGATTTGCTTTTTTACAAGCATTTCTTATTGTACATTTTTTTTCCAATGAACACCATCCACAGTAAGGATCCTTACTATCTAGACATGACGTACAATTTGAATAACCAGAACAGTGTTCGATATTAATTTTCACAATTTTCTTAGTCGTCAAAATAAATATAAAATCATTCCATACAAACGTATCCGGTAATATCATATTACCTTTATCAACAAACATTTGTTCATATTCAATGCCTAAAACTGAATTCATGTTCCAAGAAAGTAAAACCTTTTTCAATAAACCATTTACTGTACCTAAGAAAGCAACAGTATTCTTCTCAGTTACAGCTAATGTTACAGAACTTACTAACGAATTAGTATAACTAATAATAGAATTTCCTATCAAAGGTGAAACACCGGATAATTTTAATCCAACTTCACAAAAATTCAATATATTTCCAGTTGAACCAACTTCAGGACAATTACCATCTAGAATAGGTCCAGATATGTACGGCATATTTCGATATTTCGTACTTCCATTAAAACACATATGTATATTTTCATCAAATTTGTTGTCTATATCTTGTAATGTATAGATACATATACCTGATTTGTTCAAAGGTTCATTACTTATTCCTTTACTTGGCGAGAATGTTCCTACCAGGATTGGTTTATTTGAATCAATACCAAGATTTATCATAAGTTCACTTCCCGGAATGACAATCTTCGCATCTTGCAATATATTATAATTGACTGGTTCCTCCATTGAATCTTCATTCACTAAACATTGTAGAGTAATTTCCGTGTATGAATCATAATTGGCATCACTTATACAAACACGTGCTATCCTCGTAACGTATCCTAACTCTTCTTGAACAGGTAAATGTGACTGTTTCTGTACGATTACGAAATAAGCAAAATCGCTTGAATTGAAACCGTATATATATTTAACAAGAAAATAATCTCTATATTTACTATCAATTCTAAGGAGAGACTGTTTAGAAAATGAATATTCTGCAAACTCTAGATTATAAAGTGTTCGACTTGATATTGCCGGTACATCATGTCGATATTCACCAATATTTGTAAAAGTTGTTCCGACATAAAGTACATTTGATTTTCCCCATTGGTTATATTTTTCAGGACCTATAAATGCATATGTAGATGCACTTTCATCATTTGCAGCTATACTCATTGCAATACTATGAGATGGTGCAGAAATGTTTTCCGAATGATATTTCTTACATGCTCCTTGAAGTAGTGTTCCACATACAATAAGATCACGAGAGTCTTGATCAAGAACGAGTACTTTGTTAATATTATCGGATAGAGATGTTTGAATATCGTCCGATGAACTGCAACCCCCTGCATGACATTGGGGACTGTCTTGTTCGGGACCTGAAATAAAAAATAAAAAAACAATTATTAGCAAAAAATCGGAAAGTTTATTTTGTTGCCAAATTCATTTTTGGTTCCTCTCTCCGCTTTGATTAGTTTGGAACTAACCTGATATAAGGTTGTTGTTGCATTTTTTTGTAGCAGTGTTCATTTTTTTTAATTTGGTTTATCGTCTCTTTAACATCTATTTGTCATTTGAGACGGGGATTTCACCCTCCATTCGCTAAAAAATTGCAAACCAGCTACTCACATTGGCCTGGGTTGGACCGGAAAAATAGCCAGCATCATAAGAGCGCAAACCCACATGGTACAATCTCGCTGGACGTTGCTTAACTTCAGTGATCTAATGGGAACTGGTGTATTTAACGTGCTATAGACACTGGCTGTTGTTCCTCTTAAAGTCAACTACAGACGTTCCTTGGGCCTGGGTGGTGTAGGTACCTACATCAACTCCACACTGTCTACGGGCATCTTGCTCATATTCGTTCATACCCTGCTCACTGTCTTTAATACTATAGAGAATTACACCTCCCCGGGAAGCAACCAAAAAAAAGGGATATCGATATGAGACATTCGATAGATCGATATTAAGGTTCCGATAGTATTTATAATATCAAAAAATATCGGTACCGAAACGATGTGCTGCCGCTTTGAGGGGGCATTGAATCAGTTTTGTGTGTGCGTGTGTAAATTGTCTTCTCTAACATATTTAACCTAGGCTGCTGCTTTGAAGGGACACTGAATCAGGCTTGAAGACTTGGGCTGAGGCGCTACCATGCTGTTGGGACTGTGACCCTCTCTTTGTTCTGAAAGCAGGGCGAATGTCGTCGAAAAAATACCAACAAGAACCGCCCTACGAACGCTGACAAAACAAATACAATTAAATTGATTGACTCTTGTAATTTTATTATTTATGAAATTTGTCATTAGGTAATGTTTAGACTTCTCGACAGGGTGAATTAGAAACGTTGTCACACGCCTAGGGTAGCTAGAACAGGTCATTTCCAACACAAAATACTATATTGAGTATATGCCATTTTCGCTTCGTTTTCAAGATAGCGCCCATTAGGTAATGTTCGACCTAACCCCCCAGAAAAGATAAGCTCAATTCATTTAACGCGTAAGATTTATTTATACCAATAAATACTTTGATACTCTTTCATTTTTTTTTACTTATGTGCCCTATGATAGCGTCAGTGATTCGCACATTCATTTTGGTAGTGGTCAGGTCATAACTCCACCAAAAATGTAAATAATGAGACAATTTTGGTTACATGTAGCAGCGCTTATAGTACGAGAATATGCATTATCCAAAGTACGCCCATTTCTGGGTTGAAATTTTTTTGGTTCAAATTTCAGTGCAGTATCCCGAAGAAAAAAAAATGAGCTTTTGTGGCGGACGATCCAAAAGCGGAGTTAGACCGCAAGATTCGATTTTTTTTGTAATATTTTTTGAAGTTATACTTCTTTAGGCGCGTTATGAAAAAATGATAAGTAACATTTTAATATACGCGCGCACCTGTAACACAAAATTATTACCGCATTAGTGTAACACAGATGAAGTTAGTTTTTTAAATATTGCATTTTCTCATTCTATATACAAGGTGTCCCAGTTAAGGAGGACAATAATTAATGTGCTGATTCTAGATGCCAATACCTACCAAAAATGCTCCCTTCAACTTTTTAATAACAACTTTGTTTTTGAGTTATTCTCATTTTTCATTTTTTTTTACACGTGTACGTCTGACGTCACAAATATGTCCATAACTTTCTTGGACATACTTTTTTTGAAAATTTGAAGATATTTTTTTGGAAAATTTCTGTTCGGATACTTCCATGACCAGAAACTTTGAGTTAGTCCCGTTGTCGTTTTTTGAACTACGAAAAAAGCAACGGGACTCTCCCACGGTTGCTCAACATTATTTTTTTTGGACAAATACGGAAAAAACATCCTGATGTTAATAAGGTTTCAACGGTATATCACTTTTTCCGTTAACTTCTTTTAAACTTTTATTTAATTTTTTTTTTTTTTACATTTATTATTTCATTAGTTTTCAAGTATAATTTTCCTTTTCTTACCTAAAATTAAAAAAAAAAAATCTAAATATGTAGCATATTTTTCATGATATTGTTACATTAAAATAGAAATTTCTCTACGAATACAGAAGTTAACGGAAAACGTGATATACCGTTGAAAACTTATTAACATCAGGATGTTTTTTTCCGTTTTTGTCCAAAAAAATAATGTTGAGCAAAACGTGGGAGAGTCCCGCTGCTTTTTTCGTAGATCACAAAATTTAAAAAAAAAATCAAGTTAGTTCAAAAACGAGGCACTAAATCAAAGTTTCTGGTCATGAAAGTAATTTTATCTTTATTTTCCATGTGTTCCAAAAATATCTTCAAATTTTCAAAAAAAGTATGTCCAAGACAGTTATGGACATATTTGTGACGTCCGGCGTAAAGTGTAAAAAAAGATGAAAAATGCAAATCAAAAACAAAGCTTTTATTAAAAAGTTGAAGGGAGCATTTTTAGTAGGTATTGGCATTTAATCAATTATTTATTGTCCTCCTTAACTGGGACACCCTGTATATACAACAGCGTGGCTCAGTGGCAAGGCCTCTGTTTCATAGCTGGTAGGTTCTGAGTTCTCTCCCGGGTGGGGGGTGGGGGGGGGATAGTATGTTTTTTTAAAAATATTATCAATTTTATTTTTAAAAAGAAGTATAACTTCTCACGCGCGTACATACGTACACGCACCCATTTTTTATGATTTTTTTTAATTGTTCCGCTGTTTTTAACTATATTTATTTTTTTATCTGTAACCGAAAAATGCATGGGGAATACTCGAAATTCACAGATTGGTCGTCATTTTAAAATCGAAGTGTAAAGGTCATATATCCATTAGTAAAGGTCATATACCCATTAGTAAAGGTCATATATTCTTTAGTAAAGGTCATATACCCTTTAGTAAAAGTCATATACCCATTAGTAAAGGTCATATACCCTTTAGTAAAGGTCATATACCCATTAGTAAAAGTCATATACCCATTAGTAAAGGTCATATACCCATTAGTAAAGGTCATATACCCATTAGTAAAGGTCATATAGATATTAGCGTATATTGTGTTGGAAATGTTTCCCTGCCCTAAGGCGTGTGATAAATTACTGGTCCACTCTGTAGAATTGTACATAAATTACAAAGTTTATTTTCCTGTGTGTCTCCCTCAATCAAACACTTATAATGGCGGATTAAATAAAATAATTATGTAAATTAATTATTGATTACTAATTAAGGTGAAATTTTCGACGAGGAAGGCGTTGTGTAATGTAACCATAAATGTGTGGCACGAGTGAGGAGAAGGGTAGTTCAATAATGAAAATGAAATTCATATACGGAGAGGGTATTTTGAGGATTGTAAAAAATGTATGGGACAAAAAGAAGAACAATTAACTTTCGGAAGGGACAATAAAATTTTGAGGTTATGACTAAAATACTAAGAAGACAAGATTTGTATTTGCGCAGAAAATATTGACGTCACGCTAGCCCCGTTCCTATAGTGACGTCACGAGAGTTTGTTACAGGCCCGAAAAATGAGCTAGTGTATCCTAAGAAAAAACGGATTCCATAGTGATAAGAGAATGCTAGTATGGCACATGTACTATGCTATTTTTGGTACAACCACTATGTTCATTTTGGCACATCTACTAGGCTAGTTTTGACACAACCAGTCTAGGCTAGTTTTAACACATCTTTACGCAGTGTGTTCAAAAAGTCCCGGAACGGATTTTTTTTTATTTTTAACGGGTAAAGATAGAGACTTGAAATTTTATATGTAGTTTTAACACAAATTAATCTATTTTTTGCGTAATTAAAATTTCTACAGGGTGTCTTTCGATTTTTAAATTGAAACCCCAATTTTTTATTTCATATTCAAATTTTACGTTAAATTCTACACACAATCGACTCCTCACTCGATACTTTGATCAAAGCCGCACATTCATTGATTTTTCTTCGGAATAAAAGTGATAAAACCAAGAGTGTAATACATCAAATCAGTCAAGTTTTTTATGCTGAATCTTGTGGTACCATTGTTGTTTCATTTTTTTACACTTTTTATACCTAAGGAGTGTAGAAATTCATTTTTGGTTGATGTTAAAATTTCAAAAAGTTTGCACTAAGAAAGGATTTTGCAAAATTTTAATTTTAAGGGGTAAAACAATCCCCATAAGAAATACATTGGAGCGAGAGAGATAGCATGATACATCATTTAAAATATGCGCGGGCGAAGCCACGATCGGGGGGATGCTAGTCTAGGAACATGCACTATGCCAGTTTTGGCAAGTCCGATTTATAAAGCGATTGCGTGAAGACGTATTATATTGTTTCAGTTTATATAGGACAAGGAAAATAAAAATGTCAATACATTAAATTAATTGACTAGATGGGACTTGTCATCGCAACGTATTATATTCTTTCAGTTTATATAGGACAAGGAAAATAAAAATATCAATACATTAAATTAATTGACTAGATGGGACTTGTCATCGCTACGTATTATATTGTTTCAGTTTATATAGCACAAGGAAAATAAAAATGTCAATACATTAAATTAATTGACTAGATGGGACTTGTCATCGCAACGTATTATATTGTTCAGTTTATATAGGACAAGGAAAATAAAAATGTCAATACATTAAATTAATTGACTAGATGGGACTGTCATCGCAACGTATTATATTGTTTCAGTTTATATAGGACAAGGAAAATAAAAATGTCAATACATTAAATTAATTGACTAGATGGGACTTGTCATCGCAACGTATTATATTGTTTCAGTTTATATAGGGCAAGGAAAATAAAAATGTCAATACATTAAATTAATTGACTAGATGGGACTTGTCATCGTAACGTATTATATTGTTTCAGTCCCCACAAGACCCTTCTCTGCGTGATAAGAAAATTATAAAATTTTCAACAGTTTGATTGAATTACGTGGGGTAGATGTGGTCGGGTTTTCCTAATCAGATTAATCATTTTTTTTATTGTTTATCTTTTCAATTCGTTCTTTTGCTACGAGTATAACAAAGTGAGAAATTATCCTCGAGGGACGTTTGCTCCCTCCACACTCTCTCTCTCTCTCACTCACTCTCTCCTCTATTCAAGATACGCACTTGAAAATTTGAACATTTTTTGCTGTTCTTTTTAATTTAGTCTTCTAGTGGTTCGACTTTTTCAGCGTCATTTGGAAAAAATTCGTTGCTTGTGTTGGTGAAGATAGATTACGGAAAATGAATAAGAAAGATGATAACGTTTGGGTATTGACTTCCAAAATCCAGGACGTTTGGGTATTAGTTCCAAAATCCATATTTTCCGGAAGTTTCGCCATAATTTCCAAATTCCAGGACTTCTCCTTGTTCTTTAACTTCACCCTTTCCAATTCCAATTGGGGTCGGCGCCGCCCTCCTTAATTCTACCATTTCTAGTCTCTTTAGCTGTAACTCTTTCCTCAAACAGTAACCCTAATTTGCTTCCCATAGTATCCATACAAACTGTGTAGAAACTTGCCTTTTGCTGATGACATTTCATCATTGTTTTGAAGCAGAGTCATTTGAAAGGCTGGATGTTCTTTCTAACACCAAATCATCTGTATTTACACGGGCTTAGGACCTGAAGGGCATTAATTACAAAATCCAGGAAGTTTGGTCATTTTATTTAACAAATTCCAGTACTATAGGAAAGAGGCAATGTCCTGAGTGACTGATCAACGTAGAACCGAAGCTATTAATGCTGCATACTTGAAATTTGGCAGGGACCTTTGTTGAACCTATATGGGATTTTGCAAAAATTTTATTTTTAGGGGTAGAAATCGCGAAAAGTAAACAATCCACATAAGAAATACATTGGAGGGAGAGAGATAGCATGATACATAATTTAAAATATGCGCGGGCGAAGTCGCGATCGATAGATGCTAGTTCTATCATATTTATCGTTTGACAATTATTTTCAAATTTCTGAACGTTTGGGTATTCTGTCTAAAATGTAGATAGGACTTTCGGGCATTGTCTCCAAATACAGTTAGTTTGGGCATTGTGTCCAAATTCTAATACTTTTGGTAATTATTGTTAAATTTACAGTTTGACAGTTCCATGTTTTCAGGCCTGGTTCAAGCAGAAGAAACCCCTAGGTTTTTTCTTTTTACCAAAATAAACATTAGGTTAGAACTATAAAGCTATATAACAAATCTATAATATATGAATTTCTGATGGCATTCTTCAGTCAAAAACCCTCACCAGAGGGACAACAGAAAGGGTTGCATTCTCAAACATAACTCTAGCTTGCTTCTTGTGGTCTCATTTGTTTGTTTAAACTTAAAATTGAAAGTTTTGACGGCTAACAGCAAAACAAAAATAATAATTGTTAACTAAGGTCCCAAAAGACAAAAAAACAACTTTTTTTTTCTTCTATTTACAAGATAAATCTTCTTGGTTTTGTTTGCCTTAAGTTCAATATTTCACTTCTCATAGGGGAAATTTGAGTTTAATCATAAAAAAACTTTTAGGCGCCTTAGAAAGAGAGATAGATATATTGCGTTAGTAAATGCAAAAACCATTTTTTTTAGCCGAACATATCTTTAACATGTATGGTCATTCGAGACGACGGAGGTTTTTTACCCTTCATTCATTGGAAACTTGGGGTTTGTTTGCCTCTCCGTGGAGGATCCTTTACACTTTATTCACTGGAAACTTGGGGTTTGTTTGCCTCCACGTGGAGGATCTTTTACACATCATTCACTGGAAATTTGGGGTTTGTTAGTCTCCACGTGGAGGTTTTTTACACTTCACTCACTGGAAACTTGGGATTTGTTCGCCTCCACATATAATCATCAGGCGAATTTTTAACCAACAAAAACATTCGGTCAATGACATATTTTATTTCCCGTACAATCATATAATTCGGTCAATGAGGTCTTTTATTTCCCGCACAATCATATAATGCGGCCAATGAGGTCTTTTATTTACCGCACAATCATATAATACGGCCAATAAGGTCTTTTATTTCCCGCACAATCACATCATTCGGCCATAGTCTTTTATTTCCCGCACAATCACATAAAAAGGTCTTTTATTTCCCGCACAATCACATCATTCGGCCAATGAGGTCTTTAATTTCCTACACAATCACATCATTCTGCCAATAAGGTCTTTAATTTCCTACACAATCACATCATTCTGCCAATGAGGTCTTTAATTTTCTACACAATCACATCATTCTGCCAATGAGGTCTTTAATTTCCTACACAATCACATCATTCGGTCAATGGGGTCTTTTATTTCCCGCACAATCACATAATAAGGTCTTTTATTTTTCGCACAAACACATCATTCGGCCAATAAAGTCTTTTAATTCCCGCACAATCACATCATTCGGTCAACAAAGTCTTTTAATTCCCGCACAATCACATCATTCGGTCAACAAAGTCATTTATTTCCCGCACAATCACATAATAAGGTCTTTTATTTCTCGCACAATCACATCATCCGGTCAACAAGTCTTTTAATTCCCGCACAATCACATCATTCGGTCAACAAAGTCTTTTATTTCCCGCACAATCACATAATAAGGTCTTTTATTTCTCGCACAATCATATCATTCGGCCAATAAAGTCATTTATTTCCCGCACAATCACATAATAAGGTCTTTTATTTCCCGCACAATCATATCATTCGGCCAATAAAGTCTTTTATTTCCCACACAATCACATCATCCGGTCAACAAAGTCTTTTAATTCCCGCACAATCACATTATTCGGTCAATGAGGTATTTTATATCCTGCACATTCTTGTAGTTTCAACTAGATCACTTGGTTTAGGGCTCCAGATCAAGATTCAGATCAAAGCTTGATGAGTGACTGACTCCCAGAGAGCAATTTGAAATTATGACAAGGAATGATGTGTCAAATGAGTTCTGTTCTGCGCCAATAACTTTCTTCTTGTTCTGGTTGGCTTGTTGATGACACGGCGTTGTAATTTCACACCCAATTACATCTCCTATGACCTGTCACTCATTTTAAGTTCGCGGTTTGTCTTTAGTTTAACAAAATATATGGGAAATAAACTAGACTGGTTTTGTGAACTACTTATAGATCTAACTCACAAAAATGAGCATCACGAGGCCTTAAAGACAACGAATGTCCTTACCAATCGGATTACCGCTCGAAAGTTATAGTGGTGCAAAAAGACAAACAGACAATCCGTTTTTGGACCTTATTAGATCAGGACTTCTTCGTGGAAACCTTTCAAAAATACTGTCAACAATAGAATAACCAACAACAACATACGTACATACCTCGCAAGCTTCAAATCTTTTAATCTTAATATATAAATCAGAAATTTGTATATATCTATGTACCTACCTATGTATGTGGGGTTGTCAGTTACAATACCACAGCCCAAACGGTAGCAGATAGCAAAAAATGGATGGGAATGGACCCCCCAAAATCATAATCTACGACCCCCAGGAAAATTATCAGAACTAAAATATGTCAAGCCGTTTTCGAGTTACGGCCAAATTTATAATTTCTTCACCAAAATTGGACAGTCACGGTCCGATATCTAAAAATTTGTCGCGACAAAAGCGAGAACGTTTTAGGTGGCCTTTATTTTAGACATTTTCTGCAAAGGTATGGCCAGCCATTCCAGAGTTAGGAGTTCGAAACCGAGAACGGGTAAAATAAAATTGGAAAATACTAAAAAGTCAGAATTCAGAATGGCCGTGCTCCTAAGGCGCCTGGCGAAACGTTTAAATCTTGGTTTTTGAAGTTTGCAATATACATTGTGGACACAAACCAATACCCCCCCCCCTCCAATTTCNCCCCCCCCACAATTTCCTTTGTCCTTGAAAAACAAAGATAGCAATATAAGGATCGTAGCGAAGCACGGGCGAAACAGCTAGTGCATAAATCTATACTATCTATACTTCTATACTAATATTATAAATGCGAAAGTAACTCTGTCTGTCTCTCTGTCTGTCTGTATGTATGTTACGCTTTCACGCTTAAACTACTGAACCGATTTTGATGAAATTTGGTATGGAGATAGACTAAACTTTAGGAAAGGACATAGGCTACTTTTGGGGTTGAAACTATAAACGGCCATGCCTCTAAAGCGCCAAGCGAAGCGGGCGTATCCTGCTAGTATAATATAAATACTGTTTCTTTGTGTTATTATGTCACAACTTTGGTGCTCACTGCAGCATTGTAGGATTTTCCCAATATCAATCATTATCCAATTCCTTTGAATTTTTCTATTTTACCTATACAATGCTGGCACCGGATCGCTATGCGCATTTATCTCCATAGACACTTATTGTTCTCACGAGGCGGAGTGGGCCCCGAAAACATCCAAACCACAGTGACAATTTTTTTCCCCCGCCAGGATTCGAACCTGGGTCTCCCGAGTGGAAGACTTGTGATGCAGTGACCACTGAGCCATGGGAGCTGACTCAAATCTCATAATACCATTCTAGAAATATCTTGTTCTCAGACAGGCAGCGGGACCAATAGTTCCGGAACTCGAGATTTGGTCTTTGAGGACCTCAAAACATGTTTTGGCATGGAAATTACATCGCAAAATTCAGCCCATTATCAATACTTTCCTTTTTTTATAGAAAAGAGAAATTAAAAATACATGAGAAAGGATCCGTTGTTAAGGGCATGCATTCAAGCTGACAAGGTATATACAGGGTGTCCCAAAAGTCCAAGACCGCCTGAATATCTTTTGAACAGCTTTATGTGCAGTTTTGAAATTTTGCATGGTATTATATCCCAAAAAATTAAACCACCTGATGATGTGACCAATTTTTCAGGGGCGGATCCCATGTGGCTCTCAGGGGGTCCAACTTTTTTTTTTTTAAATACGAACCCCAATCTTGTAATACATTTTCAGAAAGACAATAAAATTGGAAATACTTTGCAAAAAATTTTACACGTCTAGCGTGTATGATTTCAAAATGGCGGCCATTTGAAATTTCCAAGATATGACTTCCAAGAGTGTCTAGAACTAGGCGAATTATTTCTTAAACTAGGCGAAATATGTCTAAAAAGCAGGTTCCTCAACATTGGTGTCCTATGCAATTATTTAATATCCAAATGCAAAAAATTCGCCTAGTTCTAGACACTCTTGGACATTTCAAATGACAGCCATTTTGAAATCAAACACAATAGACGTGTAAATTTGTATGCAAAGTACTTCCAATTTTATTGTTTTTCTGAAAATGTATCACAAGATGGGGGTTCGTATTTAAAAAAAGAAAGTTGGCCCCCCTGGGGTCCACAGTGGACCCGCGCATGAAAAATTGGTTACACCATCAGGTGGTTTAATTTGGGGTATAATACCATGCAATATTTCAAAACTCCACATAATGCTGTTCAAAAGATATTCAAGCGGTCTCGGACTTTTGGGACACCCTGTATACAATTTTCAGTGATGGGATATTGATGTAGAAGGTTAGGAATACTCGTCACCGAAAATTTCAGCTTGCCTTTTCCTATAGGAAAATGGAAGTAGGTAAACATCATATTCTGGGTTCTCGCATGTCTCGGGTTTGCCGGTTAGGGGTTGTACATACAATGCCGAAGTAATGTAAACAAATATCTACGTGTACGTATTTTCCTTAAATGCCTTGAGGGACTCTTGAACTCTACTCTTTAAGGAAAGAAAACAGAGAGTGAGAGAGAGAGAGAAAGAGAGAGAAAAAAAAGAGAAAGAAAAAAGAGAAAGGAAGAATAGCCAAGGAAAATTCATTTTTCTTGTAATTTATTTTTCCGATAACCACGCAGGTGGTGCTGTGTTTTCAAGTCATATTTTGTATGATGGATGACTGACAGTTTTATATTGGAAAAAAAAACAGCAACAACAAAGGACGATACAATATCGTCCAAAAAAAACTGTCTTAATTAACAGGAAATTGAAATGATGAAAAAAACCATACACTTTTTTNTCAAGACATCGAAAATGTTCACTATTATTGATTTTTTTTTTTTTTTTAATTTGGCTTAACGTCTCTTTAACATTTATTGGTCATTCAAGACAGGGGTTTCGCTGGAAACTTGCAAACCAGCTACGCACACTGACTTCACCCAGTCTGAGTTGGGCCGGAAAAATAGTCAGCATCACGAGGGCGCGAACCCAAGTGAACACCCAATCTCGCTGCACATTGCCTAACTTCAGTGATCGAACGAGAACTGATGTATTCAACGTGCCATAGACGCTGTCTAACACTAAGCTGTAAATGCCGGAAATTGTATCTTTAATACTACACTTTATGTTCTACAATATTAAAATAATTATCAGTCCAGCCTGGATGACAGGACAGGAATTCAAACTGAAAGAGGATTCATATGTTCATTTCAGTCCAACCTGGATGGACAGAAATTCAAACTAAATGAGGATCCTGGACAGAAATTCAAACTAAATGAGGATCCAAATGTTCATTTCAGTCCAACCTGGATGGACAGAAATTCAAACTGAAAGAGGATCCAAATGTTCATTTCAGTCCAACCTGGATGGACAGGAATTCAAACTGAAAGAGGATCCAAATGTTCATTTCAGTCCAACCTGGATGGACAGGAATTTAAACTGAAAGATCGAAATCTTCATTTTCCTGCTTATTTTTGAGGAAAAGACAAAACACAAAATTCCTGCGTATAGAGGCAGAAACAACATTCTTGCTTACAGAGGCTTCATCAGACCGCGGACTCGTGGGTCCCATTATCAGAAAAGGTTGAGAAGTAATCTGGTTGAGAGAATTTCATTTTTTTTAATTTTATTTTTAGACCGGCCGGTCCAATATCTCGAGAATGGTACTTAAGTCGTAGGGTGGCTCAACTTTGTTTTAAGAAACTTCTCTTTTATTAACTAACTTTAAAATGCATCATCAATTGATGGGTCATCCTATTTAAGATTTTTGAGCTGGTCGCCCAAAATTTTACCCCCGAAATTGAGACGACCCGTATTTTACCGCTTGTCGATATCTTAAGTGGTTCTCGAGATACCGGGGGTGGGATGAGACTTTTGGCTCACCCTGTAGTTATATATTTAATCCCAACTAGCTGTTTTCCCCGTGCTTCAAGGACAATTGGGGGGGGGGGGGNGGGGGGGGGGGGAGTATTGTGTCCACCCTGTTTATTGTAGCCATACAAAACGAGATTTTCCGCCAGCCTTAGGGCCATGGTAGTTCTGAGTGGTTCTTATTTTGCCAGCTTCCGGTTTCAAACTCGTAACTCTGGAATGGCTGGACATAATTTCCACCAAAATCTATCTCCCAAAATCCTAAAATTGAGGACTTAACGGCCACCTCAAACTTTCTCGCTATGAATTGATATGTTGTCGCGACAAAATTTAAGATATCGGACCGTAACTTGCCAAATTTGGTACCGATATTCGAAAACGGCTTGACATATTTTAGTTCTGTTAATTTTCCTGGAATTGTAGACTATGATTTTGAGGTAGGGGTCCAGTCCTGTATTTTCTTCTGCTACCGTTCGGGCTGTAAACAACCCCTACCTCAGACTTAGGTACACACAGATTTGTTATTTATATATCCATACTAATATATAAATGCGAAAATATCTCTGTCTGTCTGTATGTATGTATGTTACGCTTTCACGCTTAAACTACTGAGCCGATTTTGATGAAATTTGGTATGGAGATAGACTAAAATTTAGGAAAGGACATAGGCTACTTTTGGGGTTGAAACTATGAACGGCCATGCCTATAAGGCGCCAAGCGAAGCGGGCGTATCCTGCTAGTATTTAGATAATTGCTACGTAAAATGTCTTCCAGTTGATCAGGTAAAAACGCAGAGGAAAATGAGAAAGAAGGACAAACGACAAAACAAATCAAAATAAATCCTCAATTCCAATCTTAAGACTTTTATCAAACAAGAACAGTGCTTCCCAAACGTCACAAGAAATCAGTTCATTCGAAACAAGTGATGTGTTGCTTGAAACCAAATAATATCCTAAGGGTCAAACGAGAAAGGTTCCATAAAATTTTGCGAGAACGCTATTCAAGGGACAGAAACACAAATGCTTTTCGGGATCTATACAGGGCTCAAAGTGGAGTTTACTAACGTTCACAATTAATATAGACTAGCAGGAATATACCTGGTTCGCTTGGCACCTTAGAGGCATGTCCGCTCTCATCTTAGTAGTATTCCTTACAAAAATCGGGAAAAGGATTGGACATTTTTGAATTCTAATACAGGGTGCGGCAATTAGTATTTCCACATTTCAAAGAGCTGGTAAATAAAAACGAAATGAGATATTTGAAAAATTATTTTGTATCCCGAAAGTTTGTGTATTCTATTTTTTTTTTTTTTTTTCTTTNCAGAAAGCTCTTGTATTCTGTTTTTTTTTCATCTATGTTTTGTAAATAATGTCGTCCAAATGACGGCCTTGGCGAGGGATGTACATTTGGGGTCTTTCGCGGAAGTTTTCCATGACTCTCGTCAGTATACCAGCATCAATTTGGATGATCTCTTCCAGAATTGCCTCCTTTAACTCTTCAAAGGGCGATGTTTGAAGATTAGCCTTGATATAACCCCACAGGAAGAAGTCACAGGTACTCAAATCCGGCGAGCGAGGGACCCAGCAAATGTCATGTTGTTAGCAGATCACGTGACCGGGGAACATGGACGTAGCCCCATACAGCCTAAAACTGATGATGTGGCCCTAAAAGATGTGAACCCAACTCAAAATTGTTTTTTGATCAGGATTAACTGGATCTGTGGAGTGCAAACCATACCTTGTGCGAAACGCCCTCTGAGTGGCTAAAATGGATTCCCTTTTTTAAAAAACACCTTGACAACAAACGCACGATGCTCGTGCGACCAAACCATTGCGACACCTGACAACTAGAACTCATTTAGTGTTGAATACCACAAACCCCACGCTCCTCCCAATATTACTCCCCCTCCCACGATTTTTTTGAAAAGTGGGAGAACTAATTGCCGCACTCTGTAATTATTGAGGTGTTTTATATTTTAGGATGGCCTCTAAATTTTCCGATATCTGCTTTTCGTTTGATGAAATCTTGTTTAATCAAAGTGAATCGAAACAGTCTTGCTTGCTGGTCAAGTAAGGACACTTGTCTCTTGAAGTCAAGATTGGAAGTTTGATTCCCACCCGAGGTAGATTTTCCTCCAAAGGTGAAATTAATTCTCAGATATGGTGTTTTTTTTTCATCCCATATCTTTTCTCTCTTCGGTTCCTGGACGCTAATAAATAATTACAATATTTTAGCTTCGTCTATTATGTATGTGTAAGTCACTGTTATTTTATTAGGCAACTCAGTTTCTGATATTTGAGGAGATTAAAATTTCAAAAAAGTAGGTTTCTGCATAAATTTTTTCCCAAATTATAAAAAGTATTAACCATTATCTTATGAGGGAACCTTATTCCACTAGATCGGTTATAAGTCCAGAAGCGTAGGTCCAATTTTTGTGATAATGGAAAAAATCCTGTTTAAAAATTACACCAAAAATCACTATCATTTCTATTTTGTGACATACTGGGAGGATATGCCAGCCATAAGTCGAACTTTACATGTAAAATCCTATGGGACAGTTAGAAAGTGCAAACCCTGTAGATAAAATAAATACAACCATCAGACCATGACGCCCGTAACTTAGGAGCATCAGCTATGTTTAGTATAGGGGATTCCTAAAGGTCCGTTTACACTGCCTGAACATCCCCGAGCCTCGAACATCGAGCATTCGTGATCGTTGCTCGCCAGTTTTCATCAAGCACGAATACAGAACTCTGTTCACACTGCTCGAGCATTTCTGACGATCAGTTACTCGTGAGGATTCGCAGCGAACAGATGGCACCAACGCTATCCAAAAATTGAGATTTTCGCGGCGGTTATCCTCATTCTAAACCATCTAGCGGAGGAAAAACGAAAAAGGAAAAGCATGTGGGAGTCATCATTTTTAAAGAAAAGAAATTACTCCCTATTAATGAAGGATTTGAAGGAGGGCTATTCAGAATAAAATAAAATTTACGGTCTGGCTGACACATCTCTGGGTGCTCCGCATACAGAGAAATTAACAAAAGGCACTTTTCATTTTCCCCCTCCATCAGTCAAATACTAAAAAGCAACAACACCACACACAAAATAGGAGACGTGTATCCTTCAACAGCTAGACGAGAACTAGATTCATAGAACACCATTCGACGAATCCTGGGGTGTTTACATAGAACGAGCGGCGAATGGGCTTCTACATGATGTGCATGTAGAAGCTCGTTCTGATTCCGGTGAATCATCAAATAAATTTTGATGATTCACCGGAAAACCGACATCAGGCGGATCAGGCCCGAGCACGAACGAGCATTCACTTCGGCCTTGATCGGCTCGCGGTAACTGTTTACACTGCCTCAGCCTCGAACAAATGATCGTTCGTCACCCCTGCTCGCGACGAATGCTCGGGCAGTGTAAATGAGGTTTAAAATCTACTTTTTGGGTAACATTGGATAAATTTCGTTTGAAAGCTATTATAAATAAAAAACACATTCATCAATGTCAATGACAAATAAAAGAAAAAGGACAACAACATCACCAGTGAAAATAAAACACAAGAAACATTACCGGAGACAGGAGGAAGGGGCAATTGACGAAATTGAGAAAAAGAGGAATGAAAAAAATGAGGGTAAAGCGAGGAACAGCGGAGGAAGTAGAATTGAACTCAGAATACAAATGCGGGTAGCAAGATGAGAAATACAGAATAGTTAAATGGGACTTTTGTGTTCCGTTATATTGGAAATCTTTTAGTTAGACCAGAAAAAAATTGCAAAAAGACCCGCTAAATAGCGTCATTCTTGGCGGTAACTTGCTCCCACTTGAACTTTTTTTTTCCTTTCTTATTACGCACCTACATACTAAAAGGGACCTTTGTGCCAAGTTTCAAGTCTCTACGTTCAGCCATCGTGGAGCTACGTTGATTATCAGTCAGTCAGTCAGTCAGTCAGTCAGTATACCAAATGGGTTTTGCGTTTTATAAGTATAGATAAGTTTGATTCACGTTTGACATACTCAGATATTTAAGCCAACAATCATACCACGTTGAATACAGCAGTTCCCGTCATATCACTGAAGTTAATCAACGCCCGGGCGTGGTTAGTACTTGGATGGGTGACCGCTTGGGAACACCACGTATCGTTGGCTCATTTTTCCGGCCCAACCCAGGCTGGGTGAGGTCAATGTGGGTAGCTGGTTTGCAAGTTTCCAGCGAATGGAGGGTAAAACCCCCGTCTTGAATGACCAACAGATGTTAAAGAGACGTTAAGCCAAATTAAAAAAAAATACTAAAATACTCAGATATGGTTGTAGCCATCGAGGGGACCAAAAATACAGAAAGTTTGGTGTTAGGAAGGGCATCCATCCAGTCTTTGAATAATTCTGCTTCAAACCAATGTCGAGAGGTCATCAGAAAAAAAGCAAGTTTCTACGCAGTTTCTATCGATACTGTGAGAAGTAATGTAGGGTACCCGTGCCAGGAAAGGGTTACAGCAAAAATTGAGTTTCTACGCAGTTTCAATTGGTACTGTGAGAAGTAACTAGGGTACCACCCGTGCCAGGAAAAGGTTACAGAAAAAAATGAGTTTCTACGCAGTTTCAATTGATACTTTGAGAAGTAAGCTAGGGTACCCGTGCCATGAAAGGGTTATATAGCAAAAACCGAGTTTCTACGCAGTTTCTTTTGATACTGTGGGAAGTAAGCTAGGGTACCCGTGCCAGGAAAGGGTTACAGCAAAAACCGAGTTTCTACGCAGTTTCAATTGGTACTGTGAGAAGTAACTAGGGTACCACCCGTGCCAGGAAAAGGTTACAGAAAAAAATGAGTTTCTACGCTGTCAATTGATACTTTGAGAATTAAGCTAGGGTACCCGTGCCATGAAAGGGTTACAGCAAAAATCGAGTTTCTACGCAGTTTCTTTTGATACTGTGAGAAGTAAGCTAGGGTACCCGTGCCAGGAAAGGGTTACAGCAAAAACCGAGTTTCTACGCAGTTTCTTTTGATACTGTGAGAAGTAAGCTAGGGTACCCGCGTCAGAAAAAGGTTACAGCAAAAATCGAGTTTCTACGCAGTTTCAATTGACACTGTGAGAAGTAAGCTAGGGTACCCGTGCTAGGAACGGGTTACAGCAAAAAACGAGTTTCTACGCAGTAGAGTACCGAACGAAAGTTTGTGGCATGGCAGAATTAATGAAGCAACGCCAACCCCAAATAGATTTGGGAAAGGGTGAAGTTAAAGAAGAAGAAGACACTCAGAAATACTACCGAAGGCGTAATTTACTACAATCCATTTATGACTTGCTAACATTCCATGAGGAAAAGTAAATCATACTTTTCCTTTAAAAAGAGATTGTAAGAAGTTACTTGAGGGTGACATCCTCACGGGCCGAGTCCACCTGAGCTGATGGTGTAAAATAACAGAGAAAAAAAAATCTGTAATATTGTCATGATTCTGGGGTTCCATGTCAATTATCAGCCCCCAAGAACAGAATTATAAAGAGGTAGAATACAACCGTCGGACACGATGATGCCACTGTTGAATGGACATACTCTCTGTTTTTGGGTTACAAACACCCACGTGATGTACCCTTTGGGTCAGGGTAAAGCTTAAGAACTAACATATGAGGCGACCAGACAATCGAATAGAGATGTCTGGAAGATTCTCATGTGAATTTTTTTTTGAAAAATGGAAGCCACGTATTCCATTATAGGCTTTCAATAGTGGCATCATCGTGGCCAATGGTAGTCAGACGACAGCAGCACAAATTGTATTCTACTTAAGTTTAGAGATGGTATTTAGGATGTTTGTAGTCATTATGAAATATTAAATTGAAAAAAATTATGTATCAACTACTATGAATTTGATAAGCCACGAGCACTTTCGTTGTGGCTCATCAAATTCATTGTAGTTGATGAATATTTTTTTTTTTTTCAATTTAATGTATTCTACTTCTTTATACATTTGTTCTTGAGGGGGGGGGGGGGCTGATAATTGACATGGGACCCCATCAGAACCATGACAATCACGATAATATAAATAGTATAATTACGTAAGGGCACGGTTGGAAACGATATCTTTTTCATTACCCATGCAGAAAGCAAAGAGGAGCTATTGCATTACAAGCATAACGATATTACAGAGTTGCTTTCTGTGTCATTTTACACCATTGTGGCCATTTTAAGTGAGTGTTCACAAAACTACCTACCAGTATATTAAGTATTTTAGTTTAAAAACAGCAAAAAGTGGGATTTTTTTTTTTTTTTTAAATTTGGCTTAACGTCTCTTTAACATCTATTGGTCATTCAAGACGGGGGTTTTATCCTCCATTCGCTGGAAACTTGCGAACCAGCTACCCACATTGACCTCACCCATCCTGGGTTGGGCCGGAAAAAAGAGCCAACGATACGTGGTGTTCCCAGCGGTCACCCATCCAAGTACTGACCAAGCCCGACGTTGCTTAACTTCAGTGATATGACGGGAACTGGTGTATTCAACGTGGTATGATCGCTGGCTGAGTGGGAAATTTAAATTTATTTGTGGTATGGCCCAAGACCTCTTCACAATTTTTGTGGGTATCACAGCACTATTATAACGAATAGAAAAGATAGTGGGGAAACTCATGCAGTTACATGTGAGTAGCCGCTAGAGGGCATTTAGCTGTAGAATAAAAAACTGTACCATACTAGATACTAGGCAATGTTTTTGAAGGGTGACATAAAAAAAAAATCTTAATGAAAATTTCAAAAAATATAAGTAAGTAAGTACCTATTTATAACAGAAAAAATCGAACTCGCGGCCATTGATAAATCAATCAGCTAATTTGCTGGTAACAAACCCTTAAGGATTTGCTACCGGGCAGGAGTAATGCGGCATGAATTTTTGTTATCCAATTTGAACCCAATTAGAGAGGTTAGAAAGCATTTTTACGACCATTCCTCTATTGCGTATGTATAACCATACAACATCGACCCATGACAGCCAATAAAAAAGCGATTTTAAACAAAAATTTGATTTTTTAAAAAAAAATTGCGTCATTGCTCCTCCTCAACCCCTATACAGTTTGATATCACTAGCGCTAGAGTTTCACTGCCACACCGCATCATGGGTTAAATTCAGAGTTTCCTTACTTTCTGTTCTATTCGTTATGGTACTGCTATGAACCTCTTGTACTAATAATCTCTTTTTTCCACCAAACCAAATCATTTCACTCTAGTGATGGCATATCGTTCAAAAATATATCGATATATCGAATTTCAAATATATCGATATATCGACGATATGTATCGTCGGTTTCAAAGGGGCAAGTAGGATCCTCCAAAATAGCAAGTAAAAAATATTGATAACTTCAAATTTTATCGCTATATTAAGAACATTGAAAAAATTCTAAATTAGTGTACATATTGAACTATATATCGTGAAAAGTATATCGATATATGAAACGATATATCGTGAAAAATATATCGATATATGAACCGATATATCGTGAAAAATATATCGATAGATGGGAAGAAAATATATCGATTTTCGATATATCGTGCCATTCCTATTTCACTCTGGTAATGCCATCCAGGTCGCTCATCGCATTGGTAATCAATCGTCTTCACGAGGCTGAGTACATACACTCTAAACATAGTGAGTAGAAAAATGTCCGACACCGCCGGAAATTGAACCCGAGTCTTTCTCGTGTAAAGCCAGTGTTAATACCCTCAAGACCAGAAGTATACCTGAACGAATAACAAAAAAGTATTACCATAGTCTACTAACGTGGTCGCGGCATGACAAGAATAAAATAGCAATAAAAATAGACTTAACAAGTAATCGACTTGAAAGGAAAATTACAAACGGGTGGTTGGGTAATTCTAGAAAAGAAGAGAAAAACTGTATAAAGATGGAAGGAAATATTTTCTTACCAATGGTGTGGAATTATATTTTGTATCCACCAGCCTACAAACTAACTAGGGATGGAATTTTCGACTCACGTAGGTGAGTCGACATGACTCGACTCACCAATATGAGTCGGCTCAATGCGTTCACTCTCGATCTCGACTCTTATCGAGTGACAATTTTCAAAAACACCTTATTTGATCAGAAAGACATAATAAAACCAATTGACAAAAGGGGCATCTACCATCAAATAAACGTCCTCAACTTCGGTGAATACATTAAAAAGACATCAAAATCAATCGTCACCAGAATAAAAGAACATTTTCCTTCAGCAAACAACAAACACCCGAAAAAATCGAAATTGCTGATTTTATGATGACCAATAATATAATTATCTGTATTAGCCTGCAACATCGAAAACAAGCTTCTGCTTTATAATAAGATCTTAAAACTTATATGGACTTAATGCGGTATCCAGCTCCGATACGTTAGGTTCTCTCATCTTACTTACTTACTCCCAGGGCCATTCGAAGCCTAGTAGACTTTTTGCCTCGCCAATTCTTTGCCTCCAGATTTTTCTGTCTTGTGCATCTTCTTCTGTTATTCCTGCAACATTCATATCCTTCCTAATCTGATCTCTCCATCTGAGTTTAGGGCGACCTCTTCTTCTTGTTACACTGACTTCTGTCCTCCATACATTCTTTATCAAGCTTCCATCATTTCTTCTTAATACGTGTCCAGTCCATCTTTAAAAACCTTTAAAACCCAAGATTTAAACGTTTCGCCAGGCGCCTTAGGGGCACGGTCATTCTAACTTTTTAGTAAATTCAAAATATTTTGTCCTTTCCCGGTTTTGAACTCGAAACTCTGGAATGGCTGGCCATACCTTTGGAGAAAATGTCCTAAAATAAGGACTAAAGGGCCACCTAAATCTTTCTCGCTTTGAGGTGATATTTTGTCGCGACAAATTTTAAGATATCGGACCGTTACTGTCCGATTTTGGTGAATAAATTAGAAATTTGGCTGTAACTCGAAAACGGCTTGATATATTTTTGTTCTAATAATTTTTCTGATCCATTTTTCGGTATCTGCTACCGTTTGGGCTGTGGTATTGTAACAGACAACCCCTCATACATAGGTACATGGTACATATATAGATACACACAAATTTCTGATTTATATATTAAGATTTCACCCTTTATTTATCTTCATAAGTCAACAAAAAAAGCTACTCGTAAGTCGACTCTTTAAAGAGTCGACTCATTTCAAAAAGATGATTCGACTCGTGAGTCGATCTTTACTCGACTCGTTGATGACTAGCCCATCCCTCCACTCCACCTCCATCACGTGTCTCGTTGTCGCAGAAGTGTCAATATTCTTTTGATAAACGATGTTTTCTTTGTATTTTTAAGGGTCGGAAGAAAAAAGAAGGAAAATCAAATATAATGTTGGAATGAAAATATGTCCGAACTTTATCGGGCGTTGTTAATTGAGTCCATTTTTTTTTTTTTTAAACGTCTTGTATGAAATTATTAAAATTAAAAATCATGACATGGTATGTTTTGTCTTGTAAATCTCACTTTTCTTATTTTTAGAAGGAAGGATATGGAAATGTATATTTCTTTGTGGTATTACATCACAATTTTGATGGTATATGTCTATCAGATGTCAACAACCGATTACAAAGCGGATGGCTCAAATGGATTTATCTGTGATAAAAAGATGCCTATTAAACTGTGATAAAAAGATGCCTATTAAATATATAAAACAATAATAAGACCCGCTTTGACATACGGAACAGAATGCTGCACAACATAATATATGATACTTACATCAAGAAAATGCAAACAGCAGAAATGCGAATGCTGAGAATGGCAGCAGGAGTAACACTCAAGGACAGAATAGGGAACAGATACATCCGTGGAAGACTGGGAGTCACAGACATTGCAGACAAGATGGAAGAAAAACATTATTTACAGTGGTATGGCCATGTAAGAAGAGGACCAGCAGATCATATGGTAGTTCAAGCAATGAATCTCTCGTTTGTACAATAACAAGAGAAGAAAAGAGGAAGACCGAGACACACGTGGATACGCAGCAAGAACAAAGACTCAAAAGAAGCAATCTTAACTGAAGCCGATATTCTAGATAAAAGGGTGTACCACCTGCGTACTAGAAGAGCCGACCCCACCAGTAACTACTGATATGGGAAATGGCAAGGGAAATATATATTACCTACATCAAAATTTTGTGACAACATAGCATTACAAGGTATTTTTTTTAACAATACGCTAAGCTATACTTATTACAATTATTTCATAATGCCACCAGCACTTGTCGATATTAACATTGGTACTCAGGTGTCCTCAAGAGGCTGAGTTATCCCCAACAAACACAAACAGACCAAGTAGAAAATTCGAAAAAAAAAAAAAAAAAAAAAAATTTTCGACCCNATTTTTTTTTAACAAGTTACGTAACTTGGAAGAAAAAAAAATCATTACGATTTATTTTTTATTTTTTTTCCGAATTCTTTATGAGAAGAACAAGTTTAATCGAGGCATTGCCGATCAAAACGTTTCCTAACCTCTCTTAACGCTTAGATATTGATCAAATAAACAATCTTGCACTGGACTTTTTTCAAGTTGGTATAACTATGCTTCAGTTCAATATATTCAAATAGTTCAATAAATACGGAAGAAAAAGGTTTTTTCAAAATAAATTAAAAATTAAAGTGAATTAATTAATCTCCCACCCCTAAAACATTTAAAAAGACTTTTTAAATTATATTAAACCACATTTTAAGTTTGTAACTTGCTCCAAAAAAAATTAATAGTATCTCTCTGGAACCGGATTCGTACCAGGTATGGTACATCCCTGGCGTAAGCCAAGTGTGATGCACGCTCTGCTCCGAAGACGTCTAGGGATTGCAAAAATCGAAAAATGATAAATTTATTGTGAAACTTTTAGGAATACACCCGTATTATGTGTGAAGGAAAATATTGGCCAGTCGAATGGTCCTCGAAAATGCCCTCAGTTTGCGTTTCCATACACAAATTTCGAACCAAATCAAATTCGATAGAGAACCATTAAGAGATGTTAAATCTAAATTTGTAGCACCGTGGGAACTTTTTTTTGCAAAATTATGCGAAAAAACGTTTTTCTTCACATTTTCACAAATATCTTCTATTTGTTTTACATGAGAGAATGACATATCGTTCTCTTTGTGATAAAATTACCTATATTTTTTTGTTACACGAACACATAAAAAACTATTAAGGTTTAAATTGAAAAATTTGTATTCCGAATCTGGTTTTTTGCAAATAACTAATTTTTTTTTTGCATTTTAACGTTATAACCACTAGGTTTTGAAGTTGAGTCAATTACCGTTACTTTGGTAGGTTAACCATGAAAATCCGAATAGCGAATCTCCGGCAATCCACGCGGGAACATGATATGTCATTCTCTCATGTAAAACAAATAGAAGCCGAGATATTACTGAAAATGTGAAGAAAAAAGTTTTTTCGCATAATTTAGTAAGAAAAAGTTCGCACGATGCTGCAAATTTAGATTTAACATCTCTTAATGGTTCTCTATCGAATTTGATTTGGTTCGAAATTTGTGTATGGTAACGTAAACTCAAAATACCATTCTACTGGCCTAAATATGTAGAATTCAGAAGCAGAAAAAATCATGTCAGGAGACAACTTTTAATTTTTACAAGAATGAAGAATAATGAATAATTATGAATAAGCTGAAATCTAATATACCGTTGCTATGACAGCATAAGAGCGTATCATAGTTAGATACAAAATATTTTCGTTCCGTTTTCATATCACCAAACTGCCATTGATTTAACACTCGTACTTGGGCTCTCTCCCCCACTTGAAGTGAACGACCGGACTGTGATACACTTCCTGAAGGCTGTGGTGGATATGGAAATATTGCATCCTTACGAATTCTCAGTTTCCGTTGTAGGTAAAGTTCATCCGGAGACTTTCCACATGAGAGAGGTGTAGCACGATAGCGTAAGAGAATATTTTGAACTTTGATGTGAATAGGTACACGTTCATTTGAAACGGCTTTGTGTCGATGTTTGAGTGTTTGAACATATCTTTCAGCAAGTCCATTGGTTGCTGGATGTCCTGGAGCAATGAACTTTTAGAAGATACCATGACTGTAGGAGTGAAAAACTTCACTTTGAAAAATTGATGCATCTGATACCATAACTTGAGGGTAACCATGTACGGAGGCAATGTTTTCTAATAATTTGATAGTACTGGAACTGGAGGGCGCATCCTTGATAATTTTGACTTCGGCCCATTTTGACTTAGCATCAACACACGCGAAGAAATAGTGATTTTCGAACGGACCTGCATAGTCGATGTGGACACGTTCCCAATTATTTTGAGGAGGGATCCCATGGGTGAACTGGAACCTTACGAGGATTTGACTGATTCATAAGCACAATTTTGACAACTTTTCACCAATCGCTCAATGTTGCACCAATACACATAGCGTAGGGCAAGTTGTTTCATTTTGGTTATACCCAAGTGAGTTTCATGAAGTTCATTGAGAACTGTTGAACGTAAGGAACTTGGAACAACAACTCTGTCTTTCCGGAAAATAATTCCATCAACTAGAGTAAATTTGGATTCGCTTGATGAGTTTTTCAAGTCGTGTAGAATTTTCTTGAGTTCGAAATCTTTTTCTGTTTCATCTTTGATAGTTTGAGCAGTGATGATTTTACTTGATATTTGAAACAATGTTTCAGCACAGATTTGATTCACTTCATCACCAATGAGTTGATCATTTGAAATTTGTTGACGTCGAACAGGAGCACGAAACAAACAATCTACGTTCTGATTATCTTCACCTCGTTTGAATTGAACGGAATAATTAAAACCAGAGAGGAATGAAGCATATCTGAGAAGTCGAGAAGAAGTCATTTGCGGTAAAGCTTTGTTTGGATGAAAAATTCTCGTTAGTGGTTGATTATCAGTGATGAGTAGGAAATGTCGACCAAAAAGATATTTATAGAATATAGTGACACCAAAAATAATAGCAAGGATTTCACGATCGAACTAATTTTCTTCAGACGTAGTAAGCGAAGGAGAAGCGTAAGCTATAGGCTTTTCAATACCATTGCCAGTGTGACTAGACATCATCATCAACAACAACAATAACAGCAGCAACAATATCAAAAACAATATAAACAAAAACAATATCAACGACAACAAAAACAACAACAGCAGAAACAACAAAAACAACATCAATTTCCATGATAATCATTTTCAGGTGTTAGTCCTGGCTTGGCTGTCAATGCTTCGGACCCCCCCCCGAAAAAAAAATTTGGGGTACGGCCCTGACCCAAGTCCAAAATTAAAGTGATTAGTGAAAGTATTAGTTTCGTGAAAAAAGAGAATCATCTTTTTTCACGAAACTAATACTTTCACTAATATATCATTCTACATAATATGATAGACGATACAAAGATTTTTTTTTTCTTTTTTACGTTCAAGAAGCACTTTAATTTCGAGTAAAAGAAAGTTCGTTATCTTTTTAGTTTACTGTGAAGTGTTTTTAGTGCACACACGTGTTCACGGTTCAGTTGACATTTTGGCCACGAGGAAGGTGGAACAGGGATGTGGGTAGTGTACAGGGCATTAAAAATAATTTAGCCCAGGAATTTTAGGAAAAGAAAAAACTTTAAATGATACAGTTTTAAATTTGGTGAAAATGTTGCCTTGTTTACACTGCCCGGGCATTCGTCGCGAGCTGGGGTGACTAACGATCATTCGTTCGAGGCTCAGCAGTGTATTAACAGTCGCCGCGAGCCGATCAAGGTCGAAGTGAATGCTCGTTCGTGCTCGGGCACACTCAAACTTCAGGCGTCAATATTTATGATTCAATAAACAGTCAATAATATTTGAAATTGATTTCTGACTCACTCCTCTTAATTTGTTTACTAATTATTATATAATTAGCTCAGTCACTTATCATAATAACAATAATTAATTAACGATCAATCAATTTCTATATATATACATAAAAGGCAATGTCCTGAGTGACTGATTGATCAACGTAGAGTCGAAACTATTAATGCAACAGACTTGAAATTTGCCAGGGACCTTTGTTGCACCATGCAAGTGTGCACTACTAAGAAAGGATTTTGCAAAATTTTAATTTTAAGAGGTAGAAATCGCGAAAAGTAAACAATCCCCATAAGAAATACATTAGAGCGAGAGAGATAGCATGATACATCATTTAAAATAAGCGCGGGCGAAGCCGCGATCGGGGGATGTTAGTTAATATATAATTGATATTTCCTCATTGAAAATTTGAATCTTCCGAGGGCGCAATTTCTTCTGGTCTAATTAGAACTTACTAATTTCCATGAAGAAAAATAGGGTATATTGTGAAAAGTTATTTGAGGGATGAGTGCACCCCAAAACAACCAAGCACAGTTCCCAAAAAACGGTTTCACCAGGATTTGAACCCGGGTCTCCCGCATGCAAAGCCAGTGTGATACTAAACGAGGAAGGCTGTTTAATTTGTTTATGCCAGATTATCAACCATTTCGCAAAACAATATCTGTACACTAGTAACATTATTAGGTAGTAATATTGCTGCGTAGGAGTGACGTTACACCGTGATGGTGGTGTTACTACGTATATTAGTATAGGAGTTCTCAACCTTCACAATACGAAGTACCACTTGGTATTTTTTCGAATTTTTGAAGTACCACCACCCTGGGGGAAGGGGTTGTATAAAGGAAAATAATATAAAAAAAAAAAATATATTAACATATGAGAACATAATTCCACAAAGAAGCTGAAGTTAAAAAATAATCATGCAAATGTACCTGATAAGATGTAAAACAGAGTGGCAGAGTGAGTAGAAAGGTGGGGTTTTGAACCCATTTCCTCCTGTTTCGATGAGATTGTGGAATTATGAGATTCTGAAGCTCCCCACACTTCACATGTCGATATAACTACCATACCACACCAAATCAAATAATAATTATTATTATTTGAGCAGGCCAGCTTCATTAGGTGACGGTTCTGAATCCGTGTAAATACAGAAGTTTTGGTGTTGGGAAGGGTAGCCTTTAAAAACACTCTGGTTCAAACCGATGATGAGAAATCATCGGCAAAAAGCGAGTTTCTACGCAGTTTCTATTGATGGTTGGTTCAACGTAGCAGGACAATCCAAGCACTCAAAGCGCCCTCGACATCTATTCCACAGTCAACATAATAATGTGGACGCACCTTTACGGTTTATGAAACATATTTTAACGGCCCTTGACATGCTATCTACTCCACAGTCCACATAATAATGTGGACGTACCTTCCAGGTTTATGAAACATATTTTAACGGCCCTCGACATGCTATCTCACATAATAATGTGGACGCACCTTTACGGTTTATGAAACATATTTTAACGGCACTCGACATGCTATCTATTCCACAGTCAACATAATAATAATGTGGACGTACCCTTACGGTTTATGAAACATATTTTAACGGTTCTATCAGACAGACACCACTCAAAGTCATTAATTCATAATATGCCTAATTTAATTGCCGTCTATTAATTTTCACTGCAAATTAATTAGCTCTCATTAGAGAGAGACATTATACACCTGATGTTATTCATTCTTCTTTTACTTTCTTTTCCTCTTTCACTATTTTTACTTTCCTTATCCTATTAAAAGGGAAAGTAAGGTAATGGGCTGAAATTTTCCATGTCGAGTTTTCAATTCCAAAACACGTTTTAAAGGTGCATATCAGCCAACGATCATACCACGTTGAATACACCAGTTCCCGTCACATCACTGAAGTTAAGCAACGTCGGGCGTGGTCAGTACTTGGATGGGTGACCGCTTGGGAACACCACGTACCGTTGGCTCTTTTTTCCGGCCCAACTCAGGCTGAGTGAGGTCAATGTGGGTAGCTGGTTGGCTAGTTTCCAGCGAATGGAGGGTAAAAACCCCGTCTTGAAGTTAAGCCAAATTAAAAAAAAAATAAAAAAAAAATAAAAAAAAGGTGTATATTTTTCGAGACGACTGTCTGTGAACGATGATCGTTGTACGATTAATGTAAAGTTGTACGACTCTCAACAGCTCAACGACTGTCTTATACGATCAACGATCAAGTCGTTGGAGGGAACACGGTCTTACTGAAATGCCATTAAAATAATGTCTCAATAGAATTGTACAAGGACCATTGCTCATTATTAATAAATAATCGTTGCATCACTGAAATGCCATTAAAATAATGCCTCAATAGAATTGTACAACGATCATTGTTCATTAATAAATAATCGTTGCATCACTGAAATGCCATTAAAATAATGCCTCAATAGAATTGTACAAGGACCATTGCTCATTAATGAATAATCGTTGCATCACTGAAATGCCATTAAAATAATGCCTCAATAGAATTGTACAATGATCATTGTTCATTACTAAATAATCGTTGCATCACTGAAATGCCATCAAAATAATGCCTCAATAGAACTGTACAACGATCATTGTTCATTAATGAATAATCGTTGCATCACTGAAATGCCATTAAAATAATGTCTCAATAGAATTGTACAACGATCATTGTTCATTAATAAATAATCGTTGCATCAGTGAAATGTCATTAAAAGAATGCCTCAATAGAATTGTACAACGATCATTGTTCATTAATAAATAATCGATGCATCACTGAAATGCCATTAAAATAATGCCTCAATAGAACTGTACAACGATCATTGTTCATTAATAAATAATCGTTGCATCACTGAAATGCCATTAAAATAATGCCTCAATAGAATTGTACAACGATCATTG
>CM022876.1:26313041-26373638 GCA_012654025.1 Pachypsylla venusta | reverse complement strand
CCCCCCCCCCCCCGGTGCAAGCCGGGTACAGAGACGTCTTAAAATATGTAGCTAATACCAGTTGCAATGACGTAATAGTCTATGAGGAAGCATTTACAATCTTGCGGGAGACTCTGATCCCTCATATCAACAGTAAAAAATTCTCTTATCAGTGAGGCATTTATACGTAGAACTAGCTGTTTACACGTGCTTCGGCATATATCTGCAAAATTCAACAATTTCGAAATTTCCACATTAAAACTTCTCAAATTTAGATCTTTGGAGATAACCTCCGCCTGAGGTGGAATGGGCTCCTTTTTTTTTTTTTTTTTTTTAATCAATTTTTTACTCCAGGATATTATTATCTCTTGTATTTTTGAAAATCTTTGTATCAAACTAGCTGTTTCGCCCGTTCTTCGCTACGGCCTACAGTTTGGCGCCTTAGAGGCATGGCCGTTCTACGCTGTTGCATGTATGTATGTATATGCATGTATCATGCATCTCTCTCGCTCTAATGGATTTCTTATGGGGATTGTTTACTTTTCGCGATTTCAAGGCTGTAGAATTAATAGTTTTGCCTCTACGTTGATCAGTCACTCAGGACATTGCATTTTATATATACAGATTTTAGATTTTTAGCTCATTCCAAAAAAGGTACTTCTCACTTTCGGGTGTGCGATGGTGATAAGATCGGAAATTTTAATAGAAGGACCATACTGTATTACATTTCGAGAGAAGCACTATCACTCCAAGAAGCGTCCCCAGAATTTCCTATTCTACGCAACAGGAAGACCTAGAACACACACCATCACGGTCATGGATCATTAAAACCTTTCTGTTAGGTACCTCATATCAAACCTGGATGTAAAAATAACACGACACCCCGTTTTACGTGTCGGGATGACCTGAACGCATACTATCATAATTCTAGCCAAGGGCCATCAAAATCTTTTCGGAAACTTGCTATCGTCCTGTTTTTACCATTTAAAAAAAAACATATTTTGTTGGAAGATTCTAAATAAGGATCAAATAAAACAATTTCAAGTTTGCCAAAGACAAATCGAAAGAAGTATCTTGAAAATAACATTATGAGATAAAATAAGAAGCAGAGAAATCAGAACTTGCATTGGGCGGGGCATGTTGCTAGAATGAATGTAGAAAAATTGACAAGAATATGTTATGAATGATATCCAAGGGATGGCGGAAGAAATGTAGGAAGACCAGCAATGAGATGGCGTGATACATTGAAAGAAGAAGTTAGAGCAAGGACAACACGAAAACCGCTTTAAAGCGGTTAAAACCGCCAGTGGTACATTTGATTGAACCCAAAAGTTTCGGAGCTAACTGAGACCCCAAATATGACATACATACAAAATTTCAAATCTCTAGCTCTTACCATTGTCCTTTTACACAGCAATACTGAAAACCGCTAAAAAGCGGCAAAAATCGCCAAGGATGTATTCGATTGCACCCATAAGTTTCGGGGCACAATTAGAGCCCAGGTGGGACCTAGTACCAAATTTCATCCAAATCGGTTAACGCTAAGTGGAAAAAGTGCCCATCACAGCGTACGGCGGACAAATTGATTTTTTTTATTCGATTTTTGGATTCTACGTACCTTATTGAACCGTACAATATCAAATTTTGAGGGGAGTAATTTTTTCTTTTCGTGACGATTTCATAGGTTCATTATTGAAAACAATAAACCAAAAACATAAGTTTGTTGGAAGTTTCTAGGAGAGGCCCTTAATGATGATTTAAATAAGGATCAAATGAAACAACTTGCCAAAGACAAATGGAAAGGTACACCATTGAGGGAACATGTACAAGTTCCCTCAATTTGCCAAAGACAAATGGAAAGAAGTATCTTGAAAATAACATTAGGAGACAAAGTAAGAAGCAGAGAAATCTGAAGCATGTTGGAAAAGAAGTATGGACGAAGAAGTGGCAGTGGGCGGGGCATGTTGCTCGAATTACTATAGAAAAATTGACAATAATATGTGTTATGAATGGTATCCAAGGATGGCGGAAGAAATGTAGGAAGACCGGCAATGAGATGACGTGATACATTGAAAGAAGAAGTTGGATCATGGACACACGAAGCACAGAATAGAGATGAGGATATTACGGGCTGATAATGATACATTTAATGAGCGGATTTCAAGACAAACACCGCTACTACAACAACTGTTCTAGAATAGAGTTCAAAGACAAGATCCAAAAAGTTATTCACGAAAACCCCAAATTACGACATATTCAGAAGTACTATTATTTGGATTAGTCGCTGGAAAATAGTGCCTAAGAAGATGACAGTCCATTTGTCAATGAAGGAGGACAATTATCAAATTGATTAGGAACACTTGAGCGATATATATATATATTCAAATGACAGACAATAGATAATATGTTCAACCTCACATCAAACAGATTATGAATATTGAGTTATTGATTATCATAACAAAAATTTCATAAATAACTGAATTCTGTTTTCAAGACTAATTTAAACACATACAAAAAAATATGCATTCACTCGAGTCCAATTTTCATATATTTTTATTTCGCCACATTTTGCCAGTCCAAAAACAATTATCTAATGATTGTTCGATATGTACTGTTCTTTCTCCATATCAATCTACAATCTACTATCACTCTTAAACCCAAACTAAATTGATAAATCGGTTTGAATTTTTGCACAATTTCAATTGAGAATATATGTAAATTGTTATTGTTGTAATATGTTTCCTCATTGATGTAACCTCTTGCACATGTTCCCTCAATGATGTAACCTCTTATACATGTTCCCTCAATGATGTAACCTCTTGTACATGTTCCCTCAATGATGTAACCTCTTGTACATGTTCCCTCAATGGTGTAACCTCTTGTAAGTGTTCCCTCAATGATGTACTCTCTTGTACATGTTCCCTCAATGATGTAACCTCTTGTACATGTTCCCTCAATGATGTAACCTCTTGTACATGTTCCCTCAATGATGTAACCTCTTGTAAATGATCCCTCAATGGTGTAACCTCTTGTACATGTTCCCTCAATAATGTAAACTCTTTTACATGTTCCCTCAATGGTGTAACCTCCTGTACATGTTCCCTCAATGGTGTAACCTCTTGTAAATGATCCCTCAATGATGTAACCTCTTGTACATGTTCCCTCAATGATGTAACCTCTTATCAAACACGGGTACTTCATGATACATCCTCGTAATTCAGCTTCACATTTACATAATTAAATCAATATTAAGATGTAATACTTAATATGTAAAAAGAGAAGTATATTTGTGTTAAATTTTACAAAAGCCACTGCAGTACATATTTCTTTGCTCTTGTAATGCCGCCACTGGTCACTACTCAATTGTCCTCACGAGGATGAGTGCACCCAGAACAACCCAGTACAGTTCCGAAAAAAAAAAAAAAAAAAAAAAAAAAAAAAAAAANAAAAAAAAAAAAAAAAAAAAAAAAAAAAGGTTCTACCAGAATTCGAACTTGGGCCTCCTGCGTGCGAAGCATTGTGATACCCACTAGGTACACCAGGGAGGCTGCTAATAAATATTAAGATGTAATAATGATTGTCCAGGTATTAACATCTATTGGTCATTCGAGACGTGGGTTTTACCCTCCATTTTCACTGGAAACTTACAAATTAGCTACCCACATTGACTCCACCCAACCTTAATTGAACCGGAAAAATAGCCGGCATCACAACAGCGCGAACCTACGTGGACCCACTTGGTAAAACGTTGATTAACTTCAGTGATCTAACGGGAACTGGTATATTCAACGTGCTACTGACGCTGGCTACCAGGCTTTTTATAATAATAAGGCTAGGTTCACATGACCGCGCGGTATCATATGAACAAATCGATACAAGTTAGTAGAACTAGTACTGCGCGGATCCGCGCGGTCATGTAAACAATATTCACAATTTAGATAGATCTTGTCTCGCGCGGTCATGTGAACCTAGTCTAAATGGCTGCTAGACCCTTCATAACGCTTGATTGGCGTAGACAACAACATGGAGGACGTAGCTTAAACTATCTCTTACTTACCTGTGGTAACACATTCCTCAATATCCAAATTAGAATTCAATTGAATCAATCTATTGACACCTGCAACATAAATCCTACTGCTCCTTCCAATTGTCATATGATTCAATCTTTGAATGTTTTCAGCAGAACAATTCTTAAAAGAAGTATTCGGTTTAGGAAATTGATGCAGAATGGAAACACTATTGATCGTACTGAAACAACATACTATTACCACAAAAATTGTGGCTCTAAACCATTGATCCATTATATAAAAAAATTATATAAAACACAAAAATGGTATCATTTCTTCATTAATTTATGGAATGAGACAAAATCTTGATTTGCATCCATCATTAGTATACTATTACCAGTTATTTTTCAAGAACTAGTAAGAAAAAAACACTTCATTTTATTAATCATCCATTGATACCATTCTATTACCAGTTGTTTTCAAAAACTAGTGGAAACACTTTTTAATTTTACAAATTTAAATAAATACACACAACACATTTTATATCATTTTAATGAGTAACTAAATTAAAGACATTTTTAATATTTTTATAAAAAAACACAAATTATCCAACTAAACCTAAGTACATTGTACATTCTAATAATTAATTTATGATATTAAAATAGCAAGATTATAATTTTTATCCATAGATTTTGATTTTAATTTCTAGTCGATTATATATATAAAAGAGAAACTATTATTTACATGTTTAATTAATATGGAAAAAACAGATAAATAGGTACTCTTTAATTATAAAAACGAAAATACTTTTACAAGAAATCACAAAATTTTAAAAAGAAAAAAAAATGTAAAGAAAGATCTTAAAAAAACACAATAAACAAAAATTCTTTTGCACTCACAAACTTTTGATGTTAATTGTATTAAAAATATATCTAACGTTCAATTAAATGATAAACTAATTAATTAACTATTTAATTAATTGTAATTAAATATTATTTGTTCTTAATTTAAACGGAATGACATCGAGTAATATTATTTTATTTGAAAAAGAAAAAAACATTTTTTTATTTTTTTTTATCTTCCAGCATTTGTAAATGTAAAGAAGATGAAGGAGGAATTTTTGTATTCTTCTAGTATGTAAAGATAGCAACATTAATTTTATTGTCTGCGCATGTGTGAACATTTTTATAATCAGTGGTTATAAACATGGGGATATCTTTAAAAAATGAACAAAAAATATTATTACTGCTATAAAAGGAAAAAGGATTTCATGAATTTAATTCAAAATTTACAAAACTTTAAAAAATAGGTAAATTATTATGTTGTGATAAATATGTAAATAAATAAAATGTAAATAATGTAAATAAAAATAGGTACATTACTATATTAGACCCTGGTTCGAATCCCAGCGGGGTCAATAATTTGTCATTCTGGTATGGATGTTTCGGGGCTCACTTAGCGTCGTCGGGACAACGAGTACCTAGGTAAGTAAATACATAATCATAGCAATTCTGTGCCATTGTAGGTAAATTTGAAAAATTCAAAGTAATTGGTTAATATTGGATATTGGGGGAAATCCTAGAATGTAGTGAGCACCAAAGTTGTGACATAATAAAAAATAACTCAAAGAAACAACAATTGTTTATTATGTTCTAGTTCTTGGTTCTAGACAGATAGTGGCCTTTTTAGGAGAGCGAGATGAGCGAGATCTACAGATCACGGAATTACTCGTAAATAACATTTATTAAATTTTATGATACTACATAATTTTTTGTAGTATCACAAAATTTAATAAATGTTATTATAATGACTACATACACCCAACAAGTTAAATACTCATAAATAGATAAATCTATGTACAATCAAGTGACCAGCACTTATGAAATTGAACATAAAAGGGTCACTTTTGACATCATGCACAGAAATTAATAAATTAGAAGTAGCATGAGATCATGTCGACAAATATCACACGGAGATTCTATATTTACATACAAATATCGACAGCTTTTTTTTAATATTAAAATCAGAATAGGTATGTTTACAAAAGGCATGGGTAAATTTTTATCATTTTGGGAAAACCTAAAATAGGTGACGTCCAAACTTTAAAAAGCTCTAACTAACTTCATCTCCATGAAAACCAATTTTTTAATCAAAAGATATTATAAAATACAAATTTATATAGATATGATCTAATATTTCTGGAACGTATTTAAAAGCTTTGTAGGGCAAAATGTTTCAATCAGACTTAGAAAAATACTTTCAAATAATCAGAAGAATATTTTGAAAAAGATCTTTTTTTTTAAAAAAAAAATCCTTTCTGAAACGCCATTTTGAATTTATTGTGTTTACTCAAATTAATAAGTAGACATTTCATTGACCTATTATAAATACACATTGCTTTATCAAAGTTTTAAAAAAGGTTAGTAAGAGAAGTACCTACATACAGATTTACAGATAGCTAAAATAACTCAACCAACTTATCGCAAGAAGTACCTATTTTGGTGTAATATTTTCAATAATGAACCTTTGGAATCATCATGAAAAATCATGATGATTCATGATTTTTCATGATGAACACCCCCTCCAAATTAGATAGGTATTTTGGGTTTTCAAAGTCCGACATGCCGAACATCATGATGAATACTTTTGCCACTTAGCGTTGATGGATTTAGATAAAATTTGGTATTTAGGTCTCATTTGGGCTTTATTGTGCGGCGAAAGTTTTGGGTGCAATCGAATGATAGGTACAACCATGTCAACTTTACTCTGGTTCACATTGTACTTTTATTATTTTATGTAAAAACTAGAATGAACCAATTTCATCGAAATCGGATAAGACGTTCGAGAGTTTTACCGTGGTACAAAAAGACAAACAGATAATCAGACAACCAAAAGAATTTTTGTCGTGTTAAAACAAGATCTTACTTCGCTTGTTCTATTAATCGCTCTATCTGATTAGTTCAAAGAAATAACGGACGGAATTAATTTGGCAAAAAGGAATTGTACGGTAAAAGACGCATATGAGGGGGTGGGTAGTGGCGGAGCAAGTCATGTTAGACCCCCCGCAAACCTTCGCTGGGGGGTGGCCCTCTAATTTTTCCTTATCGTAAACTTGTGGGCAGGACGAAAAACTGGTTCGGGGACATAGACGGTTTTAAAGGGGGCTTAAGCCCCTCCCCCAGAATTTCAGGCTAAAATCGCTTATGGTGAGGGACATGGTAACCTTGTTGTAATCAAAATATATAAATCAGAAATTTGTGTGTACCTATTTATGTGGTAGGGGTTGTTTGTTCCAATATCACAGCCCAAACGGTACCAGATAGCGAAAAATTGATGGGAATGGATCACCGCCCCCCCCCCCCAAAAAAAAATCAGGTCTACGATCCCAGGAAACTTATCAGAACTAAAATATGGCAAGCCGTTTTCGAGTTACGGCCAAATTTCTAATTTATTGACCAAAATTGGACGTCACGGGCCGATATCTTAAATTTTGTAGCGACAACATACCTATCAACTTAAAGCGAGAAAGTTTTAGGTGGCTGTTTAGTCCGTATTTTAGGACATTTTCTGCAAAGGTGTGGTCAGCCATTCCAGAGTTACAAGTTCGAAACTAAATTTTATTTTATGGTCAAAATAAAATTTAAAAAAGACTAAAAAGTCATAACAGTGTATTACCAGCTATTCCAGAGTTACCGAGTTCGAAGCCGGGAACGGGCAAAATAAGATTTAGAAAGTACTAAAAAGGCAGAATGGCCGTGCGGCCCCTGGCGAAACATTTAAATCTTGTCTTCTTAAGGTTGCAAAATACAGGGAAGATACAAACCCATACTCCCTTCCCACAAATTCTAATGTCCTTGAAAAACAAAAAATAGCAATGTAAGAATCGTAGAGAAGCATGGGCGAAACAGCTAGTTAAACATAACACTATGTCCTTGTAGATTTTAAAGCTACACACTCCCCAAAGAAGTTTACTTTTAGTTCATCAGGGGCCCCGCGCATGTTCTTGAGGAATATTATGGTCTTTCTGAAAAACCCCGCTTTTGCTTTTGAGGGATGTTAAAGGTATATGCATACAGATGCATGATCTGCGGGGCTCATAATTGACTTTACGTACATCAGGGCCGGAATAACAATAGTAGCACTTGTATAGTACGTGCTACAGGCCCCGCGCTTTAGAGGATCATGCGCTCTGAGAACTTACATTAGATATTTCGACATTTCTGGGTTGACAATTGAAAAAAACATATCATTTTGACGGGGCACCCAACTCTTCAAAGTATGTAGTAAAATCTAATTTAGGAAAGTACAAGTAGGTACCTACTACCTAGGAACTTAATAAGGAAACGAGTACTGCAACATAAGCAAATTGTTTTTTTTAGCATGAGCCGTATCGATGTTGGTATACTCAAAATTTAATTTCACTTTTCTCTACCAGCTGTGGGTACTAGACCAAAAGGCCAAAAGATAATAAATTTTTGTACTGGCTCCAAAAAGTAGACTACTTAGACGACGCGGCGTCTGCGGGGGTGGAGGGGGTCCCGGTCTGTTAAAGTGCTAGGGGCCCCGCGGAACGGCCCCTGACGTATATTAGAGTTTATGTTTCCGAGAATCATTTTTCTGTCATCATCATCAAGTCAACTAGTCAACAGGTATACAACTGGTTTGCAGTAGTCCTCCATTTCAGCAGACTACTTTGTCTCGGGAATTAATTGGTGTATAGGATGGTTTCCTGTTGCCTTCCCTCTTTTCTCTGATATTAACCCTAGCATTTCCAAGGGGGGGGGGGGCAAAGTACCCNTACAAAGTACACGCGTTTTATCAAAAAGGTTATAGTAATCAATTTATGATACTTATTTTAATGAGACCTTTAGTAATTGTCACAAACAATATTTTCCATCATAGTATATGAAAATATGTATGTTCTAAGCCTTCTAAAGGATGATATTGAAGCCAAACTTTGGGCGCGGGTACTTTATACCCCCTCCCCCCTTGGCAATGCATGTAACCAATACATTGATTGTCTAAAGCAACCATTAAAATCTACCATAAATTGTCTAAAGTGTCTAATTATGTACCACATGCAAGATATAAGTTGTTGTTTTTAACGTTCTCTACGACTCTCACTGTGTCTCCAGGCCAAGAAAGGCGGCCTCTCCAACAGGATCTGTCCATAATGCTGACGGCTCTAGATTAGTTGGGTTTGATGGATAGTTGCCGGCTGCTCATGATATACATCATGAGCAGCCAGCATACAAAGTTCTGGTTCAGAATAGATTTCCTAGGATCTAGTGATTTTTTTTTTTCATTTACATTATTTTATTCCTGGGATTTAATTTTACTTTTAGGTAAGATAATAGCGCCTTATTGTAATTAAAAAAATCATTTTATCCTTTATTTTGATTGCAGGTACTTTGTACCCCCTCCCCTTGGCAATGCACGTAATTGAATAGAGCTAGGCAATCCTAGGGTTAATACCTTACATCCCGGTTTTGCAAAATAAAATCTAGAAATAATCAGAAAGAAGCGTACATTATATTTTAACACTAGGAGGAGGTTGCCCCCAATATCTTCTTTATCATGTAGTTTTCCTTCTCTTCAACTCTAGGTTTGCCAACCTCTATTTAAAAACGTGCATTGCTAAGGGGTGGGGGGGTGGGGCAAAAAGTACCCGTAAACAAAATAAAGTAAACGATGATTTTTTTTATTAAAATAAAGCGTTATTCTCTTATTATCTTACCTAAAAGTAAAATTAAATCCCAGGAATAAAATAATGTAAATGAAAAAAAAAATCACTAGACCCTAGGAAATCTATTCTGAACCAGAACTTTGTCCTTCCTGACATTCCACAGTGACAAATGTATTTTGACAGTGTTTACACACACTTATTTCTTGCGGCCCCCAAGATGGTTGGTTCTTCGTACCGGGGCTACCCGTGCCCTCGGGCACGGTCAAAGACCATCAACACCGTTCCGATGACAACTCACTGTGTTTTTCCTCCGTTGGACCCAGCCTTGCTGCTCCAGATACTTCTTCAAAGAGTTGATATATAAATCCTTGCCAAACCCTGAAATATCTGGTAGCTTTTAATGGTAGTTTTAGACAATAAATGTATTGGTTACAAGCATTGCCAAGGGGGGGGGGATATAAAGTACCCGCGCCCAAAGATTGGCTTCAATATCATCCCTTAGAAGGCTTAGAACATACATATTTTTATATATTATGATGAAAAATATTGTTTGTGATAACTGTTAAAGGTCTCATTAAAATAAGTATCTGATTTGATTACTACAAGCTTTCTGCTAAAACGCGGTTACTTTGTGCCCCCCCCCTTATTAATCCTAGGGTTAAAAATGACCCAGAAAAGAATCTCCTATATTACTCAAAAATATTCCTTTTGCTCTACATGACCTAAAGTCCGACAGGGGTCAAGACTATTTTCGACAAAAGGACTTCGGATTTTTTGTTTTACTTTTATCGGAAGCTTCTTCCGTGTCCCCTGGTTTGGTGCTAATGCGGACCCTTGCACCGTGGTGTCTCCGCCACTGTTTGCTGCGGGCATCAGAGCTAGTTTATAAATTGTTGTTACAGAGTGAAGTTGCAATTTCCAAAGAATATTTTTATTCTGTTGAAGACAGAAGAGAGGTTTTGTATGAGAGGAAATAAGGGCAGGAGGATTATTCTGGGGTAAAGAAAAGACCAGGGGATTTGAAAGAGGAAAGAGGGGGATATGAAAGACCAGGGGATATGATGGTATAAGAGGTTAAGGGTGGGTGGGTGGGAGTTGGAAGGGTTACATGGGCTCTCTTAGTACTTAAAAAGCTTAGTACATAGGCTTTTCTTTAAGCATAATACTCAAAGATTGTGTACAGTGTGTAGCAGAAAAGTGGCAAGTGACTCGATAACAGCCTCAGGAACTCAGTTAGGTGACGTGGTGGATATAATACTCCAAGATTGTGTACAGGGTGTTGCAGAAAAGTGGCAAGTGACTCGATAACAGCCTCAGGAACTCAGTTGAGTGAGGCGGTAGATCTAATACTCCAAGATTGTGTACAGGGTGTTGCAGAAAAGTGGCAAGTTACTCGATAACAGCCCCAGGAACTCAGTTGAGTGAGGCGGTAGATCTAATACTCCAAGATTGTGTACAGGGTGTTTCAGAAAAGTGGCAAGTGACTCAATAACAGCCTCAGGAAGTCAGTTGGGTGAGGCGGTGGATTCGTAACATAAGGAGACTGCGTAATCTATAGGTCCTAAAATTAAAATGCGAAGATCATTCATTCCGCGATAACTCTTGAACGCCTTGTGTTATTTTGATGAGACATGTTATGGACAATATGACATTTATTATGTTCATATATTTTGAAGACAAAGTATTTGTCTTTGGGTCCTAATATTGGGACAACGGGGCCCCAAAAATTAATCTTTGAATAACATGTTAATTATAAGTGTTAAAAAATATTAACTTTTAAAAATAAATTAAAACAAAAACACTATTATTTATAATTATTTATGAAGAAACTAGTTTCGAATCATTCGATTCATCATCAGTCTAGTCGAGTCGAAGGATGTAGGTTGACTCCTACTCCAGTAGCCAGAGATTTTTTGAATGCAAAATTTGGGGAAATTTCGATTTTTATATATGTTTGTAGGTAAGGCAAATTAGGCAACACCCTATACATCAATTCATTCCTGAGACAAAGTAGTCTACCTGAAATGGAGGACTTCTGCAAACTAGTTGTTTATCTGTTACCTTAATGATGAATTTTATTCGCTCCAAATTTTAGTTTAGCAAAAAAAAAATATANAAAAAAAATATATATATATATGAAATCGTAACTTTGGGGAGGCATATCGTTCCGTTAGGTCCGTTTACGCATCTAAACAAAAGGATTAATATGAGAAAAGTGCACTAGCTCTACCTTCGCCTGAAGTGAACGAGGGTGATCAAGTTATTTTAAAAGAGATTTGCCAGACAAAAAATGGCATTCTGGAAAAATTGAATCCAAAAGAGTTGAACCTCGTTCATATATAAAATAGATAGTGTAGGAAATATGTTCAGAAAAACATTTTATGTCTTTACAAATTAAACAAATACAACATAAAAAGGTCTACACTTCACTGAACCACTCTCTTTATCTCTCTTCATAGTCGTCGACATTGAGTGAGGTCTACAGTTCACTGAACCACTCTCTCTCTCTCTTCATAGTCGTCGACATTGGGCGAGGTCTACAATTTACTGAACCACTCTCTCTCTCTTCATAGTCGTCGACATTGAGTGAGGTCTACAGTTCATTGAACCACTATCTCACTCTCTCTATCTTCATAGTCGTCGACATTGAGTGAGGTCTACAGTTCACTGAACCACTCTCTCTCTCTTTCTTCATAGTCGTCGACATTGGGCGAGGTCTACAATTTAGTGAACAACTCTCTCTCTCTTCATAGTCGTCGACATTGAGTGAAGTCTACAGTTTACTGAACCACTCTTTCTCTCTCTCTTTCTTCATAGTCGTCGACATTGGGCGAGGTCTAAAATTTACTGAACAACTCTCTCTCTTCATAGTCGTTGACATTGAGTAAGGTCTACAGTTTACTGAACCACTCTCTCTCCCTCTCTTCATAGTCGTCGACATTGAATGAGGTCTATAGTTCACTGAACCACTATCTCTCTCTCTCTTTCTTTCTCTTCATACCTAGACGTCGATATTGAGTAAAGTAACGTAACACCTTTCAATTCTATGTCCCGAGTGGATTAAGACGAAGTTGCCCGAGTGGAATTGCAACGAACATGCCCGAGTGAAACTAAAAGTAACGCTTTCAGAGTAACGCTTTTATTGGTAACACTTTTTGATGCTATGATTGCTATGTGCCATAGTAAAGACATAAAATGTCAAAAATGGAATTATTGTCAGACCCAAATCGAGTGAAACACAAAATCAACCGAACCAGTCTGAAATAACCAGAAACCGCCGATATTTATGAAAAGGAAAATCAATTTATCCCCTCTTCTTTGATCCATATTAGCAGATATAGTGTCAATGAATACACTATTTCCTGTTACACGCTGTATACACAAAGAACGCTTGTCACAAGTTTATTGTAAGTTATATCCAACTTTGATAAAGTTGCGTAAAAGTTAGAAAGTTATGTTTATAAAATAAAAATATATTTATGTCATAGATCTTTTGCATAAACTGCCTTTTTACTAAAACGTTATAGTAAAAGTCCGGCCAAAAATACTAGTTAATGGTAGGTATAAGTAATTTTGAAAAGTTCCTTCCGATGGAATTTTTTTTTTTTTAAAAAAAATCCTTGCTATGGAAATAGTCGTTTTTTTTAAAAAAAATCTTGCGATGGAACTAGCAGTTTTTATTTAAAAAACTCCTTGCTATGGAAATTTAAAAAAAATGGAACTAGTAGTTTTGAGGGGGAAAAAACAATTACTCTATTCAATAGTACCTATAGTCATTTTTAAAAATTCCCTCTAATGCACTAGTCATTTCGAAAGGTTCATTCTGATGGAATTAGTCTTTTTGGAAATTGCATGAGTCAGTTTAAAAATTCGGGTCACTCGTTGTTTTAAAATGGAACTCTTCATTTTGGAGGGTGCTTTCCAAAAGCTCCACATGATGGAGCTAGTCAAATGGCACTAGTCAGTTTGAAAAAAACTAGACAATGGTACTAGACATTTTGAAAAGTTCCGCTCCACATAATTGGGCGTTCCTATTCGTAGGTACCTATATAACTTTTTCCGATATATGAAATAAAACAGAAAAAAAGTATTTTGGAAAAATAACAAACTAAGAAAATGTGTACCTAATCAGTATAAAAATGACACTGTGTCCCCAATTATCGAGTTGCCATTATTATTTTTTACTACGAAACATACTGGTGACAAAAAACAACAATATTAACCTTTTCATATTCCCAAAAATGACAGGATGTAACCCTCTCTTCTTCCTACACGTGACAATACTTTCCGTCAGTAATCAAGTAATCACTTCCCTGACATTTACTCTGTCTCTCTTCGTGTCCATCACGGAAAATGATCGTGGTGGAAAGATTGGGTAGCGTATTATGCCGGGTCCACACAGGGCAAACATGAACATTCGCAAGTGTGGACGGCATCAGAACATTGATACGAACGTTCATCTCTTATCCGTGAGGTTGTCGGTTTTCTACTGAACTTCTTTGATGTTTGTTACTAATGTATGGACGGCATCTGAACATCGATACGAACGTTCAGCTCTTATCCGTGAGTTTATCGGTTTTCTACTGAACTTCTTTGATGTTTGTTACTAATGTATGGACGGCATCTGAACATCGATACGAACGTTCAGCTCTTATCCGTGAGGTTGTCGGTTTTCTACTGAACTTCTTTGATGTTTGTTACTAATGTGTGGACGGCATCTGAACATCGATACGAATATACGAGTCTATTTTAGTGTGATTTCATTTCTCAGAGACTAGACGAGCTGTTTTTCTCCTTTTCGTTTTGATATCTAGGTATGCTTTGTTAATTTTATTGTTAAAATAATTAATTAAGAATTTTTTTTTTGTAAAATAAGAGAAATTAATAATGGTAAATGAATAAGAAATAAAAAATATTGTAAAATAATAGAAAGTAATAATTGTAAAATTCCGACCATCGTGGTCGAGTGGTCAAGAGCACTGACTACTAAGCCGGAGGTCACGGGTTTAAAACTAGGCCAGAGTGGAAAATTCGGAAAATAGAAAAGAGAGAGAGGGAGAGAATTAAAAACAAAATGAACTTGAATTACGGATCACTTACGAACATTTAGTGAACACAGCGTTCAGAAGAAGCATGTGAATGTTGATGTTCACATTCATGTTCGCCAGGTGTGGACCCCCGACATTCTGCTACTCTAAGGACGACCGGACTAGATGTTGATAATCCCGGTCCATTCCATGTCCTCTATAAGTGGTAAATATCTGAAATAAATGAGGATAAAATGCCATGGGTTGGCTGGGTTTTAATCACGCTCTACAGTTTACCAGTCAAACCGTCTTACCAGCTTACCACTAGACATTGAGACTCGTAGAGATGGTAATACATGCAACGTCACTGAATTGAAAAGAGGTTATAAATGAGACTCATAGAGAGGGTAATACACGCTACGTCACTGAATTGAAAAGAGGTTATAAATGAGACTCATAGAGAGGGTAATACACGCTACGTCACTGAATTGAAAAGAGGTCATAAATGAGACTCATAGAGAGAGTAATACACGCTACGTCACTGAATTGAAAAGAGGTTATAAATGAGAATCATAGAGAGGGTAATACACGCACGTCACTGAATTGAAAAGGGGTTATAAATGAGACTCATAGAGAGGGTAATACACGCTACGTCACTGAATTGAAAAGAGGTTATAAATGAGACTCATAGAGAGGGTAATAAAAAGGAAGGAAAAGAAATTTTCCTTCCTGCACTTGCACCCTTATTAGCTGGAAGGGGAAATAGGGACTCTCAAAGTCAGTGGTTGTTAACATTTAAAATGAAGATTTTTTTGGAACCTAACCCAATACTACTCCCAACACGTCCTACCCAACAAACTTGCTGTTCAATTCTATTAAATTATAGTTAAAAACATATTCGAAAACCTACCGTATGTACATGCAAAATTACATTAAAATCGGTTACGCTGTTTCGGAGGAGTATGGTAACAAACACCGTGACACTATAGAATATATAAAAGAGTTTTATATATTAGAGACAGTCTCATTTTGCGGTCTGATTGCGCCTCACAACTAAAAGTTCAATATAGAACCCTATAAATGTGACTGACGGTAAGCAAAATTTTCGGGGCACAATTAGACCCCAAATGGCACCCACATACCAAATTTCATGAAAATCGGTCGTAAGTGGCAAAAGTACCCAGCATATTCGATTTTTACATTCTAACGTGCCTTAAAAAGTAAAATATCAAATTTTGAGAGGCGGTGGGTATTTTTTTTTTTGTGAAGATTCCAAAGTATTATTATTGAAAAGATCATACCATCAATAAATAAAAAGACCTCATTTCGTTCAGTCAATCATGTAAACTTGTGCATGTAAACTTGTGGTCGTCGAATAGGATTGCCAAGCGTGCCGTATTTCCAGGGACATCCCATATTTTTGTGAAAATTGAAATGTCCCGCCAGAACAGGCCTTTGTCCCCAATCAACGTAAAATACCGGAACCGACTAATAAACAGTCAAAATGACTTGATATGAAGAAAAAAAGAAGAAAAAATGTTCTGTATATTTTCTTATGCTTTGAGCATCCCAAGCTCAAACTGCTTTGTAGAACACATTTTCACAGATGTCGTTAAAATGGACTGCTGTGAGAAATAGAAAGATTTGATCAGATCAAAACTATTGATCATGTTTAATTTTGAATTCAACTGCCAGGAATTTTACAATTATGTAAAAATAAAAAAGGAAATTCTTCGCCTTGTAGATTCCAGATCAAAATATAGCTTCAAAACAAAATTATAAAACGTGCATTATGTGGTTAGAACAATTTTACTTCCTGAATTGTCTGTTCTTTAATTTTCCAATTTTTTGAAAATAAAAAATAATTCTTCTAAAATGATTAAAAAAAATGTGTTTTTTTTTTTGGGGGGGGGGCATGCCTTTGTCAGGGGTAAAAATCAGAAATCCCGTTTTTTTTAAACCATTTTTCTGGTTTGTCCCGTAAATGAGGAAAAAAAAAAGTTGGCAACCATATCGTCGACACTGTTGACTGTTGAGTACTTCAGATGTTTATGTGGCTATATACAGAGAGGAGATGTGAGAAGAATTTTCAGGGAAAATGTATGATGACGTAAGATGTAAATAAAGAGTGAAGAGCGGATACACTAGAATGCTATTCTTTTCCTTATCCCGTAAAAAGGAAAGTAATGTAACAGGCTGAAATTTTCGATGTCGAGTCTTTTTTTCCATCTTTAGTGGACGCTATGCAAGCTTGAATCTCTGTAACCGCTATCTGTAGCCCTGTTGAAATCCTAGTCGTAATTGCTTAAAGAGGACCGCCCCGGTCGTCCTTTGGAATCACTAATATGCGCGATTACCACTACGAGCGAATACAGGATTCTATAAGCGACTGATCCCAATGTTTGAAGTAAAATAGAACTCACATCCACTTTGAATAAGTCGCTTGTGGTAGCGTGAGCTTTTAGTGACTAATACCAAAAGGAAAACCGGGGTTGTATTTGTAGCTTGAAGTCGCTCCTAGTATGGCGTAGTCTCTCTCTCTCTCTCTCGTAACAGCGTGTCTTCTTAACAACGGTAACACGATGCCCCCAGTAAGAGAAACTATTACCTAATACTATTCGGAAGTCCACACCTGCACCTCACCGAACCCAAGAAAACCCCAACAGACCCTTCAGAACTTTCAGGTTTGAAAATAAAGAACAAAAAACACTTTTATTTTTAATATAATTTTAATATTTTTTTTTTTATTCTTTTTATTTCATTATTTTTATTTTCTAAAATAATAAATCGTACATAATTATTTTAAATCTTAATAAATAACATTAATAAATAAACTAATTATTATTATTATTATTTAAACATTAAAAATTAATACTTGTAGTTCGTAAAATATAAGAAAAACTTTGTGTCAAAATTATTATTTATTAAACTAACACGAAATTTGGGGACCGGGGGAAACGGATTTTGAGCCGGTACTAATAGAGAGAGAGAAGCTTCACCACAGGAATATTGTATTTGTACAGATGTTGGTGTTGTAGCGGTGTTTCTTTTAAAATCAACGATTTTTCCAATATTTTGGATTAAAGGTTTAGAAAAATGGTATAAATTCATCACACCCCAAACATACTAGTGAGTTGAATGAACCATTTGTAAAACATACTAGTCAGTTGAATGACCCATTTGTAAAACATACTAGTCAGTTGAATCACCCATTTGTAAAAGATACTAGTCAGTTGAATGACTCATTTGAAAAACATACTAGTCAGTTGAATCACCCATTTGTAAAACATACTAGTCAGTTGAATCAACCATTTGTAAAACATACGTCAGTTGAATCACCCATTTGTAAAACATACTAGTCAGTTGAATGACCCATTTGAAAAACATACTAGTCAGTTGAATCACCCATTTGTAAAAGATACTAGTCAGTTAAATTACCCATTTATAAAAGATACTGGTCAGTTGAGTGACCCATTTAAAAGTCATACTAGTCAGTTGAATGACTCATTTCAGAACCATACTAGTCAGTTGAATGACCCATTTGTAAAAGATACCTACTGGTAACTGATGACCCATTTAAAAGTCATACTAGTCAGTTGAATGACCCATTTCAAAAACATACAAGTCAGTTGAATGACCCATTTGTAAAACATACTAGTCAATTGAATGACCCATTTCAAAACCACACTAGTCAGTTGAATGACCCATTTGTAAAAGATACTAGTCAGTTGAATGACCCATTTGTAAAAGATACTAGTCAGTTGAATGACCCATTTGTAAAAGATACCTACTGGTCAGTTGAGTGACCCATTTCAAAAACATACTAGTCAGTTGAATGACCCATTTCAAAAACAACTAGTCAGTTGAATGACCCATTTCAAAAACATATTAGTCAGTTGAATGACCCATTTCAAAAACATACTAGTCAGTTTAATGACCCATTTCAAAAACATACTAGTCAGTTGAATGACCCATTTCAAAAACATACTTGTCAGTTGAATGACCCTATAATATCTACTGCCCACAACTTTTGCATTTGTTCAGGTTTTAATACTGTGATTTCTATCCTTCTTTACTTGGAAAGCTCACTGACGCATAATAAACGTAGCTCCACGATGACTAAGAGGAAGATAAGAAATGCCATTTTTAACGGAAGGAAAGTTCTGGCAATTTATCTCTATAAGAAATACATTCAAAGACATGCTTTCTTCAAATCCAGTTATTTTACGTAAGATACATAGAAATGTGACTGTGAGCGTAGTGCATAGTAGCTTCAAAATCAAGTATTGGACCTTTGCTAATATTTATTTATATTTTCTGGATTATTATATATAACTAAATGTTATTTTAATAGCTAATGCTAAAGATTAATATTATTTAAACTATATACCTACAAATCTAAAAAAATAATATTAAAACTATCACATTTAATTTAATAAAATTAACGAATTAAAAAATAATATAATTACTTACGATCAGAATTAAATTAATTTATGATTAATATTAAAATAATAAAAATATTATTTGAATATTAATATTAAATTAATAATGATGCACCTGGAGCAAATTCACAATAAATTACAAAATAATATTACTAGTCTTCTAATTTCGCTAGTTTTGCATGTAACAAAACGCAAAGATTTTCAGACGACTGCGCCAGTTTTCTGAAAAATAAACGAGCGTGCTATGTAAATCAAAAGTACAAGAAAAGTAATATTAATTTGTAGTTCATCCTGAAATGACCACCCTTGGTGTCTCTTAATACTTAAAATAAGGGAAAATATGAACATATTTTATATGTTATAACAAAACATAACATACTGTCATTAATTTAATAATATGGATTTTTAATTTAAGTCGGTAAAAATAATAATATGAGTATAATAAGGAAAAAGTAGATATAAAATTGTACGCAGAGCGTGGAGGCCGACTAAAACATGAAATTATTAATGGAGGACAGGACAAAAATATTGTTCCGAAAACATGGGTGTAGGTTACGATTCTAAAAGTAGACAAGATATGACCACATTTAGGCGTGATGCTGACTATTATTACCAACCAACGACATAAGCTATATCGCCGTCCCAGATTCATCAAGTATTTTGTACAAATTTATCTATTCTGTTCGGTACGACTAGACAAGCCTATGTTAAAAATGGTGACGTCATGAATCTTGCATCTTTGACTGCCAACCTTCAACCAGTTCGAGTCAGTCATCAGTATCAAATTTAGAAGCGTCCATAGACATCTTTATTGTGCACAGTGTTTTGAAATTAAACTGTTTTATAAACTTCGGGTGAAAGTTTGTCTATCACTTTTTATTAAACTTTAATGTGAAATTGAACCAGCGCATTACCGAACATATTCATTCATAAGATTTATAATGCTGATTGATTCTCGCTTTGACCAATATCTTAAATTTTAGAAACGAAAACTTTATGAAAAATAAGAATTGGTGCTCTTGCGAAGTAAGTTTTCTGTCCAAGAACATAATCTTAGTACCTAGGTATCATAAAGAATAGAACAGAAGTGTGAAAACTCGTGCAGTCACATGTGGATAACCGCTAGAGTACACCACATCATACATAGGCGATATTAAGACTATGCACACCAATCAACGACATAATTATTCTTACTCATGTTTAGATTATTATTGTATACATACCAAGAACCTACGATTTCGACTTAAGATAACGATGTTGAAGTGCATTCTCAGTCTAGTGATATCATAACTCCGACTCCTAATCTCCCTACTTATACTACACTAGCGCCAGAGTTTCTTCGTCCTTCCGCCTATCGCATGGATTAAATACACTCTCTGTTCTATTCGATGTGATATGTTTGTATCACGGATATAGGTTGTTATTCATTTAGGTATAATTGTCCCAATACTGGTCACATAATATCTTCATATTTACATTTTATTTTGTATAATGATTTAAACTATTAGCAGATTTTATTTTAAATATCTAAATTTAAATAAAATGAAATATAAAATAATGTTTGTTATTTAAACAGAAAATCTATAGGGTACACAGAATTAGAAGAGTAAAGAATTTAAAAAATAAAAAAATACTTAATTTGGAAAAAAAATGCTGTTGTTTTTGTTAAATTATTAATATACGAAAATGTGTCAAATATTGGTTAAGGTATATTTGGAGATGGTAACTTAGGACGTCTATAAAAATAAAAAGACTTTTATTTTTTAAATTCTGAAAAGTTTGATGAGTAATTTTTTTTTTTAGATATTATCAAAAAGTTTACAGGAACTTGAAATAATGTGTGCTCAATTTGGTATAGCAAAAATTTTTTTCCCTAATTTGGCAGGTTTGAAAAATATATGTTTTTTTTTAAAAAAATTAATCATTTTTGTTAATAGTTCTAAGAATAATACTCGTAAACGAATCATCCTTCATTGCGGAAATTTGGTAGAAAGAGTGATCATAATCGAATATTTTTAAATCAGGCATAATGTATTAGGTATTTTTTTCAGATTTGATTTTTCACGGGCGAAATTGAAAAAATAAAAGATCACTTCCATTTTTTTTTACAAAATTTTGAGTTTTTAATATTGCAAGATGAACTTAAAAGTGGTGTCTGTGTGACTAATTTCAAATCCCCACCAACAAAAATTAGAGCGTTCTCCTTAAAAATGACAAATTTACCCCACATATCAAAAACTCGAAAGTTCCCCCGGTTGCTATGGTTTGCCTTATTTAAACTGACGTCAACACGTATTTGGTTTTGGCATTCAGCTTAATAACTTAATACTGCTCCCAATGTACTTTTATCAGCAAGTGATCTTACACCAAGGTATCAGTGATCCGTGGTATGCCCATCGAGTAACTCCCCCCCACCAAAAAAAAAAAAAAAAAAAAAAAAAAAAAAAAAAAAAAAAAAAAAAAAAAANAAAAAAAAAAAAAAAAAAAAAAAAAAAAAGAGCTCAGACGAATATTTTACAATTACAGCCTGTACAAATGGTAGATTCTTTGAAATATATAAGAAGAGCTCTCAAGAACAGGATTTATTTCATTTTTAACTTTTTATATTCACTTATTTGAATCACAAAAAAATGATTGTTGCTTTTGACAAAAAATAAAGGTACCTATCTGAATAAAATCATAAAATTTCATTAATTGAAGGAAAATTTAAAAAAATAAAAAAAAAGAAATGACCAGAATCTAAACGTTAACGAAAAGATTAAAATTATAATATTTACATTTTAAAATTTTGATGCTATCTCTTTGGATTATATTGATAAGTAAAATATAGAAAAACAATCTAAAGACTGCGCAAGTATTCTAGAATATCTTAATTATTAGCTTTTCAAGTCATGGTTCCTAATTTTTTTTTATGTTTTTTTTTTTTTAGTGTTTTGAAAAACTATTATTATACTTACAATTTAGGATGATTTTTTTAAATCTAAGGATCTCATGAATTTTATTTATTCAATATTACAACAGTTACCTAATGTTTCCCTGTCTCTGTTGAAAACATTTAATTTTACCCTACTTCGGTTTCGAACTCAAACCCAGAATGGTTCATTTGAATTTTGCGAAATACTAAATTAAAATTATTAGAAAACGCCTTTCCAAAACTCTTTCGTTTGGAGTTGATAATAATAATTACACATGTTGATGATCAAAATCTAGGAATGATTTGATTTTACTTTCGGAAAATAGAAACTTTGGAATGATTTGATTTTAAGTTCGGAAAATAGAAACTTTGGAATGATTTGATTTTAAGTTCGGAAAAGATAAACTTTAAAATGATTTAAATTTGATTCTTCGTCGTAACTTTCAATTATTATTATCCAGATATGGAATGAAATTTTCAGCAAAAAAGAAAACAACTAGCTACAGACTCATACATGCACATGACATCATCTGATTAGAATTATAAGAAGATGTCACTTAATGAATAAATAATGAATCAATGGTAGTTCTAAATCTCAGACGATAAATTATATTATTATTATGCATTTTTTATTATAAAAATTATACTAATCAATTATTCTAACAAGTCTCATTAATGTTTTATTAGAAACTAATTTAGCACATATACAACACACAAAATAATAATATTAGTAATATGTATAAATGATTAATATTTTATTACTAATCTAAAGTAGATAATTAATTTGTAGAAATATTTTAAAAAATATATTATAAACAGGTTGTCTGTTCGTTGCACGATTTTCTTTAAATTTAAAATCAAATTATCTCTGAATTTGTAACAAAAAGTATAGTTTATTGTATTATTATAAGGTACATTATTATTCGCCGCATAATTTTTCGCTTATTTTTTTCATTATTACTGGGTATAGTAGTTATTTTGTGCCCCTCAATTTATAAAATGTTTGTTTTGATTTATATCTAAGACACATTCACATTTCGGGATATAGGTATTATATGGCTTACTTTACTTCACTCTCATTCGAGCAAGTACAGGATGAGTCGTTTTAATTCACATGGTCGATTTTCTCGAAAACCGTTCATTTTACAAAAAAAAAAAAATCTTTTCTAATATAAATTTCTATTCCACAATGTATAGAATGTTATTAAAAAAAAGTGTGGACGTGGCCTTCGAGAAAGAAATCAATTCCACCATAATATTTCCCTAAAAAATCAAATCTCAGACGATAAATTATATTATTATTATTATTTCGCTTAAAATGGAAGAAAATCTTCCATTTTATTTGTAAAACGGAAGATTTTCGAGGAAATGGACGATTTATGGACGATTTTTGAGATGATGGCATATGAATTAAATTGACCCTCCGTGTATGACTCGTATTTATTACCTAGAGCCTAGAATAGGTACTGTTATAGCGGATATTTAGCTCTTTTTTGAAACGCTTATCATTGTTTGTAATGATGAGCATTTTAAATTTGTAGAAATATGTAATTTTATTTTTATTATTTCCATTTTTAACAATATTTTTTTTAAAAATTAAAATATTTTAAACAATGTCGATTGTTATTTTTTAAAAATTAAAGATTTACTTTAAAGGAATTGGGTGAGCTTTTAATAACACTCAGACTATCATTGTAAGATAATAGATGTTAGACTAAGTTGATTAAAATGGGATACTACGTCAAGTAGAACCATTTTTAATTTAAACAAAATCATCATAGATGTTAGACTCTTTGGTAGACGATGATAGCTTGAGTGCTATTGAAATCTCACTGAATTTATTTTTAGATTTTGTTTGAAGGATTTAAAAAATAAATTTAATATTTACAAATTTTTGTCATATGAGATTTTTCAAAAAAGGTTTCAAAAAAGGTATTAAATGAAAATCTTTAATTTTTTTTAAAAATATTTAATATCACTTATATTGAACGATTCCTGTAAATTATTAAGTTATAATTTTAATGTTTTTAATACATATTATATTCTATACATATAATTAGTTTTTTTTTGCTCTTCTTCTGTCACAAAATTAAAAAAAATAAAAAATATCTGAAATCATTTTAGGGGCCATTAAACATGATAACACGATTTCTTTATCGATCGAACGAAATGAAGGCTAAATATTAACTGTTTTTTTTCTTCTTCTATAACTGTTTATTCGTTTGCTTATGCCACAAATACTATCGAATGACTTGTACGATTTTAATGAAATTCAGTATGGCCATTTATTCCACGTCTATACTTGGAAATATTCTTTTAATATCTTTATAACTATACAAAAAAAAAAAAAAAAAAAAAAAAAAAAAAAAAAAAAAAAAAAANAAAGTTATACTTCTTTTTTAAAATAAATTTAATAATATTTTAAAAAAACATACTACCCCCGCCGGGACTGAACTCAGAACCTACCGACTATGAAACAGAGGCCTTGCGACTGAGCCACGATGTTCTATGGATATGCAATGAGAAAATACAATATTTAAATTTAACTCTCATCATTTTTTCATAACTAACGTCATCTGTGTTAATTTTGTGTTACACTGATACGGTAATAATTTTGTTTTATACTGATGCTGTGATAATTTTTTGTTACAGTTGCACGCTATCTTAAAATTTCACTGTCATCATTTTTTCATAACGCGCCTAAAGAAGTAGGTATAACTTCAAAAACTATATTTTTATTATTCTGTATTTTTTCATAATCAATTTATGTTAGGTTAAATATATGTAGGATAAATATCTTGATAAAGCAAAATTCATTCGAATCTAATTAGGTATCTATTAGATACATCAGAAAAAAAGGTACACACTTTTTCAAAGTCACAATTTTAGTTTTCAGACTAAATAAAATGGCGGTTACAAGCATCGAATAACTAAAGCCATAAAAATGTAATTAGAATGTAACCGAAATTTTCCACAAAAAACGAATTTACTTTTTCGTAACCTTTAGTTTAAATTGTGACATTCTTTTTGTCGTCCAATAAGTTTGACAACCTCACAAAATTTTAGATTCATATCTATATTTTTCCCAAATTTTATATATTCAAATATAAACAGTCGACTGTGCCATTTTTTTTATTATTTTATTTCGCTTTAATCCATATTTATATTTTAAATCTTTGACAATTAAAATAAAATAAATCTAAAACTCATATAATTTTTAAATTCATAAAAATTGATTAATTTAATACCTAGTATAATCTTATAATTTAACTGAATAATATTTGACACGCCCACACACACATATATATTTATAATTAATTTTAGAAATATTTTTAATTTTAAAATAAATAGTGCAAAATAAGAAGAAAAAATATATTTATATAACATTCGAATATCTAAATTATATTTAATAAATTACTGGCCAAATTTCCCCTTAGTTTTATAGAAATAATAAAAACAGGTACCTACATTAAAATGAAATAAAAAATATTTGATTTATTAATCCTGATATACAAAGTTATAATACGAAGCATTATTGATCACATTTGATGATTTGGAATTCTTCGTCTCCTATCATTGAAGGTTTGCTTTCATAATGGCAATTCGGCGTACGAATTTCAGCTTGTTCATTATTTCCAATGATGAAAGTCTCGTCCAACTTTTAATATTGCTGATCCACATATTTCTTGGTCGGTTCCCTTTTCTTTTGCCTTTAATTTTACGCTTATTCGAGCTTTAGGCGTTTATATTTGTCAACTCATAATATATTATATGGTCGTTTCAGTTCTAATTTTCTGCATCCAATACATTTCTAGAGGTTCAATTTTTTCCTCTAGTGCAGGAATTAGTGTCTAATTATTACAACCATATAGGAGAATTGAGAACACATAACCGAATTTACTAAAAAAAAAAAAAAAAAAAAAAAAAAAAAAAAAAAAAAAAAAAAAANAAAAAAAAAAAAAAAAAAAAAAAAAAAAAAAAAATCAAGGATTTTTCTTGTAATTTTAATCATTTTTTAATTGAACAAATGTTGTTCATTTGCTTGAGTGCTGTGCAAAGTTTCGATGTCGGAAGTATTTCTATTTTTATTTTTCACTGTTCTCACAGATACTGAAAATATCTGGTTCTTTTGTCGATGAATCCAAGGATATTCCTTATTCCTCAGAATATATGGTGATCCTATTTTTAAAGATAACTCCTAAAAATGTACGTCGTGCTTAGTATGACGGATTTTTGGTGGCAGTTTGTGATTTTTTATTTTATACTTTTAGATATATATTGTAAAGTTTTTGGTCACGCAACCGCTGTTCCCAAAATAACTGGTATATTTCTTCAGTCCTCACAATACCTATATTTTCGTCTATTTGTTTTTCAGTCCTATCTATGTTTTTCTCTATTTTTTCTTCTCTATGTTCCTTTTTTCTGTCTGTCCGTTGCAAATGGTTTTAGCTTCTTCAACAGTGCTGAGATAGAAATACAGACTGACGTAAACCTTCAATCCCTGTTACCATACTGATTGACTCCAGATCAAATTAGAAAGATTGAGAAAGCCTCAATTGTAGGTACACTTGGAAATCAATAAAACTCATTTAAGTGTTTATATCTCATCTTCTTTTTCTTCTTTGTTGCTTTTATCTTCTTCGCTAGGTCTTTGATCACAATATCGGGCTTATTTGCATATATCTTTCTATCCGGTCTTATTATCTTTTGATCCAATAGTAGGTATGACAACATTTCCATCTGCACTTCTTTTAACATTAAATCCAGTATCTATCCCTCTTTTTGTATTTATATGGAATTTGGCCTATGGACGAGAAAAAAAAAAAATCTTCAAACATAAAATGCCAATTTTATTCATTTGCTTAGTTTTATTGCAGTAGTATCAATTATTTTCACATTTCTCCAGGTTGTTAATTCGTTTCCAGAGGTACGTATGAATTTTATTCATTTCCTGTAATTTAAACTATTTTTTCTACTAGCTGTTTCGCCCGTGCTTCGCTACGATTCTTATTTTGCTATTTTTCTTTTTCAAGGACAATGGTATTTGGGGGGGGGGAGTATGGGTTTGNGGGGGGGGGAGGGGGGGTATGGGTTTGTGTGAACCCTGTATACAACCCTTGAACAACTAAGATTTAAACGTTTCGCTATTGACTTAGAGGCACGGTCATTATGACTTTAGTATTTTCTAAATTTTATTTTGCCCGTTCCCGGTTTCGAACTCGTAATGGCTGGCCATAATGTATATCTTTGCAGGCAATGTTCTAAAATAAGAACTAAACGGTCACTTAAAACTTTCTTGCTTTGGGTTGATATGTTGTCGCGACATATTTTAAGATGTAAAACAAAATAGAAATTTGGCCGCAACTCGAAAACGACTTGATATATTTTAGTTCTGATAATTTTTCTGGGGTCGTAGACCATGATTTTTTGTTGGGGGGAGGGGGATCATTTACATAAATTTTTCGCTATCTGCTACCATTTGGGCTGTGGTATTGTAACAGACAACCCCTACCACAAAGGTTCGTACACACAAATTTCTGATTCATTATGTATATTAAGATTCTTCTACCAACATTTGAAAGAAGAATTTTTTTTACGGAATTCCTGTCTTTTCTAAAAACATTTTCACCTTCTATGATAAATAAATAATTAATTTTCTTTTTAGATATCATACCGCATGTTGCACCTGATAATTACGATGATTTTGTTTAAAAGAATAATATTAACAAACAAAAAAATCTTATTATTAGAATATGGATTAAAAATATTAAAATTAATATAGAATTATAAATAGAGACTTGTTAAAATAATATAAATATTATTTTTATTCATTTTTTTAAATTATAAATAGAGACTTGTTAAAATAATATAAATATTATTTTTATTCATTTTTTAAAATTTTAAAATGTGTATGTGTGAACGGATTGTATTTTGTGCCCAAATAATTTTTAAAACTTATTATGATTCTGAAATCATCTGATGAAAAAAAAAAATTAAAAATAAATAAAGAATGCAATATATTTTAATTTATATATAAATATAATTAATTTTAATAACAAAATATCTTTCTATAGATATACTTTTATATAAACAATTATAGAACAGAATTTTTATTCTCAAAATTACAATAATTTGTTTACAAAATATATTCCCTAAGCTGTGCTGGACATCTTCGAAGGAAATCATTATTTTTGAATGAAATATTAAAGTTCTTGTTCTAAAATTTCTTCCATCACTTCTTCCACCGCCATCCCCTCGCTCTTATTTCTATAGTCTTTGAATGAAATAAAAATATGAATTGGGTTGAAAAAGTCTTTTATATTGGCTCCGTAAAAAAACCATTTCAAGTCATTCATATCCAGGTATAGGTATAATAATTTTAATTAGAATTACACAAATTATTAATGTATTTTTTTGTTATTTTTAATTAATTCAAAATTTACACAAAATTATTTGTCGTAATATTATTGAGGTTATGCATTGCAATTTTTTTTGAGCATCCAAAATATTATTACACCGATATGCATCCAAAATATTATTACAAAATATTATTACACCGATAATTCTATTAAATCATTTTATTTAAATTAATAAGTAAATTATATATATTTTTTGGCGCATCTATTTACTTAGGTATTACACCAATATTTGCAATTGTTTATTATTTATTTTAAAATAGATTTTTTTATAATAAATTTCAGACGGATTTTTTATATTTTAATTAATATTTTGATTACTTTTTTTTTATATAAATTAGGTAATTTTTTTATTTTATTTTTTACTCCTCATTATGAAAATATTTTTTTGTTTAAAAAAAATTAGGGTTATGTTTGTCCGTTCTAAGGATTATCATAGTATTAATTTTTTTATTGAATAAAATGCATAATAATTTCAAATTTTAATCTGAGAATTTAGATTAAATATATATTTATAATTTATAAAACAAGGGGCTCAGTTCTTGTTTTATAATTATAAATATATAAGAAGACCAAATTTTGATCTCTCTTGGCCACAATTTTCTTTAACTTTCGTTACAAAGTCATACCATGCCTTTATTAAAAAAAAAAACTGCTGAAAACTCTTCAATGGATTTTTATAATTGATTAATTGAAGCGAAATCTAGTTTCAATTTTCCTTTTTCTTTTTCTATTTCTCCAATTTTCCAATTTCTATCAAACTACTTTTGATGAAACTCAGTGTGGTATTACGTCCATAAATTTAATATATTCTAACATTTTAATTAATTAATTAAAGGTTTGATCGGACAATAATTTAACCAATCAAAATTCCAATATGGAAATAAACTTCATAATATTATCTAAAAATTAATTCAAAATAAAAATCGGTATACTTGCTTCTAATTGATTGAACAAAGTTAACAGCACGATTATTTCAAATAACTCTCGAACGCTTGTGACCATTTAGATGAAACTTGCTATGGACATTAATATATAATAAATAGGTATTCATTGATTTTATCGATTAGTATTGGGTCGTATTAGGATACTCGAAGCTTCAATGGTAGATAGTCATTTTAATAAGAGAAGTCTAGAGTTCACAGAATTACTCGTTAATATTTTCTCTGTTATTGTTATTATTTTGATAAATTGAACAACATCAAAGCATTTTGGGCCAATTAGTAATGATAAACGTCCTTAAAAGCATATTAGAACTTTTTTTTTTGCTTTAGGCGCTTTAACTAATAGCTAAAGCTATGTCCTTCGCGCCGAGTCCTTAGAAAAATGATTAGATTTTATCGAATGGTTTAGCCATGATCATCATCGGCCAGAGAAATTTCATATGAAAACGAGCGCCTGAGGCGGCTATTTAATGGACAGGTCAGAATGTGGCACACAGTTAAAGGCTTGCCGCAACGACAAACGGGCGGAGTATATCTCTCAAAAAGGAAACTGTGAGTAAGTCTGGTGTGGCCAATCCTCATCCTGGCCATATAATAGAACTTTGATTAATATATTTTTCCATTTATTTTAGAGATAACACCAAAATAAAAAAAACCGGTCCAAACAAATTGTTTAGTGTAGAGGACGGGGAAGGTTCCAGGGATTTTGGTGGTTGAGCCCCCCCCCCCAAAAAAATTTTTTTTTTCGGTCTTACACTTGATGAAATGGAAAAAATAGGGGTGGTATATTATGGTTGTACATGTATGATGGTAAGACAGAGAAAAATATCAAGCTCTTCAGGATCTTAGGCTAGAATAGCCTATGAACACGACACGTCACTGCGGCCTTACCAAAATAAAATAGACACTGACTTAAAAAAAACCGAGAACACCATTCCAAGGGTTGGGTGGAAGAGAATTCCTCAGGCATTAACCCTGGCCTTTGAATGAACTTTATTTTTATTTTCTATTATTTACTTTCTTCTTCTATCTTTTTCTTCTTTTCTATGTCTATTTTCACTATTTCTGAACAATTACAAATTATAAGTTCATTCAATAAAGAATTATATAATAATAATATAATAATTCCGTAAGGGTCCTCACAGACAGCCGAATACTTACTTATCTTATGGCATAGCACACATTAGTTGTGTTAAAGCTAATGTTTTGTCAAAATGCACTTCCCCATGTTATTACCGAATTTATGCCTTCGCTTGGATTCAAACCAACAGTGTCCTGGTAACGAATCTGTCACTCTTATCAACTGAACTAAAAATTACACATGTTGTTAAGGGAGTCTGCAGATAGCTCGATCTGCGGACTACCATGCTCTTAATGTGTATTTGTTTTCCATTGTATTTATGCAAAGATGCTTGCTATGTCATAAGATATATAAGTAAGTATGCGGCTAACTCAGAGCATCCTAAGAGTACCTAAGCCCCCGTCAAAAACCTTTTCGAAAATTTCCTTAACCTGCCTTACGCCTCACTATTACCCTAATACAACTTGGATACCAAATACAAGCCTAATACAACTTGGATATCAAAATTTATGGTAGCCACCGTCTATGGCACGTTGAATACACCAGTTCCCAATAGATCACTGAAGTTAAGCAACGTCCAGCGAGGTTGTACCATGTGGGTGTCCGGCCCAACCCAGGCTGGATGAGGTCAATGTGGGTAGCTGGTTTGCAAAGTTTCCAGCGAATGGAGGATGAAACCCCCGTCTTGAATGATCAATAGATGATAAAGAGACGTTAAGATTTTTTTTTTTTTNTTTGACAATAATAAAAAAAAATTACCAAATAATAATAAATCTTAAATAATTAATAATAAAATTACGTTTTTTTTTTGTCGTTGTTTTAATAATAACGTATAAAATTTAACATTATTTAATAACTATTTAAAATTAGATTTTAAAAATTAAAACTCCTACATGACGAATCTAATAATGTTTATAAAAACATATAAAATAAACATATTTAAAATAAAACAGTACTAAAATGCCTATACATAAAATAATTAAACATTCAAATTTAAATATCAACATTTTTTATTATATTTTAGGAGCTAACGGGATCGAAAATGAGAGTCAATTTAGAAATGAACGGCCCATTTTATCCCTGAAAAAAATCTGTTTTTTTTATTCCCCATTTTTTTTTTTGGGGGGGGGGAAATGTTTTTGAAATAGTTTTTCAAAAGAGGATTTTAAATACGAATTTTTATTCGAATAAAATATTATTTAATAAACAACAGAGACATTTTCTTGAGAAAATAAGTACATTATACATATTAAAAATTTTGTCGATTTTCTTAGTTCCAAAAACAAAAGTTCAAAAAGGTCGAAACAAGCATTAAAAGCAGGGTCCACACTTATGTTGCAAATGTTGCCCAACATATGTTGTCCGACACGTTACACGGTCCACACTTTCAATGTGTTTCTAAAATGTTTCTAAGAAATGTTCCATATTTTTGGAAATATGCAACATGTTGGACAACATTTTCTCAACACGTCCCGTCCACACTTGTGTTGCAATGCTGTACTACATTTGCAACATAAGTGTGGACCGTGCTTTAACAACTGTTCTTCGAACATAATATAAACATGATCTTTTTAAAACAGTGCAAACATGTGACAAAAAATCCGCCCCCGAGAATTTGCGCCCTGGGCAAATGCCCAATTTGTCCAGTTATAAAATAGGGCCTGGGTATACTAGAGATGTATTAAACCGTTCACTTCGAGGATCCGTTCTTGCAAATCAAGTGAACTGAACAGAACTCTTCTACCCTATAAGTTCACCGTTCTTCTTTAAAGTTATTACGTTTGAAATTCCTTGAATTTCGTTTTCTAGGATTTATATTTTGAATTTTTGAGTGATTTATTCATTGATTGTAGAATTGTAGATTCATTTTGATTCATTCATTTTCTAGGACTCGTAATTAATTGATTGATTCATTAGATTCATTTTCTAATATTTTTCTTTTGAATATTTGATTTATTGATTAATTCATTAGATTCATTTATTTTCTAGGATTCATAATTTAAATTTTTGATTCATTCATTCGTTCATTGTAGGGCTCGTTTGGATTCATTCATTTTCTAGGATTTATATTTTGAATTTTTTATAGATTCATTCATATTCTAGGACTCATAATTTAATTTTTTGATTGATTCATTCATTCATTAGATTCATTTTGATTCATTCATTTTCTAGGATTTATATTTTGATTTTTTCATTGATTCATTCATTCATTGTAGATTCATTAATTTTCTAGGATTCATAATTTGATATTTTTGATTGATTGATTAATTGATTTGTTCATTATAAATTAATTTTGATTCATTAATTTTCTAGGAAGCATAATTTGAATTTTTGATCAATTCATTCATTCATTGTACTTAGAATTTATAAATGTAACTCTGAACTTCTATAGTTAATTTGATTTGATTAACACTAATAATCTTCAGACCTTACGACCAATCATATCTAATATTGTTACAAAGAAAAACTTCTTCAGGATTGGTGAACATATTTAATCACTGAACCGCTCTTTTGAATCATGGTTCACTTGACAGAAGATATTCTAAAAGTTCACTCGTTCAACCTAACCATTCGATTGGGCATAGCCCCTTTCCCATCTCCAAAGCTTTTCAAAATTTATAATTCGTTCATAAGTTAAGAGAGGGTGAGCGATCATTCTGGGATAAGCTCCATACTCCATATTTTTTTGTGTTTTGTAAAAAAAAACATAGACTTGCTAAATCTAGGTATGAATTAAAATTATTTTAATAAAAATGTAACATAAAAAAATAACACAGGCAACTACAAATTATATAACTTGTTTTTTTTTTTAATAATAGGTATGTATAGAAAAAAATATTTTTTTTTTCATATATTTTTTATATTTCTGATAATTATTAAAGATACCCCAAAGTAGCATATTTTTTCACAAATGGAGTATTTACCTTGCAAGCTTCTCTGAAAATAAACAAAAAAGATTCAAAATATATATTTTTATTGCTAGAGCAGTTTTTCTGTACTTTAAAATGTACCTACATAAAATACGGCCAGTACATTTATTAATCATTGACAGCAAGGCATTCTCAGACTATTCGGTGTGGTATATCGTTTGCATCATATATTCAGATGAACAAAACACTCATTCTTCTTCAGGATTCTCAAGAATCAACAACTCATGGCGAGTTGTTGCAAACCAGCCCCCCGGTTGTTAACCTATGATGATGACTTTACGTCCGGCATTTAATATTTATTTTATAAGGAATTTTGGTAAAAGTCTTGAAGATGCCTCAGTACCAAATGTAAATATCAGCTCAGCTATGGTCTACAGATTATCAATGTTGCGCTCCTAAAACTTACCATCGAGGAGAATGATTTTTTCCCCCAAAAATCATCGTGATAGGTTATTTATTTTGATAAAAACATTGTCACAATTACCTATTCCCTGTTTCTGAAGAGTGCAATGTCCCTATACAAACATAGGTATTAGGTACAGGTTTTAGATTTTTCAGTTTTTGATCCATATCACCACATTTACGGGTAGATCCAGGGTGAGTCATTCTAAAATATCTCGAAAAATGTTGGGAATGGGAAGAAGATGTTCGATACAAACCCCCTTTATGGTGACCTTGAAATTTTTCTCCAAGGTTAACTCCAAGGTTATTTCAAGATTATCTTTTTTTTCCTTATTAAATTGAACTCTGTATTTTTGATTGTGGTATTGAATTTTGCATTAAAAATTAAATCTTTTCTGCTATTTCTTTTTTGTACTTAACTTACAGTTTTAGAGATAATTTTTACCTTGTCGTGCTCTGATTAAGGTATATCGAACATATGAAGCTTTATTGACACGCCCATTTTGAAATATTTGTGCATAATGTGTTAATTTGAGTGAAACATCAAGATTCAATGCACAAATATTTGCGAATAAACCTGCCGTAATGCTACAGATGTTAGATATCTCTTTCTAAGAGAACGCCAAGGACAAAATTATCTCGAAAACTGTTAGTCAAATCGAAAAAAAAAAAAATTAATCAAAAAATATTTCATTTTTAATACTTCCACAATAAAAATTTCAGGGTTCATGATTTTTTTTTTTTTTTTTTTTTAAATAAAAAATTGATCTTTACTTAACATTGAAGGCGATCTTGGATAAAAAATTCAAGGTCACCAGATAAATTTCCCCTTTGAAAATAAGGGGGGTTTGTATCGAACATGTTCTTGTAATCTCGGTTTCCGAAATATTTGACTATGTCCTTTAAAATGACACACCCTCTATTTGCTTAGAGGGGACAAAAGTCTTATTTTTACCGTATTCGGGTCTAAAAGCTTTTCCAAGGGCAAGTTCCGTCTCCGTTCTTTAGTGTTCCGAGGCTTGTATTTGTTCTCTGAATCCGTTACAACTAGAGTGGGGATTAGCCAATTCTCTAGAGCTGTTTCGCGACTGTTGTTTCGTATTCTTATCATCAATATTATTATTTGTACACTACTACCTGGGACATCTCGTTGAAGGAGATCAGCCAGTATGCAACAGTCGCTTGCTCGAGACCTCGGGATGGACAGTTCCCGTATACCCGTCAGGTACCCCTGGGGGAATATTTACTTACCGTGAATTAAAATCACAGAAAATCTCAACACTTATCTACCTTTCCTTTATTTAGGAAATATTAAAAAAAAAAAAAATTAACTTACTCATCTTCCCAGGGACAAACTTCTGTATCCTTACTTGTATTTTCACTATCTTGTCCTTGAGCTTCATTAGATTGGCTCTGATCTTCTTGACTTTGAGTTTCTTCCGTCAATGGAACAATTTCTTGTACGGAAGATACACTTATCAAAGGAGTTCCAACGATACTTGAAGATGAATGTTTCCTTTGACACAACATTGTAGGAGTTGTAACAGAACGTTTTCTATCAATGGAAGTAGAACTAATATCACCACCAACTCCAGTACTACTGCAAGGTTTGGGAGAACCAGGTGTTTGTAAGTCTCCTCCTATATTCACAAAATAAAAATTTAAATTATAACACTTGCGCTCAGACTTTAACTAACACCTCTGATGGTGGTTTCAAAAGTTCGTGTCTGACCAACCAAGGTGGTACAATGTTAGTTTCCTTGGGCTGCAAGTGGTGTACCCTGCGTTTTTCTAAAGTACTAACACATCAGATCGTCTGATATTTGGGAAACTGAGATAACAACTCGAAATTTTTCAAAATCGATTTTTTTGTCCCATTTTTAAAAATATCAAGGCGCGTCCAATGGTATGATCAGAATTGAGTTAGCTCTTACAGTTACGGGCTTTTATAAAATAAAAGCCTGGGCGCTCAATGATGAAGAATCTATTGCCATTAACATAAAGTTTATTGACAGGTTTACGTTCAACGGTATAACATAGGACTTATGTTCAATATTTATCATTGAGCGCCCAGACTTTTATTTTTAGTTATACCAGCATATAGCTTTAGTAAGGTAACATCATGAGGAAAGAGAAAGATAATTTTTAATGAATCTGGTCAAAATTGATTAAAATGAGTATGTATTTATTTGTAGGCAAATATTTTTCTAAAAATTTTATTTTTTAGTGCATTAGGTAGGAATTATTTTTTCTTGTTTAGTAAATTTTTATTTTGTGATTTGAGAATATATTGGTTTGCATTGCTCTATTGATGGTTTTTGAAATAATAATGCTCTATTGATGGTTCAACGGGCAACCCAAACATTTTTGAATGTTTGGGTTGCCCGTTGCCCTAGTACTTAGAGGACATAGGGAAGTAGATGGTTTTATTTGACTCACCAACATTTGACTCGAATGACCTTTGCATTTGTTGATCTTCGTTGCTGGATACGGAAGTCCTTTGTTGTTGTATTGTACAAGACAGTCTTCTCTCTATATTCATTTTATTCAGTCTATCAGAAATATCAAGTGAACACCCGGCAGTGGGAGCGACAGCCTGAAATTTAAAATTTCTCATAAAATTGAAATATTAAGTAAACAACCGGAAGTGGGAGCGACAGCCTAAAATTTAAAAAAATCTCATGAAATTGAAATATTAAGTGAACAACCGGCAGTGGGAGCGACAGCCTAAAATTTAAAATTTCTCATGAAATTGAAATATTAACAAGACTTATCAAGTCCATTTCTATGGGACTTTTCAATAAGAGCAAGGCGATGTTGGCAGTCATGATGTTTTGGGCGTATGTCTAATACGATTGACAAGGAAGTTCAAATAATGATAAAATTTTACTGGAAAACTTCGCTTTATAATCAGGTTCTAAAACTTATATGGACCAACGGTACGCGGTACGGCCAATTTTTAACTTCCAGGAGAAAAATGAGATTTGACTTTGTCCTCTTACGAGACTTTTGATGGTTTGGGTAGATGAGAACCTTTTTTTGGAACACAATAAGGGAACTTTTACATCAAAGTTTAAATTTAACACCGTTAGACAGTGTGTAACAAAATTAAATTTTAGACCCCTCTAGCTCCGCCCTTGATTTTTTTTTTGAAAAATTTAAAAGGAACGTTTTTCCTTATTTTATTAGTACTTTTATTTAAACAATTTTTTTATATCAATATTCCTACCATTCCAATTAAATTTCCTGAGAAATCGACACATTTTAAAAGTAACTTCCGGGGTTCGAAACTGGATCTCGCCATAACCATTTGATTAACTATTAACCCTCTTCCTATCCCCAGGTTTTCAAAATGTATAAATTCCAAGCCGTTCAGAAGTTAAGGGGTGTGGGGGGTGAACGGCCATTCTGGGACACGCTGTATATCCAAATCGCGACAAAGGTCTTAATTTCGTATCATTCCATTTTCATTTTTTTTTTGTACCATTCCATTTAAATTTCATGAGAAATCGACACTTTTTGTCAATAAAAGTAACTTCCGGGGTTCGAACCTGGATCTCCTGTAACCACTCAATTGGCCATGGCCCTTTTCCTATCCCCTAAGGTTTTCAAAATTCCAAGCCGTACAAAAGTTAAACAACCTAAATCATCCTGTAGACTTTTAGAAAGAAGAAAAACCTCGCGGGTTCATAAAATGTTCTCTTACCAAACTAACGTCAGACGAGGAACTATTTGAATCGAACTGGTTTGAATTTTTTCTTGATGATGTTGCTACACATTGGTGTTCCCACAATTCATCTGTCACTGATGTTGACAATGATGCTGTATTTTGTAATCTTTTCAAACTATATTGATGGGGAATTGTTGAACTAGGTTGTACAGAGGATGAAGATTTACAAGGGGGATCATCCCATGGGCAAATATCATCTTGACTTGTTTCTTCAGTTGATACTCCACCCTGAATAACATTTGCATCCCTGAAAAATTACATTGTATATCTACAAATAATATAGGTATATGCTTTTATCAACATTTTGTTTAAAGGATATTTTGGTTTATTATATTCAATAATGAACTTTTGGAATCGTCAAAAAAAAAAAAAAAAAAAAAAAAAAAACCCTCAAAATTTGATATTTTTATACTTTTTAAGGTATGTAGAATCCAAAAATCGAATAAAAAAAAATCCGTTTGTCCGCCGTACGGCGTGATGGGTACTTTTTTCACTTAGCGTTTACCGATTAGGACGAAACTTGGTCTATAGGCTCAATCTGGGCTCTAATTTTGCCTCGAAACTTTTGGGTGCAATTGAATATATCCTTGGCGATTTTTTCCGCTTTTTAGCGGTTTTCAGTATTGCTGTCTAAAAGGAGAAGGGTAAGAGCTAGAGATTTGAAATCTCGTATGTTTGTCATATTGGGTGTCTCAGTTAGCTCCGAAACTTTTGGGTTCAATCAAATATACCGCTGGCGGTTTTTACCGCTTTAAAGTGGTTTTCATTAATCCTGTCTAAAAAGAGAATGGTAAGAGCCAGAGACTTCAAATTTAGTAGGTATGTCAAATTTAGGGTCTAATTACGCCCCATATTTGGAATCGTCACGAGACCCCCTCAATTTTTTGCCCACCCCCAATTTTTTTGGGGAGGTGGGAAAAAAGGTTTATTATTTTTTGCCAGAAAAGTAATAAACCCATGTGTTACATGGGCAGAGTTTTTTAAACATTTTAATGTTATCGTAAACTAAAATTAGTAACTTTCTCTAATAACTCAAACTAAGAAAATTATCTGTTTGAAAAAAAAAAAAAAACCTTGCCAATATGACTCATCATGGATTTATTATTTTTCTGGCAAAAAATACTCCCCCAAAAAAATTGAGGGTGGGGGTTCTCGAGACGATTCCAAATCTGGGGCGTAATTAGACCCTAAATTTGACATAAGTACCTACTAAATTTGAATTCTCTGGCTCTGACCATTATCTACTTAGACGGGATTATTGAAAACCGCTTTAAAGCGGTAAAAACCGCTAGCGGTATATTTGAACCCAAAATTTTTGGAGCTAAATGAGACCCCAATTATGACATACATACAAAATTTCAAATCTCTAGCTCTTAGCAATTTCCTTTTAGACAACAATACTGAAAACCGTTAAAAAGCGGCAAAAATCGCCAAGGGTGTATCTGTATATTCGATTGTACCCAAAAGTTTCGGGGCACAATTAGAGCCCGGATGGGACCTATATACCAAATCGGTCAACGCTAAGTGGCAAAAGTGCCCATCACGGCGTACGGCGGACGAACGGTTTTTTTTATTCGATTTTTGGATTCGATTACCTTGAAACGTATAATCTCAAATTTTGAGGGGGCGTATTTTTTTTCGTGACGATTCCAAAGGTTCATTATTGAAAATAATAAACCAAAAGATCAGAAGTTTGATGAGATTATAAGTGCGGGAGGCTCTTGGTAATGCTGTGATACCCTCAAAAATTGTGAAAAGTTCATTGGACCTTACCACAAAGAAATTCTACATTTACACTATTTTTTTTTTTTTTTAAATCAACACCCAAATCAACTCTAGAAATTACTGAGACTCTCACCATTTCATTCATTCTAGCAAGTTTTTTTTAAATGAACTCTATAAGATCCAGGACTTTCGAGAGGTCCAGGGGGTGTTAAGGAGGTAGGAAAACTATATATAGTTCAGTAAACTAATTTTGTAGCGATTGAGTTAATAGTTCAGTCTCTATACAAGTGAGTGATAGTTTTTAGACTGCGAGTGACGTAAATTCGTGAAGTTTCTCATTAAGAGATTATTAAGCGTACAAGCTGTAAATAGTAATCGCTGAACATATTTGTTAATTAGTTTAATTTTAGATATTCTTATTTAGTTTTAATAAACATTTCAATTCATAATTTCTAACAAATTAAATCTTCTCATTTTATCTTGTCGAATCTTATACGCATAACAATAGGTATAGATAGATTGCACAAAATCAAATAAAATACACAACAAATAAAAAACACTTACTATAAAGAAATAATGATATCGATCTACTTAAAACACACAAGGAATATATATATCTATAAAATTCAAATCAGTAATAAAATTACAAAGAAACAAACTAAAGGAACTAAAGGGATATTATTTAAGAATAAAATTATAAGAAACTAGACTAGAAGAAGAAGAAGAAGAAGAAGGAAAAAGGAAGAATTTTCATGAGGAATTACCTACACCTAGAAATTTCATTTAAATAATTGTGGACATCATTAGGCAATCGCAAGCTACAATGATAATCTGTTATAAACAGATAATCTGTTTTTTATTTGTATTTTATTAAGGTAACGTATACATATATTCAAATCTAACAAATCTTCAAATAAGCATACTCGCGAAAATGAAAATCAGAATAATAGAACAATGTAAAAAAAATCAATCCAAGAGGAAAACCTTAATTGTCATTTTTTACCACATTTTCCAATCAAAGAAATCCCGAATTAAATGTTTTGAGGAATCTATTACATCAAACAGAGCGGTGGGAATGAAAATATCATTGCTGATTGATACGGAAAAAACGACGACTTGGAAACGTACGCCTTCCCCTCAATTACATTTAATTTTGAAGAGCATTATTATCTTCCTATGACTGTTATTATGGACATGAAGAAATATATACTTGATAGAACAATGGGGAAATAGTAAAAACAAAACTATTGAGAATATCTTTATTTTTCAAAAAAATAATAATAATAATAATAATAATTAAATCAACAATTATTTGCGCATACTATTCTTCAAACAAAAGCTACCAAACCATACAGAAGATTCAAATACCCATTTAATAGATAAGAATAAAAAAATGGCAAACCCACAAAATTTTATGGAAACTTACAAACTTGACCAACAAAGTCTATTATTTGATTCGGCTAAATCCCCCCTGTTGGGAAAATGAAAATGATTAGGTTACTATGGTAACACAACAAAATCTATTATTTGATTCGGTTAAATCCCTCCTGTTGGGAAAATAAAAATGATTAGGATACTATGGTAACATTGACTTGACCAACAAAGTCTATTATTTAATTCGGCTAAATCCACCTTGTTGGAAAAATAAAAATGATTAGGTTACTATGGTAACATTGACTTGACCAACAACGTCTATTATTTAATTCGGCTAAATCCACCTTGTTGGAAAAATAAAAATGAGTAGGTTACTATGGTAACATTGACTTGTCCAACAAAGTCTATTATTTAATTCGGCTAAATCCACCTTATTGGAAAAATAAAAATGATTAGGTTACTATGGTAACATTGACTTGACCAACAAAGTCTATTATTTAATTCGGCTAAATCCCCCTGTTGGGAAAATAAAAATGATTAGGTTACTATGGTAACATTGCTTCATTGTAGTCAAAGTTGGATCTGCATTTCCTATGGAAAAGGTTGCTTCCTGCCTATCCTTTTCAGAATTAAGAAGAATTCCTTTTAAGATAGACCCCAAACTGAAAAAATACCAGGTGGCTCTCGATCAATATTGGCATTATCGTGTTTGATGGTTGCTGCATCCTGATAAAGTTCGTAATTGTCATCATACATCTATACTTTGGAGGCTAATAATTGACATGAGTTACCAGAACCATGTCAAACACTGCAATATAGTCACGTCAGTAATACAAACATAATAATTTTGCAGTTTTGCTTTCTGTATTTTTTTTACATCATCAGCTCAGTTAGTAAGGATTTGAAGAATTTACGGCTTTGGATTCGATTTATACATTTCTGTTTTTCCTTATGTAAAAGCATACTACTTGCGAAAAAGTAGCTATTAAGGTGGTATTACACTATTTGTCATGATGCCAAATTTCGTCATTTTTTAACTTCAAACAGTACCAAACAGTGTGATCGACAAATATATTTTATTAAATTCGCTATTGGCTTGCTTTGACATCAAACACAAAAGTGACCACAATTTGTCTAAATAACCTGATAGAGTTTAAACGCATGAAAATCACGTTTGTCATGCTTGATCGTTTTCGAAAACTATTTCATTAGGTAATCTTACCTTTTAAAAATATTTTTGAGGCGTCTGTGGACACCCAAGTCCTCAATTATGGATAATACACAAGTGAAGAAAAACCAAATTAACTTTCGATCAGAGATCGTATTGGAAAAATAGAAAATACAAATAAATTTATTACAGATAAATATCTGGTTGCTGTGGTATAATACACAACATAATTTCAAAGCAAATAATTTTGTCTGAAAGTCTCAACAAATAGTGTGATAGGGGTACAAATAAATACCAAACACACACAAATTCAACAAATATACCGTAAAGTGGGGTGAATAGGATCAGCGTGGTGAATAGGATCACTTTTGACTAAAAAGACTTTTTAACGGAAAAATGCCATTTCTATTAATGATACGAATATTTCTATATAGATAAAAATTGTAGACCACTTCACAACCTTTCTTTCGAGTATTTTTTGATTTTTCTATAACACCTCCTCTTCACCCTGTGGATAATTTTGTATCACCCTATGAACACCACCAAAAATGTACCCTGGAAAAAGTTCTCTATAAGACCCTTTATGGAAAAAATTGATATACTCAGGAGATGACTTTCCGAATTTAAATTTTGTGCAAAATACGTAGCAGTCATCCAAATAATGATTTGATACATATTTGGGCCCAAAAGGGGTCTTTTCTTGAAAGGCACCGTTTTTTGAAAATTTCGAAAAAATAAAAAAACATTGGAGTGAATAGGAGCAGTGCCCATTAAAGCTTTTATCCTGCAGTATGACAGTGTTTTTTGTTGTTATGTATTATTATTAACCTATTTATCTCATTGGCTGCTCCCAAAGATCAAGATATTAACTCCTGAAGCCTGAAAGTAACACTTTCTTAGATTTAAGTAGATTTTTATGTTCCTATTTTCTTAAAAAAATACATATTTTTAACCCCTTTTAACGCAAAAAGTTCATTTTGGTATCATTTTCTTCGTAATTTTGTTTTGATTTTTTTTTTTAAACAAGTTTTGTGATCCTATTATTCTGCCGACTGCAACACTCGGTTCAATGAATAAAATTCAGTAGGTGATCCTATTGTCCTGACTCGCTCAAGTCGCTGAATATGATCAATATAGCTGTTTTTAAAATGTGCGCAAACTAAAGGTCGGAGAACCTTCAGCTTAGGTTCATTGAAAAGAGCAAATCAAGACTCAAGTTTTGGCACAAAAAAAAAAAAAAAAAAAATCAGTGAAGAAAAAAAAAATCACAAAGATACAGGCTTTCAAAGTTGAAAAATGATCCTATTCACGCCACTTTACGGTACATCAAATAAATTGTGCCAAAATTTTCGGATTATGACAAATAATGTGATACCATTTTTGTATGTATTGAATAAGTGATTTCAAAACACAATCCAACAAATGACATTTCTTACCTGTATGGGATATCACTCAAATTGGACTGAGAGTGTGAATGGGCTACTTTAGAACTAGTAACCGCAAGCTCATGTGTTGATCCTGTCACACTTCTATCTGAACCTCTTCTTAATGCACGTGTTGATATAATATCTTTACTTGAACAAGCAGAAGGACCGGATCCTGACAGATTACATGGAACTGTTGTAGAAAGACTAGATGCATTGCTTGATGGAGGATTAGACGTAGAAGTTTTCTTTTTCTGACCACCAAATGGGAAAGGAAATCTGTGAAATAAATTTAATTTTATTAAAGAAATTAGTGAACAAAAAATGAAAAGCATTCTTCTTCTAAAGAGTGAGTTGCCTATTTTAAGTAGAACGGTCAAATATATTTGAATGTTCTTGAGCTTTATGTTTGCTTTGATCAGACACCAATGGTTGTCTAGATAAAAAATCGAACACTTTTCAGAAACCACGCTGTTTCCGAAATAAAAGTGTCGTTCTGAGAGGCGTATTGATTGCAAAAAAACTTAAGTTGAAAAAATCATTAGAATGTTAAAAGTTACCTTTTTTTGGTTGATGGTTGTTTTCCAGCCTGAATCAAAGCTTTGTAATGATCAGACCTTATGAACCTTGGATAGCAATCATTTTTCAATAACAAATTATAAACATGTTCAGCTGCCGAATCATAAGTAAATCTAGAAGGGGTTTTCATTTCGTTTTGAGTTTTTTCCATTGTTCTTCCATCAATATTGACTTCACAAGGTGCACCAGCGTCCAAAAATTCTCTGTAAAAATTAGTTCATTTCATGATTAAACTTCAATTTGAGTTTGTATCAATGTAGCCACCAAGGGGAAAGAGCCAGAAGCATTAGGTGACGGTCCTAAGCCCATTTATATAGAGAGGGTTAGTGTTAGGAAGGGCATCCAGACGTCAATGTAGCCACCGAGGGGAGCAAGCCAGCTTCATTAGGTGACAGTTCTAAGTCCGTGTATACACAGAGAGTTAGTGTTAGGAAGGGCATCCGGACGTTAATGTAGCCACCGAGGGGAGCAAGCCAGCTTCATTAGGTGACAGTCCTAAGTCCGTGTATACACAGAGAGTTAGTGTTAGAAAGGGTATCCAGTCTTGAAAAAAAACTTTGCTTCAAACCAATGATGATAGATCATCAGCGAAATGCGAGCAGGGTGGGTCGAAAAACTATCAGACCCCACAAAAATTCTATAAATTCAAAACTCTCCCTGTTTCCGTGTTACGGCCGAATATCCGATTATTTTATGGAAAATTGAAGAATATTATTAGTACAGGAACGTTTATGCCTCTAAAACGAAACGAGCGCAGCCTACTAGTAGTATATTAAAAAATCTTACTCAAAAATCCTTTTGACTTTTTGAGGGATTTGAGACTGTGAACTTCGTCTCAAATCATTTACCATCATCCAAAATCTTATATTCTCATGACTATATTCTTTCCTAAGATAGTTTGTAAATTCCTGAAGACCAGTAGGATCTGCAACTAAATCTTCTATTGATAGGGCCCATCGACGTACTCTTTTCTCCGTTGGCACTTCAACTCTGAAAATAAGATTACGAATGTTGAGAAAAAAAGGAAGTGACAATAAATTTTAATCGTGCTTATGGACCTAATTTCGAGAATTACGAGATTTAAATTGATGCCCATCCGAACAATTTAAGTTCGTTTTAAAATGACTCACCTACATGTCCCCCTCAATATCATGAAACATTGGTTAGAATTATTTTTTGTATCTCCAACAGGATCTGAGATATTTGACTGTTCTACTTAAAATGACTCACCTATATGTCCCCCTCAATATCATGAAACTTTGGTCAGAACATATTTTTTTGTATCTCCAACAGGATCCGAGATATTTGAACTGTTGTACTTAAAATGACTCACCTACATGTCCCCCTCAATATCATGAAACTTTGGTCAGAATATATTTTTAGTATCTCCAACACAGGATCCGAGATATTTGAAGGCATCCTATTCAATAATAAGTATTACTGAACTGCACTAAACTTTCAACAGCAACAGATATTATATTTATATTTTCGTTAGATACTTACAAAGGAGAGTTGAGCAACCAGAAGGTAGTATCATCATTGTGCCAAGGATTGGAAGGACTTGGTGTGTTGAAGAAGGCATCATATTCAATATAAGTATCACTGAACTGCACTAAACTTTCAACAGCAACAGATATTTTCGTTCTTGTTTTATCTAAATAGGATTTTATAAAATCAACCTGAAAAATAAAGATATCAAAATGATGTTAAAAAATATCTCAACTCATAAATGTTTAACTACAAGAAATTCAGAAATAGTGAGTCCCATCCCGTTAACGAGCATTTACACTAAGCAGTGACAGTGCTGGCAAGTGATTCCCGCTGATCGTGAGCTCACAGTGATGCACTGTCACGTGCCGGTCTGGTATGAACATGTTCATTTAACTGCCTGGAAGTATATTTTTAGGCTGACCGGCACGGGGCGCGGCACGGCGGCCAGCATATACACATATACAACCGGCCCAAAACTAACATTATCAGAAAAGATTGAGTACTTAGTAATTTTTTTGAAAGGTCTGGTTGAGAGGATTTCATAAAAAATATTTCATCTTTCTAGCAATTACGGTTCTTCAGATACAGGATGGAAAACATTAACAATTTTTAGAACGGCTGGCCTCATATCTCGAGAACGGTAAACCGTAGAGTGGTGAACTCTGTTTTATTAAACTTCCCTTTTTATTACCTTTAAAACGAACTATCCCTTGATAGACCATTGGAGATTTCTGGGTTGGCCACCGCTCAGCCTAAACGGCCGGCCGCGTCCGGAACTTTTTGTACCCCAAAGTTACTCCCCCCGAAAATGATGCGACCCGTATTTTACCAACTTGTCGATATCTTGAGTGGTACTCTAGATACTGGAGGTGGGCTGAGATTTTGGGGTCACACTGTAAGTGTATAGAGTTCTATGTTATAATTTTGTAATTCGATTTTTGGATTCTGCAAAACCTTGAATACCCTCCTTAATTTTTGGTTCATTTCCAAAATTGACTTCAGCTTCATTATTTCATTTACCTCTTTTTTTAAATCATCTACATTCCTCTTCTTCCTCGGTCCTATACCTTTCATACATGTCGGTATAGGTTCTAAGGAACTTGTAAAACCGGGTGGAGGTCGGTGAACCCTCCAATAAGCTCTTTCTTGGCTGTCGGCAACAATCTTGTCAACTTTCTTTCTATCTTTTGCTAGTCGAACCTAAAATGGACAAAAAACAATCACACATTATTTTGATTCCTGTTGGAGTGGCTGGGACACTATGTGACAATGTCCATCATTAGTATCCAGTTTGTAAAAAAAATCTGCATCAAATTTGTAGATCATGTCTCTGAGTAAAAAAGTACTTTTATACTTTCTTACTCAGAGACGTGACCTACAATTTTTTTATTCAGGAATTTTACATAATATGTGCAATACAGTATTTTGTAAATTGTAGTCATAAACTTACAACTACTGCCCATACTTTTCAGAGCGCTACACTCTGAAAATCACCTCAACCCACACTACCTTCATCTCTGCGCGCGTTATTTTTATACAGGTGATTTGACACTTTTAAATTTTGTGTGACTTAAAAAAAGTAGGATATTTTCTTTTTTTCAAAGGCAAGTAGCTGGACATCTGGTAACCCGAACCAAGAGTTACTACAGGCTTCACGCTACTTCGAGCGGAGGTCGTCCTTTGGAAGCTACTATTTGTAGTGGTAAGTAGGTCGTGGAGCCTAGTTTGGCCCCAAATGAGACCTACATACCAATTTTCATAAATGTTTGTGAAAGCTGCCGTTCACAGAATAAAGGACGGAGACCAGTGTACAAACGGATTTTAGGGTCACAGTGTATAGAGTTCTATACTATCTATCTACACTTATAAAACGCAAAGCCCAGTTGGTATACTGACTGATAATCAACGTAGCTCCACGATGGCTAAACGTAGAGACTTGAAACTTGGCACACAGGTCCCTTTTAATATGTAGGTGCGTATTAAGAAAGGAAAAAAACGAAAGTTCAAGTGGGAGCAAGTTACCGCCAAGAATGGCGCTTTTTAGCGGGTCTTTTTGCAATTTTTTTCTAAGGAAACTAAAAGAGATAACGAAAAATTACCGAGAATTGACCCCCCCCCCAAATAGTATATAAGGACCCCACATATTTTCCGTTTTCTCCCCAATTTATGGCCGGTTTTCTCCACCAAAAAAGTACCACTTCGGGTAATATTGTAACTCGATTTTTGGATTCTACGTACCTTGAAATGTAAAATATAATTTTTATGTGGGGAGGGGGTAACCCCCCAAATAATAATATACCTATTTGTCACATTTCCAGAGTTTTTATTCTTACCTGTTCTTCCGCCTGCATTGACACAAGGTCCCATTTGTTAGCTAAATTTCGTTTCAAATTGTTTAAGGCTTCAAACTCATAATCTTCAAGTCCATGTCTTTGTTTATTTCGTAAAGAACGTTTTTCTAAATATATTGCATACTCGACATTATCCGGACATTGCCGATGTTGCCATGGCCAATAATAGGGGATCTGAAATAATTAAAGATCGGTGTTTCTCTTAAAATCAGCTGTTGTGGAGGGAGGAGAAACCTAGAGATTGATATTAGATGGTGTGTGTTCCAGATCGTCCTGGTATGCCCATTTGTGATTTGAAATTTAGTCCCAAATTTCAGTGCCGAATCATAAAAAAAAGGAATAAAGTGAGTTTTTAGGACCATCGACCCAGAAACGACTTCAGACCGAAAATTTGAAAATATTTTTGTAATAGGTATTATTTACAAGAATTTTGCATTAGTTACAAAAAAAAGTTGAAAATAAATTTAATGGTTCGAAATTTACAGAATGCCCGCTTGAAAACGAAGTTAAAATTATGATTCACCCTGTAGGTATAATACATTACAGTATTATGTCTCCCTAAATAGACCGGTCGAAAATTTGAAAAAGTGTTTGGGGGTAACTCAGCTTCCTGAGGACAATTGAGTTGATGTGATAATAGCGCTATGGGGTAGCATTGTAAGGTAAAAAATGCTAAACAATTGGATTAGGCTTATTGATAAAGATATACATTTAGATTTTTCCCTACTATAATCAAAGGAGTATTGTACATATATAGAAATTCATTGCTTTCATTCAATAGTGACATCATCGTGTCCAATGGTAGCCAGATGTATGAGACACCAGCTTCAGATTTAGTAGTCTACTAATACCTACAGTTTTTAATTGGCATCGTACATCTGTTCATGGAGGCTGATAATTGACATGTACTCCCGTGACCATGTCAATCGATGCAATATTATTACGCTGTTAACAAAAGAGTTGTCCCCTGTGGACAGGGGGACTTAAAAAGAATACTTCCAAGGCACCCATGCCGGTCGTAAAAGGCGACTAAGGTCAGGGTCAAAAACGATATTTTTCCCATTACCCATGAAGAAACCAAGGAGAATAATATATAATGACGTCTCCGTGGCAGAGTGCGCATCACACTCGGCTTGCACCAAGGAGGTTCCGGGTTCGATTCCTGGACGCGTCGAAAATTTGAAAAAGTTTTTCCGAATTTTCTACTTGGTCTGGTGTTTGGGGGTAACTCAGCCTCCTGAAGACAATTGAGTAGCTATGGTAATAGCATCAGGTGGTAGTATTATAAGGTAAACATTGTTAAAGTGTAGTTTAGGCTGAGTGATATTGGAGTGAATGTTGAAAATACCTTGTAATGCTATAATACCTACAAACATGTGACATAATAACACAAAGAAATATACATTTACATAATATATAATAGACTTATTATACTGCCTCACTAGGTCCCTTAAGGATCTCGTTCTGCCGGCAGTAAGCCCAAGTCATATTATTATGTGGTCAAAATCTCTTATAGAGGTTAAAATACCAGCTTTCTTGCCATGGTTTCTTGTATCAAGAAACCATGGCAAGATGTTGCAAACTAGCTCCATGGCTGTTAACCAATGATGATGACACAGAAAGTACAAACATAATGATATTGTAGTGTTGCTTTTTGTCTCATTTTACACCGAGGGCGTAATTTCTTTCAGTCCATTCAATCCATTTATGAATTTTACTTTCCATGAGAAAAAAAAAAATTATAAATCATACTTGACATTTTAAGAAGTTACTTGAGCATGACATCCATACGGAGCGAGTCCACCAAGTTTAAGTTGGTAAAGATTTTTATTACAAATGTCTTCACCTGAAAAATGTAGTGGGTATCTTTAGAGTCCTTGAAGACAAGATTTTTGGTGTCATTTACAGGAAAGAAGTATCCAAACTGACAAAGTTGATTAGAAACTTGAACGGCTTCATCTGAAATCAAGGGAACATTTTATGTTAATACTGTTGTAGCCTTAGGATTCGAGGGTTAGTCGTTGATAAAAACGTGTTAATTGACTATTAAAAAATATAGAAAAACAACTTTATTAAAGAAAGAAATTACAATAAAAAAAGGTAACAAAAAGTCGTATACTGTTTGACTTCGCAAATACCGTATTCAAAACACGCGAAAAAACTACGTAATTCACACATGAAAAATTCACAAATTAATTACTCGCTAAACACAACTATAAAAACTGATTTCACTTTAAAAACTAACTGACCGACTGACTCAAATATCCGCGCGAGATCCCTTTTATAGATTCAAAACGATTTTCTGGAACGATCCCGAATAAAAGATATTTCTACATCTTTCTACATGTTCTCGAATGGGGAAGTAAATACGCAGTACACATTTTTCGCATTCTATAAATTCTTCACAACCTACAATGTTCTCGTATCTTATAGAAGATAGAAGGAGAAATAAAGAAATAAGGGGAAGTATTGTTGTCTATATACAGGATGTTTTCATTAGAATCATAATATTAGAGGTCAAGCTCTCTTGTGCTCTATTCACTTCAATACACTATATCCATCCTACTGTGGAAACAACTCAACAATCCTTCCGATTCAAATGTTAACAAAGTTGTCGCTGAACAACTCAACGATCCGTCCCATTCAAATGTAACGAAGTTTTAGCTGAACAACTCAACAATCCTTCCTATTCAAATGGTACCGAAATTTTCGCTGAACAACTCAACAATCCTTCCCATTCAAATGGTAACAAAGTTGTCGCTGAACAACTCAACGATCCTTCCCATTCAAATGGTAACGAATTTTTAGCTGACCAACTCAACAATCCTTCCCATCCAAATGGTAACGAAGTTGTCGCTGAACAACTCAACAATCCTTCCCATTCAGATGGTAACGAAGTTGTCGCTGAACAACTCAACAATACTTCCCATCCAAATGGTAACGAAGTTGTCGCTGAACAACACATCAATCCTTCCCATCCAAATGGTAACGAAGTTGTCGCTGAACAACACATCAATCCTTCCCATTCAAATGGTAACGAAGTTGTCACTGAAGACCTTAACAATCTTTCCTATTCAAATGGTAATGAAGTTGTCGCTGAACAACTCAACAATCCTTCCCATTCAAATGGTAACGAAGTTGTCGCTGAACAATTCAACAATCCTTCCCATTCAAATGGTAACGAAGTTGTCGCTGAACAACTCAACAACCCTTCCCACGCAAATGGTAACGGAGTTGTCGCTGAACAACTCAACAATCCTTCTCATCCAAATTTATGTTGTTCCCCTGACGATATCAAATTTTGAATTGAAACCATAATCCAGATTAACATCTATAATTTTTGGTTCGAGACCAGCCAGTCCATCTAATAAATTGAAGAGCATCAAACCCGTCATTGTTCCATGGCAGGGGCGTACACAGGATTTTTTCCGGGGGGAGGGGGGCTGGGCAAATCAATTGGTATGTCTCCAGATAGAAATACATCTCACAAAAAATTATCATTGATAAAAGGCAAAGTTTCAACTAATCTACCAAAAAATTCCGCCCATGAACGTAGTGATATCTATTATTGAGTCCAATTTTATTCTTGCTGCTGTTCATCCCACACTTAAATTTAGTATTGTCCTTTTTCTGTCTCAATTCTCTTAAAGCAATACCTTGGTCTTTTGCACTTGGTCATAAATCTTATTCCCAACATTTTGAGAGTATATGAACACAGGAAATGGTTATATAAAAGGCGACAGCTGTGAAAATCTTCAGGGAAGGCAAAATCTATATGATTGTCAAATGTCATAAAAAGGCCTGTATTTTTTAAAGGGTTGATAAAAAAATGTAAAAAGGAATATTTTTCTAAAGTAAATTTGATCCTCTATAACTTCTTCTCCTGGTCTGTTGCTGCAAAGTGAAGCACTGGTGTGCTACAGACCAAAATATGTATAACGAAAAATAGGGTGAATTTTCAATTTCCCTCAAATATGTGGTGGGAGGGGGGAAGAACGGGAAGATATCTCGAAAACTATGAGGGGTGGAAAAAATATCAATAGAAACAAACTTGTAGGAAATTTCGATGGCTCTAATTTTACCGAGAATACTTTGTACCCTACAAGCAACCGTTTTCAAAATATATGGAAAAAATTGAACAAAAATGACCTTTTCCACGCTCCCACACACTCCGCTCACCTCCCAGGTCTGGGGATTTTTGTATGTTTATCTCCTAACCACTCCAAACAAATTTCTGAAGTCATTCCTTCCTTTCCAGCCAACGCACTCTACAAACCATTCGTTGACTGGACTAAATTGAATTGAATTGTATCAGTCAGTCAGTGAGTATCCAATTAAAAATTATCTAACTCCTACCCGGGTTAACATTAACTTTGAAGTTTATCCCGTAGTATTGTACTATACTACGGAATGTATGTATTTGAATGACCTATTCCCAGTAGAACCGGATATCTGACGGTCTAATAAATTGAAAAGCATCAAACCCGACATTGTTCCATGGCAGGGGAGTACACAGGATTTTTTTCGGGAGGGGGGGGNTTGGGGGGGGGGGGGTATGGGTTTGAGATTACCCCGTATATTGGAACATTTAAAAAAACCAAGATTTAAATGTTTCGCCAGGGGCTTTAAAGGCACGGCCATTCTGACTTTTTGGTATTTTTTTTAAATTTTATTTTGCCCGTTCCCGGTTTCGACCTTGTAACTCCGGAATGGCTGGCCATACCTTTGCATAAAATGTCCTAAACTAAGAACTAAATGGTCACCTAAAACTTTCTCGCTTTGAGTTGATAGGTATGTTGTCGCGACAAAGTTTAAGATATCGTACCGTGACTGTTCGATTTTTGTGAATAAATTATAAATTTGGCCGTAACTCGAAAACGGCTTCACATATTTTAGTTCTTATAATTTTCCTGTAGTCGTAGATCATGATTTTGTTGGGGTCCATTCCCATAAATTTTTCGCTATCTGCTACCGTTTGGGCTGCGGTCTGTGGTATTGTAATAGACAACCCCTCATTCACACACACAAATTTCTGATTATGATAATGATCATGCAAAACATTTGTGCTATAACAATACTTGCCTTATAACACGATTTTAAGCAAATTTGTCCAGTACACGAATTGTGACTGATTAACGAACATTTGGAAAGGAGAAATGCAAAACACAAAGCGGGGAGACGATGAAGAGTGGAGATGGGGTGGGGGATTACAAACATTACACATGTGTTATTTTTGTAGGAACAGGTCTAAGGGGAAACCAAATATTTTACAGTGTGTTTGAAAAATCTAATATACCTATTTCTGTATACAGGTGAATTGAAGTGTTTTCTGCGTGACTTTAAAATAGAAGCACAGGGTTTGATGATATCCACTCGCGTTTTACATTTGATGGTTTATCTCGAAAAAAAATCGGGGTGGGGCTATAGCCGACCAGCCCTCCCTTGTGTACGCCCCTGTTCCATGGACGTCTGGTTTCCGTTCTTCAAGGAAGAAGAGATCGTGATCACCAACTATCCATATCCGGCTCACTCTTATCCTTCTTCTTAAGAAAACCTCGCTATCACCAGTCTGCCTATGTTGTGCTTCACTGTCCGTCTATCATATCCTGCGTTGTCCATCTCTTTCTGGCGACGTGTCCTATCTTCGCATTTCTCCGTCCTTGCTAGACAACCCTCTTGAGTTGGACTTTTTTATAATCAATCTTAAACGGATTGACTGTTTAAAGGAGCATCCACTGCGTAGTGTCAGACTTGTATAGAAAAGGAGTAAACCAGGAAATCCGTGGTGGCTGAGGCTCCCCCGTGGAGGATAAAGGGCACCAATGATGCCTTGCGAAGCAATAAGAGTTAATTATTTTTTCCTGAGACATGACTCAAAGTGAAGTCCTTTAGGCCACGTACCAATATACACCTTTAAGATCCCTCAGGAGCATAAGTAGAGCCCCTGATGAACCGAGAGTAAAGTCCTTCAGGGGCCTTTCAGATTATATATAACTTTAAAATCTAAGGGGCCATATAGTGTTATGGTTGGTTATAACGGAGTTGCCATGTCCCTCCCAAAAGTTTTTTTGTGCCGTTGTTCCTGCTCCCAATTTTTTTTTCTTGGGAGAGCAGATCTCTCGGAAAAAATTGTAGGGCCGCCTAGTGAAATTTTACAGGGGTCCCCCACGTGACTTGATCTACAGAGAATTAAAGCCTAAGCTCCTCACTTCATTGGGTTAGTAATAATAGTCTTGAAAGCATAGGAAACTGTGATAAAAAATAAAAATGGGAAAATGCTCGGAAACACTTCTTGCTCCTAAATGATTTACTGAAAGCAATCAACATTTAATTGAAATATAAATGAGAGGTGATTTGCTCATTCAAGGTGCTCGTCTGGGGGGGAGGGGGAAGCAGGAGAAAAAAGTTAAGGGAAGCCGAGTGTTCATATTAATCACTAAATTTGGTACAGGTAAATTTGGCCATTTAGTGATTTTTCATGTCCAAGTCTAGTACATTATTTAAAGAAGAGTGTGCCCTCAACTTCGCTCGGGAGGAAGAAAGGTTATGCGAAGCAATGTCTTCCTATTAATCACTAAATTTGGTACAGATAAGGGTAAATTTTGTGATTTAGTGATTTTTCATGTCCAAATCTAGTACATTTAAGGACGTGTTGATGTCCTTAACATCTTGCCTAGTAGTCCGCACGTCTATATTCAGCTTTACACTCTTCAGTCCTTATCCTCTCAACTCCTTCCTCTTCAGTCCTCAGCCTCTCTACACCTCCCTTGTCAATCCTCAGCCTCTCAACTCACCTCTTGAAAGTCTAATTGTACGAAACACTTCTCAAGCTCTTGAAAAATAAAAAAGAAATGTTTTAAACTGAAACCCACATTATATAATCTAAAAAGAGTGACGGATTCTCTCTATCCTTTGTTATTCCATTTATTTGTCACGGGCTATGTTCGGATAAGATAAGCAAAACTGAGGGCAGCTGAGAGAGCAGAATGATTCTCAGGATTCTCGGACCATGTTAGGACAAGAAAAGCAAACCTGAGGGCAGCTGGGAGAGCGGAATGATTCTCAGGATTCTCGGGCTATGTTAGGCCAAGATAAGCAAACCTGTGAGGGCAGCTAGGAGAGCAGAATGATTCTCAGGATTCTCGGGCTATGTTAGGACAAGATAAGCAAACTTGAGGGCAGCTGAGAGAGCGTAATGATTCTCAGGATTCTCGGGCTATGTTAGGACAAGAAAAGCAAACCTGAGGGCAGCTGGCAGAGCGGAATGATTCTCAGGATTTCAAGAAAGCGCACGGGGGATTGAAATGGGCTGTCTCAAATGATGATCAATGATTTCCACGGAATGATTCCCAGGATTTCAAGAAAGAGCACGGGGGATTGAATTAGGCTGCCTCAAATGTTGATCAATATACTGTGCTATATTCTCCTCACGGTGTATTGAAATATTGTACACCGAAGGATAATTAAGTTTCCTATCAATCAAAACGTGAAAATCTATTGCTAAATTAATAATAATAATTCGGGAACCATTGATTTTTGATAAAAAAAATTGTTTATGCAATGATAATCATACAAAAGAAAACAACAAAATAGTGCCGCGCACTATCTGTCAGGTAAATGTTTAACTCTTAGAAGCACAGCTATATTGGTAACCGCATCTAGATTGTACCCAGTTGCATGATGGTGGTCCCCACAGGAACCACATCTGGATTGTACCCAGTTGCATGATAGTGGTCCCTACAGGAATCACATCTAGATTGTACCCAGTTGCATGATGGTGGTCCCTACAGGAACCATAACCGTGGGTTCAAACCCAGCCAACCCATGGAATTTCATCCTCATGAATTTGAGATATTTATCACTATTAGAGGACATGGAAGGGGCCAGGATTATCAACATCTAGTCAGTCCGGCGTACTTGGGGTAGCATAATAAATTACCCAACCCTTCACCACCATCACTTTCCAAGATGGACACGGAAAGTAAGTAAGCATCTCATAGCCAATGTTTGAGAACCACAACAGTCTAGCTGAGAGGTTCCCAAACTGGGGGGTGTGAAGACAAGCCAAGGAGGGCGCGAGACCAGTTGAATTATTATCATTTGTTGAAATATATGTAAACAATTTTTTTTACAAAGGTAATTTTATTGAACATGATGATTAGAAAATTTAATTGATTGAGATAGCATTCAGCAACACATTAGCGTTTTGAATGACATTGCATTCACAACTCATGAGCGTTTTGATTAAGGCAGCATTCAGCGACACATTAGCGTTTTGAATGAAATATAGCATTCAGCAACACCCATACCCATTCATAATTTATATTGTAAAGGGGAGGGGGACGTGGGAGGCTTTCATGTCAAGAAAAGGGGGTGCGGTACCAAAAAGTTTGGGAACCCCTGGTCTAGTTCTATTGGTTTTTAGTTTAATGCCGGGTTCACAATAAGCGAACATTGTTCGCTAACAGTGTTCGCTTAGTGTGGACCCGGCATTAGAGGCAAACAGAATTGTAAAACGTCTCCGGCTGTTTCGCAATTTTAGATAGGTACTAGTTTTAGAGGAGGCAAGCGAAATTTTGTATTTTTCAATAAAACTGTTCTCCGTGCAGAAAAGCATCGCAAATAAGGCTTGTGCTGCAAAGAGTTCATTCTTAGATAATCTATATTAGGCAGGGCCGGATTAACCTTCCGCGGGGCCCGTAGCACTTTCACAGAGCGGTGCTTCCTCCACCCACCGCAGACGCCACCGCCGTCAAAGCACTACTTTGTGGAGCCAGTATATAAATTGATTATCTTTTGGTCTAGTACCTACAGATGGTAGGGAAAAGTGACATTATATTTCGAGTACACCAACATCGATAAAACATAGTTACCGCTCATGCTATAAAAACCGATTTGCTTATGTTGCAATACTCGTTTCTTTATTAAGTTCCCAGGTAGTAGGTACCTACTTGTACTTTCCTAAATTAGATTTTATTACATACTTTGAAGAGTTGGGGGCCCCGTCAAAATGATATGTTTTTTCAATTGTCAACACAGAAATGTCGAAATATCTAGTGTAAGTTGTCAAAGCGCGGGGACCGTAGCACGTGCTACAAGTGCTACTATTGTTAATCCGGCCCTGATATTAGGACGTTAATTGATGTAAATACGCACGTCATTTTACATATTTTTACCTACATCAATGACATTCCTGGAATATTGACTTTTTCCTAATTCCCTATGAACAGGATATTTACCAAAAAGCAGCAATATGCGGCCCAGGCTGGGTGACCACTTCGGTTCAACCTCTCGTATTCAATCTTCCGAAATACCGGCCCAACCTAGGCTGGGTGAATTTTTTTTTTTTTTTTTAATTTGGCTTAAAGTCCCTTTAACATCTATTGGTCATTCAAGACGGTGGTTTTACCCTCCAATCGCTGGAAACTTGTAAACCAGCTACCCACATTGACTACACCCAGCCTGCGTTGGGCCGGAAAAATAGCCAGCATCACGAGGGCACGAACCCACGTGGACACCCACATGATACAACCTCACTGGACGTTGCTTAACTTTAGTGATCTAACGGGAACTGGTGTATTCAACGTACCATAGACGCTGGCTAAAGCAAAGTTTAAATTAACCTTCAATTCTCACATCATAACTTTTTAAACTGGAATCCGAGGAATATCTTTCGATATTGCCGATATCGATATTTCCTTTGCGATAATACTGCGATATGGATACCGGAAAAAAAATCGATATCGGATATCGCATAAAGACGAATATCGCAATAATCCTAGTACCTAACCTATATGGTCCATGGCGCCATAAACATTGCTTAACTTTAGTGATCTAACGGGAACTGGTGTATTCAACGTGCCATAGACGTTGGCTGCTGGGTGAGGTTAATATAGGTGGATGGTTTGTAATTTCCTAAATAAAGGAGAGTTAAAGACCCCCTTCGGACAAAACAAATGTCCAATAACTTACCTCTTTCTGTCGGTTTAAGACAAAGCCGATCCATCAACCAATCAACTAGGTCGCAACCTGCCAACAAAAAGAAACAGACATGGAAGTCTTTTAATGATAAAAATAACGGGTACCAGACAGATACTATTAATTTTTTTGGAGCAAGTTACAACTTAAAATATGGTTTAATATAATTTAAAAAGTCTTTTTAAACGTTTTAGGGGTGGGAGATATATTAATTCACTTTAATTTTAATTTATTTTGAAAAAACCTTTTTCTTCCGTATTGATTGAACTATTTGAATATATTGAACTGAAGCGGACATAGTTGTACCATCATGTAAAAGTCCAGTACAAGTTTGTTTATTTTATCAATATAAGCGTTAAGAAGAACGCCCTTACCCCAGAGAGGTTAGGAAACGTTCTGATCGGCCATGTCTCGATTAAACTTGTTCTTCTCATAAAGTCGCTTCTTAATAACTCTTGCACCATTCTGAAAAAAACTAAAATAAATTAAATCGTAGTGATTTTTTTTTTCATGTTACCTAACCTGTTAAATAAACAAAAACAAACAAAAAAAAAAAAATTCTGCATATGTAAAAAAAATCCGACAAACATTTGATTTCTCCAAAGTTTCGTCGATTTTCAAGCAATAAAATTGTAAATTAAACAATTAAAAGTGAGTTTTCTCGTATTTCCCACCATTTAATCGTCAAAATTAACCTTCTACTTTTAATTAATCATATTTTAAGTTAGGTTAGTTGCTCAGAAAAAAATTAATAGTATCTGTCTGGTCCCAAATAACGGTAACTAAAATTTTAGTACGGAACCCTTTGTATACACACGTGCCCAAATGGGACCATTTGAAATTTGATGTAATTAAGATCGGTCAACACTAAGAGGCGAAAGTGTCGCTTGCGGCAAACAAATGGACCTTAACCCTTAGAGAGCTCTATTTTCAGGTGGTGAAATACTCAAATCCTGCCTCTATTGGGATTGAACCAACGCCCCCCTGTTTGTCAAGCGGGTACTTAACCACTTGGCTACCTAGGTAGGTATTACGAAAAGTGCAGTGAAATAAGAAATGTGATGCTGCATTGAAAGATATGTGGCCTCAAGGAAACATCCCCATTTTTTTTAAAATACTCCTTAAATCCGAAAGCATATCAATTTAAATACAACCCCTACTTACATTTGAATTAAAAGTTAAGGAATCTTAATATTAATTATTGATACCTTGATAAGTAATGTGAAGTGAAAATAGTTTTCATAAAAAAATATTGTGCATTCTAGAGTGTGAAACTGTGCATTCTAGAGAGTAAAACTCCTTTAAGGCCCGATCCTACCACGGCGAGTTTTTAGGGAGTTTCATTCTAACACTGTGTTAATACAATACCCAGACCCGAGTGTTTCAAAATTTGGCTTTTGGTAGGACGTAGGACCGGACCTAAATCAACTAACGCTTTCTTTTGAAGCCAAATTAAGGACGATCCGACTAAGGACTCAATAACCCCTGGAAAAAAATACCCCTGTCAAAATTTGATATTTTTCGTTTGAAGGTACGAAGAATCCAAAATTCAAAAATCAAATAACAAAAACTGCATTTGTCCGCCGTGATGGGCACTTTTGCCACTTAGCGTTTAACGATTTTCATAAAATTTGTTATTTAACTGTGCCAGAAACTTTTCGCCACGTTAGTCACATATACATATGGGGTTCCATACCGAATCGGTCAACGAGCCCAACGAGCGGACTGTGGTTGGTGTACGTAGGGCGGCGAGTGAACTTTTTTTTTTTTTTTTTAATTTGGCTTAACGTCTCTTTATCATCTATCGGTCATTCAAGACGGGGGTTTTACCCTCCATTCGCTGGAAACTTGCAAACCATCTACCCATATTGATCTAACCTAGCCTGGGTTGGGCCGGAAGAAAGAGCCAACGATACGTGGTGTTCCCAAGCGGTCATACATCCAAGTAGTAACCACGCCCGACGTTGCTTAACTTCAGTGATCTGATGGGAACTGGAGTATTCAACATGGTATGATCGTTGGCTAAGGCGAGTGAACTGATTTTTTTTTATTCGAACTTTGTATTCAGCGTAACTTGAAATGTAAAATATTTTTTTTTTTTTTNGGGGGGGGTAAAATATTTTTTTAGACGTAAAATAATTAACCCATGTATCAAATTGGCGGAATTTTTTGCAGCATTGATGTCACCTTTGGCATTCACCTCACTTAGAGGTCACATTCCACTGCACAAGAGTCTATTTTCAAATATTTGTTGGGCGTAAAACACACCCAGTGTATTGCTTGAATAATAAGTTCCAGAAATATCCTGTGTGGTATCGACTCTTGCATCAGATATTAAACTATTGCATCAAATTTAAACAATATTAAGTAGAACAAAGAATTCAAGTTTTACATCATCCGATGTCGAAATGTTATAACGACATCCCAAGGAAACTTAAACAATATTAATTGTTTAGAGTTAATGCGAAATTGCTATTGGCTGCACTCAATATAATCAGCCAATAGAAAGCCGGGAATGATTCTAACGGTCGATCTGAAGGAAGAACTTCAGATCGAGCGTCTATTACAATCAATTCTAATTGTGGCATTCGACGGTACAACAACTTAAAAGTATAAAAAAAAATAGTTGTATCAACTGCAAATAAATTGTTCTATTTTGAAATTTATTTTTTATATTTCATAATGACTGCAAACACCCTAGCCCCCAAAAATACCACTGCGTGCTATAAAAATTCCCCGCCAAGTCATCACCCCAAAAAAGATATGAAATCTCTTTTGGGCTCCGCTATCCACTCTTCCTTTCCTCGAAATACCTAATGACTTTAAATTCCGACCCCACCCCAAACGATTTCAGAATTCTAGTCTGATTTCCTCACTCTCTTCACCAACACGCAGTCTTGGTGGGGTACCTCGGTTCGTTTAACCACTAGGAGATAGGGACCACTCTGT
>CM022876.1:26272547-26283990 GCA_012654025.1 Pachypsylla venusta | reverse complement strand
GTTTTATTATAAAATAAAAATAGAAATTTCACAAGTGCGAGTGGCCACTTCGCTAATTTGTAGTCGGACTGACAACTCACACGTGAGTGGAGTTTTAGAATATGGCCCTAAATCTATTTTTTTTTTTTTTTTTTTTTTTCCTTTAGGCACTTTAACTGCAGTGTTAAAACTGGTCGTTCGCGCCGGAACCTCGGCTCTACATTTTGTCGAACAAATTAAGATCCGCCATTGTTTTCAATACCCTCTATTTACATAATAGGGGTTTTAAAAACGATCGGGTAGTGGCATGTTAAATATATCCAGTTCTCAATAGATCACTGCAGTTCAATATCGTCCTCATGATGGCCGGTTCTACGCACCAGGACGACCTGGAACGTATACCATCACAGTTCCACCCAAGGGCCATCAATATATTTTCGGTAAACTCATATCAATCTGTTTCTACCATTTTAATTAATCATCCATCTATAACTGGGAAGAACCGTTGATTTCGTGAGAAAACCCGGTACTACTACTACGTAGGTTTTCGCCCTCGTGGCTAGTGTCGGCCCAAACTCAGTTTGCAGCGAATGGAAGGTGAAACCCCCGTCTCGAAATACCAGTAGAGTTTAAAGCGACGTTACAAGTAAAAAGAGAGAAAAAAAAAGGCGAATTGGTTTTTGGCAACATCCACTAGAAGTTTCAACGTCCATAACTTTGTTGCAAACAGTCTTCATTACGTACTAACAACTTTACCACATTGAATACAACGGTTCCCTTCTGATCACTACTGACGTGTTAAGTAATCAGATTTAGAAGCTAGCGGACAACTTTTTATGTCAACACGTCTACGCATAGAATAAGTATAAACGTCATTGAGTGGCAGTCAAACCGGAATAACGTGAACACTGGAATGGTTAGGTTTATCAAAATCTCACCATGTTAGTTATTGGGGTAAGCAGACCAATTAAAATAAATCAAACATTCGACGTTCGAGAGTACTTGTCGTTTATGTACCAAATTAAAGAAACAGACAAAATAAAGCAAGCAGTTAGATTTTTTTTTCATTTTCCGGGAGCTTCATGCGCGGATATACGGGATGGACCAGGGGTGCACATGGCCCCCCAGTTTTTTTAAGCGGGCGGTGTTTCTCAAATTTCATTACACCTAATCACGTAATTAAAAAAAAATCAAATGAATGGTGATCCGCTGTGTCTTTTATCCCATTGAGTGAGGGGGGAGGGGGCACGGGCCCCTAAATCACTCTTGTAAAATCGCGTATCACCCTTATGAAAGGTATTTGTGTTAAGCTCTACAGATTTTAACAAATTAGGTATCGTACCTCGATAAACATTGCATTAAAAAGTACAGCCCAGGACTCGAACCCCCGGTCTCTAGGTTTCGAGTCCCTCCCCCTACAAATTTTCTATTAGGTATATTGCGCAGCCTCTCCAAAACAAGAGGGCTATATCCGCGCATGGGGAGCTTTGGGTGCCCCGACCACGGCTGCCCCAACTGCCCTCCCTATACTCTAGCTCCTGTGAACTACACTATTTATTAGATACCTACTTAAACATTTTGAAAAAATCTTACCGTAAATATTTAAGTAAAAAAGCATAAAAAGGTAATTTGAAAATAAACCATATATAAAAAATTACAGCTCACTATAAACACACGGGTTTTATTTTTACAAACCCCCGTTCAAAACAAAAACTACCCCCAAAAATCCCCGAAGATATTCCTTATATTAATATAAAAATTATTTATTGCAAATGTAAAGAAAACAACAGAAAAATGAATTTGAAAAGAAAATTTGAATTCACATTTTGATTTTTGTTTAAAAAAATAATTATTTAATTACAGATTTTAATTGAATAGAAATGAATAATAAAAATAATTATTAATTATTGAAAAAAGAGAAAAAAAGATTGAACTAAAAAAATAAAATTTTCGAGAGAAAAAAAAAACAATTCACATTATCGACGGTAAAGTTATTACTGAAACTGAAAATCCGTGTCTCCCTGATAAAAATAGTAAATAGATATTTTTTCCCCCATTTTTTTTGTAGGGGTAGGACAAAAAGAAAAGCTGAATGTTATGTGGGGGAAAAAGGCTTCTCTTCAAGGGAAATAACAATATTTGTGGGAATTTATATTTTTTAAAAGGGTAGATAAATAAAATAAAAAATAGGCATCTAATCGATGTGATGGTTGCCAAATGTATGAGACTATTAATCAGTGCCGAAAAATTAATATTTTACGTTTTGATATTTTACGTTTCAACCTTTGAATAGAACTTTGTAATAATATAAAACATAAGTTCAGCCAAAGTACTGTAAAATAAAAATTTTGAAAATTGGACTACCAGTGCCGGTTGGCAATTTCCTTCAGTATGCAATGTTGGTAATTTCCTTCAGCATGCATGTTAGGACTTGTTTTAAAATTTAATACATCTCTGTAAGTGTACATTTTACTGTGCAAACTTTAGGTCGGATAAAACATTGAACACTTTTAAAATCAGATAACCAGTGCCGGAGCTACGTTGATTCAATGTTAGCAATTTTCTTCAATATGCATGTTAGGACTTGTTTTAAAATTTAATAAATCTCTGTAACTGTACATTTTACTGTGCAAACTTTAGGTCGGACAAAACATTAAACATTTTTAAAATCGGATAACCAGTGCCGGAGCTACGTTGTTCCAACTTTGCCAATATTGTTGGAAGATTGGTCTTTTTCTATAATAATAAAACCCAATGTAAAGATAAATGCATGCATAAATGTATGTATGTATGCATCACTAATTGTTTAGCCAAAACGGTAAGTGATATCGGAAAATTGATGAGAATGGATCCCCCAGAAACCATAGGCTGAAAACTCAGGAAAAATATTCAAAATTCAAAAATGTCGAACCGTTTTCGAGTTACGGCCGATTTTTCGATTTTTGGCCGAATTGAGCCGGTCACGGTCCGATATCTTAAATTTTGTCGCGACAACATATCAACTCAAAGCGAGAAAATTTTAGGTTGCCTTTTAACCCTTGATTTGGAACATAGATTGCAAAAAACGGTCCAACCAATTTCGAGTTATGCCGTTTTTCCGATTTTTGTAAGGGGAATCATAGAATACTATTAGCATGGGACCGGCCATGCCTCCAAGGCACAAATCTATAGCCCGTAGCGAAGCACGGGCGAAACAGCTGGTATGGAATATGTCCAAAGTTTGTAGTAGATACCTAGTAGATAAGCTTTTCTGCCTGTTGAGAAAAGATCAGTATTTAGCAATTATCGCACTTTTGCTTCATTCTTAACAAACTTCGTGTCTACTGCTCATAAATTGGAGAAAAAAATGCGAGTATTAAAACTCCGTATATCCGGCACTGGTAGTCCGATTTTAATTTTTTTCGTGATTTGAATTTGAGCTTATGCTCTAATCTTCATTTTATAAGCATTAAAAAATTGAACAGGTTTCTAATTAATTTTCAAAAGTTGGGCATTTGTTGCTCCCTTTATACAAAGGCCCAGATAGTATTTTGAAAGCAAAGCGTAAAAAGGCGTTTATATAGTCTTGAAAGTGGGTTAACCATCAAGGGCACATTAAATACAGAGTACACCAGTCTCCGTAAGATCATTGAAGCTAAGCAACGTGCAGTGAGGCTTTATTTGGTGGGTGACCACGTGCGTTCTTGCCTCGTGATCCTAGATATTCCCAGCCCAACCCAGTCTGCTTGTTCACAATGAGGATAACTGGTCTGTACGTTTACAGCAAATGAGGGGTAAAACGTGTCGAATGACTGTAGATTTTAAAGAGTCGTAGAAATATAAAAGATTAAATTTTAGAAGGGATTGAGGATATAAAATCCCATTGGTGCATTAGTGACAATATTAAAATTTATAATACGAAATACGACCAAAATTGTGTGTAACCCAAATTTTTTATACCAATGGAAAAAATATGTTATGCCATAAATTTAAAACGGGTCTGCCAGACCTTTATTTTTTGAATTATGGCCTTTTTTAAAATGGCACTTCGAATAGTAATGATCTATCATCATTATTTCTTATAGCTCCAATTATTCTAAAGCAATACAATAAAGAAATGAAAAAACAAGAAAGAAATGACAAATTATGTACATACCTACGTACACATACATACTATTAAGTACCTATAATTACTAGTAAACTGTATAAAAATACAGTCATACTATAGTAAGTATAATTTCTCATTACCATTCGACACACTCATAACCGTCCAATGTTAATTTGGATGGTAATGAGAATTATCAACAATTTTATTATAATTATTTTTTCAAAATAACTATTACTTATTTTAAATCAATAAAATATTGTCGTTTATTACGCACAATATATATTAATTAGGTACCGAAATAAAAATTATACAAATATTTCTTTAAAAAAAAAATAGCAGATGGTAATGAGCATCCATCATTAAACTTGTAATTACTGAAGAAAAAAAATCGATCGAGCGGCGTAGATTCAACTCCACAGCTTCACTGCAGCTCGCAGCTGACTGATCATTGAGAGCAGTACGGGCATCAAACTTGTAATAAAGTGTTGTAAATGGTTTGGATTTCTCATGGAAGCCGTTGGATGGTAATGAGGTTGAAATTGAGGGACAATTTTTAACAGATGATTAAAATGTAAAGAAAAGCAAATTTTATAAAATATAAAAAGGAGAAAAAAAATGTCGAGGGACAGCGGACGGTAATGAGATCTTCACCATAAAACTCATTTTTTTGGTGAAAAAATATAATGCTTTTTATTAAAACTCGGTGGCGCTATATACCCATTGGTCATTGCAGTAACTTGAAAAAGAAAGAAAAAAAAAACAAGGGGTCAAAAATCAATCGCCGAGGGACCCGTATGTTAAAACTATCTGAATTTCTCCCATATGAACGTATTCACCCGATTATCTTCAAATACATTATGCTTGAACTTTTTCATTTTAGTTTAGAGCTTTGTAGGAACTCGAAGAACCAATCTTCTGCTTCAGTCCTCTTGGTCTAGTGGGACTCACACTGGCATTGCACTTGAGGGACCCCGGGTTCAATCTCCGACGGATTTGGAAAATTGCTTATAAATTTCGGGGTGCACTCAGCCTCGTGAGGACGATTGAGTAGCTACTGTAATCTGAGTAGCGACCAGTGGCGCCATTATACGACGTTTGATTGACTTGTTAGGAAAAAGTTATTTTAGACGCTTCTTCTTATTATTTCCCAATGCTGTTTGGGTTTGGCATTGCTTTCCTTGATTCTATCATATTACAGTCTTCAGTTCAATGTCTATTATCTTTAAATGTACCCTTTCTTGGCACGGGATCTCTCGTTTGCTTCTCACAGTGTCCACAGGAACTGCATTTAGCTGATGACGTTTCTCATATTTGATTTGAGGCAGAGTTTTTTTAAAGCCTGGATGCCCTTCCTAACACCAAACTTTATTTATTTACACGGGCTTAGGACCGTCACCTAATGAGGCTTGCTCCCCTCGGTGGCTATATTGATCTTAGGCGATTAAATTTGTTCATTTTTCAGCGTGATCCTCTTTTAGCTATATAGACACAATTTGTCCAGCGGTGTTCCAATGCCAGATGTGTCAGGGTGCTCGTAGTACTAGTTTATAGCCTCAATCACTTCAATGTCGGTATCACATTTCTTACCACCGAGGTCATTTTCGAAGTTTGAGGACACATGAAAATAGCAAGGAGCCAAATCTGCTGAAGTTGGTGGGTGAAGATTTTTGCCACGAATGTTGTTGAGGTGTAAAAAGTCGAAAACCTCCACTTTGGGTAACCGAAAATTGACGACTGATCATTGAAAGTATTGAAATCTTGTGTGTCATTCTCAAACAGTACAATGGGCTGGTGATGGTGTATTTTGGGGGGAACTCTCCCCCAGTCCCCCCCTTCGAGGTATCCGCCCCTGCAGATGTAATATCACAAACAGATGTAAGTACCGAGTCCACGAACTTATACAGCGACCCTCGTAGACACCTGATTCGATCGGTCAATATTGTAATTTGACTTGGCGTAGGCGGTGCGAAATACTACCCAACTTCTGGATAACTTGATTGAAAGGGAGACATGTTCAAATGGATCATAACATTCTCACGTAGCTAGAGGGTGTAATAAAAGGGGAGGCACTCCTTTAAATGGCCAAACAAAAACGTAGCTACAGGGTGTAACAAAGGGGGAGGCACTCCTTCAAATGCCCAAACAAAAACTTGTAAAAACGCTTACAACAACATCAGTTTTCACTTTTTACTTTCCTTGTCTTACAGGGTGATTCGAAATTATGTGTANTGTAATTTGACTTGGCGTAGGCGGTGCGAAATACTACCCAACATCTGGATAACTTGATTGAAAGGGAGACATGTTCAAATGGATCATAACATTCTCACGTAGCTAGAGGGTGTAATAAAAGGGGAGGCACTCCTTTAAATGCCCAAACAAAAACGTAGCTACAGGGTGTAACAAAGGGGGAGGCACTCCTTCAACTGCCCAAACAAAAACTTGTAAAAACGCTTGCAACAGCATCAGTTTTCACTTTTTACTTTCCTTGTCTTACAGGGTGATTCGAAATTATGTGTACATACGCGGTTCCACATATTCTATGGACCATTTAAGGGAGGGGGGGGGCGGTCAATTTTATAAAAAAGTTTTGAAAATGCTTCCTAACGGAGAACTACGCTCTTTGAGTTTAAAAAATAAATCATATTTTTTTACCTCCCGAGTTAGGTGTCTACGAGGGTCATTGTATAAGTTCGTGGACTCAGTACTTATACATCTGGGTGTGATATTACATTCTGCAGGTGCGGATCCCTCGGGGGGGGGACTGGCGGAGAGTTCGCCCCCAAAAGTTCTTTGCAATAGGTGAAACAGTATCCTTTAATGACACATTCTTACCACTAAATGTATTTTAATTCCTTAGTTTCCCCCCCCCCTCTAAAATTTTACCCTGACTTGATGATGGTGGAAGGATTGATTAACATAATATAAGGCCACATATTATCCCAAATTCGTGCCATGGAAGATGAAATTCCAATGGCTTGGGGGTTGGCTATTTACCAGTCATAGAGGCTTACCACTACACCATCACCAACCCATTGTACTGTTTGAGAATGACACACAAGATTTCAATACTTTCAATGATCAGTCGTCCACTTGCAGTTATCCGAAGTGGAGGTTTTTGACTTTTTATACACCTCAACAACATTTGCGGCAAAAATCTCTATACACCAACTTCAGCAGATTTGGCTCCTTGCGATTTGCTTGTGCATGTGTCCTTAAACTTCGAATATTTAACGTATGTACATATAATTTTGAATCACCCTGTATATAAAGGAATGTATTGTAATGGGTTGAAAATTTCGATGTCAAGTTTTCAATGCCAAAACACGTTTTGAGGTCCCCAAAGCCCCCTTAGGCATTTTTTGGTTTATTATCAATAATGAGCCTTTGGAATCGTCACGAAAATAAAAAAAAAAAATACCCCTACTCAAAATTTGATATTACCTATACGTTTCAAGGTTACGTAGAATCCAAAAATTGAATTCAAAAAAATCCGTTTGTCCGCCGTACGCCATGATGGGCACTTTTGCCACTTAGCGTTAACCGATTTGGATGAAATTTGGTATATAGGTCCCATCTGGGCTCTAATTGTGCCCCGAATCTAATTTTTGGGTCCAATCTAATACACCCTTGCCGATTTTTGCCACTTTTTAGAGGTTTTCAGTATTGTTGTCCAAAAGGAGAATGGTAAGAGCTAGAGATTTAAAATTTTGTATTTATGTCATATTTGGGATCTCAGTTAGCTCCGAAACTTTTGGATTCAATCAAATATACCGCTGACGGTTTTTACCGCTTTAAAACGGTTTTTATTAATCCTGTCTAAAAAGAGAATGCTATGAGCCAGAGACTTCAAATTTAGTAGGTATGTTAAATTTAGCGTCTAATTACGCCCCAGATTCGGAATCGTTACGAGAACCCACCCTCCTCATTTTTTTGCCCCCCCCCCAATTTTTTCTTTGTGGGGGGGTCAATAAAAAGTTTATTATTTTTTGCCAGAAAAATAATAAAGCCATGTGTCACATTGGCAGAGTTTTTTTTTTCTTTATAACAAGTCGTGTGATGTTCACACCAGATTTTGTGGGACCAAGTCTTTAAGTCATCTTTTGAGCACATAATTATATTTACTTTTTTTTTTTTTAATATTTTTGGCTTAAGCAATCTGACGATCACTACTGGCCATTCTCTATTATATTTACTACCGCGCTAGGATAGTGGATAAATTGTGTATGTATATGTAAGTATGTTTGCTTGTTACCCGATACAAGCCACAATTTTAGCAAAGTAGCGGTTTGTTGTAGAAAATTTTGATATTTTGTGGCTGGTGTTATTGGATTTGGAATTTGAAAAATTTGTGGGCCCTACCCCCCCTACGGGCCACTCAGGGGGCCCAATATTTTGTTTTTATTTTTTTTCTATAAATGACCATAGCAATAACGTGAACACCAGATCATCTTGATCCACTAGTGATAACCATAGTAAACTTCAGTATAATATAATTGACTGATCTAAGTGAGGTCTAGGTGTTTAATTTATGTTTTTGAACATTGATAACACACAAACGCCTCATACGCAGTGGCGGATTTATACTTTCGCCGCCCCTAGGCGATTTAGAACATGCCGCCCCTATTTTGACAAGAAGTGCAATTTTCGCTGCAGTATATTAACTTTTACATAAATTAAAACAAAATACTTACCAAAAATTTATCTATACTTATAAAACGCAAAGCCCAGTTGGTATACTGACTATTTACTGAAATAAACTTCAAAAACATATCAGAACAAATGAAAATAATAATGACAAATATAATAAGGCTGGTGTATACCTATTGAAGCACAATAAAGATCCTTGCAACATTTATATCGGAAAAACCAACGGAAACTTTCAAACGAGACACCATGAGCATATATATTATTTAAATAAGAATAATGATGACCATAGTGCTTCCAAATTTGCATTACATTTAAAAAACAATATAAAATATACAAATATAAAGAAATTGAAACTAATATAAATGAACATTTAAATATAATCCGTTTTCTAACAATCATAATGAATCTACAAATGAAGCCTACGAAATTTATAAATATAATAACAGTGAAAAATGTACATTACTTATAAATAATCAAACTGAAATTGATAGAGCCAGTGACAATATTCTATTTAAAAAAGTCACTCTACTCAGCACGCGATGAACAATCCTCAGTCAACTTCCATCTATAGACTCGACCAGACTGATGATGAATCGAATGATTCGAAACTAGTTTCTTTATAAATAATTATACATAGTGGTTTTGGTAAGTGTTTTGTTTTTATTTATTTAAAAGCTAATATTTTTTAACACTTATAATTAACATGTTATTCAAAGATTTAAATCGCTGCAGTATATGCCTTGAAATTTTTTATTTGCCGCCCCTAAATTATACCGCCCCAGGCGATAGCCTATGTCGCTTTTACGGTATATCCGCCAATGCTGCTGTGATTTCGAATGGTCATTCATTATATTTAATAAGTATTTTGGTCCTGTTGCTAAGGCCTCAACCAAATGATGGCGTAGCCAGCGTCTGCGGCACGTTGAATACACTAATAAGTATTTTGGTCCTGTTGCTAAGGCCTCAATCAAATGATGGCGTAGCCAGCGTCTGCGGCACGTTGAATACACCATTTCTCGTAAGATCACTGAAGTTAAGTAAGGTTGTACCATGTGGGTGTCCACGTGGGTTCGCGCCCTCGTGATGCTGGCTTTTTTCCGGCCAACCCAGGTTGGGAGAGGTCAATGTGGGTAGCTGGTTTGCAAGTTTCCACCGAATGAAAGGTAAAACCCCCGTCTTGAATGACCAATAAATGTTAAAGAGACGCTAAACCAAATTACCAAAAAAAAAAAATTAGTGTTTTTGTCTTGTTGCTAAGGCCTCAACCAAATGATTGCAATTTTAGTTGAGTGAAGTCTACATTTTATAAAATTTCTAGTTTATATCCACCAACGCAATTTTCTTTTTATATCTTTTATTCTTATCATCACATCAACTCAATGATATTAATGTTGTACCTAAGCTCAACATAAAATGGAAGGGAAAAATTCACTATAAAAGCTTCACAGAATGAATAAAAATCCCTTTCAATGTTAAGAGATGGCTAGGTAGTGAAGTGAAAAAAAAGAGAGAAAAACAAGGGAAATAGGGGAAAAATATTGATCTTTATTTTAAGAGAATTTTTCCCCTCCAAAAGATATAATTATGTATACCTATATTACGTATACTTTTTCTAAGATGTAATTTTTTTTATGGTAGATACAAAATAAAATAAAGGTTTGTATATCATTTAAGCTGAGCTATTTTCAAAATATTTTGGTTTATTATTTTCAATAATCAATAATGAACCTTTGGAATCGTCACGGAAAAAAAAAAAAAAAAATTACCTCCCCTCAAAATTTGATATTATACGTTTCAAGGTACGTAGAATCCAAAGATTGAATAAAAAAAAATCCGTTTGTCCGCCGTCCGCCGTGATGGGCACTTTCACGAAAAAGAAATACCCCCCTCCCTCAAAATTTGATATTCCAGGTAGGTAGAATCCAAAAATCGAAGAAAAAAAGAGAGTCAAATAAGAAATATTATTGAGGATGTTTGTGGTCATTTTGAATACAATATAACCTCAATGAAGTTGAACCATGCCGAGAAATATTTAGAACCAAAGAAATACTGACCTTCCACGGACAAGTCATCCTGGACGTGTGTTGTTTGATACACAAAAATATTCACTTGATGCCATCGCATAGTCATCAATACAACACACTCATCGTCATCACATCGTGGAATCCCGAGTCACCATTTTTCGGAAAACTTTTTTGGATATTGGTATCAGACTTTACAACAAAATAAATATAAATATTAAAAATCTTAACGGGCATCAATTTAAAAGGCGCTAAAAATCAATTATTGGAAATGTCACCATACAGTGTGGAGGAATTCATTAAATAATTCCTCCAGACTATATACCTATATATTATATGCATTTTTTATTTTATTTACTCATATAATCTACAATTTGTGCAGGGACATACATGCTGCGTATGTCCAAGACACGAAAAATATAATAATAATAATTTAGAATTATAAGAATTTCTAATTAATTTTGTATCGACTACAAGTAAATTGATGAATGAACTAGAAGATGTCGTAACATACGAAAGCGCTCGTGAATCATCAATTTACTTGTAGTCGATACAAAATCAATTAGAAATTTCTTACTCCGTGATGAGCCACTTCACATTGGCACTTCGCATTTGATGAAATTTGGTTTGTAGCAGGGTCGTACCCAAGATTTTTTTTCGGGAAGGGGGTCCGAAACATTGACAGCCAAGCCAGGATTAACACCTGAAA
>CM022876.1:26233227-26248478 GCA_012654025.1 Pachypsylla venusta | reverse complement strand
CATACATCTATTTTCGGAACAATATCTTGAACCGTTTCCGATTTTTCGGCCGATTATTTTGCGTTTTAAATAGGACCTACTACTCAACGGCATGATGCAATCAAGAAAGGTGCGGTATTCTCAAAAAATCTTGTTTTAACGGAATAATGGAGCAATATGCTAAAGTTTATGTGGTGCCCGAAAATTCGAGGTGAAACGGATGGCTCCGCCCGTTTATGTCCACGGACACACCTAGTGTAAGTATAGTGTATTTAAACTATACAGTAAACATACCCACTATAGCTGAAAACACATGTATGAAAATATCTACCAAGACTGATTGGTATGCTCTATAATGTTGCAAAGGCTGATAACCTCAGTGTATTATACTTCAAAATATATATTAGTGTCTGTGTCTCTCTGGATCAGTATTTCGGTAACGTAACCTAACATCGGTGTTTTTAGGCTCAAAAAATTTACAGTAAAAAATAGTAGTCTAATACATTATTAGTTCTATAGCATTACCCGGGGAGGAGAACTATCATTATAAATATAGTACACCTTATTTATTGTTGTTGTTGTTAACGTTCTCAACGACTCTCACTGTGTCTCCAGACCAAGAAAGGCGGCCTCTCCAACAGGATCTGTCCATAATGCTGACGACAGGATCTGTCCATAATGCACCACATTTTCAGCCGGTCAAGGCGCATCTAGTGGTATATGATGTTGATTTTTTTTTCTTCAGATACCAGTGGTGATACTAGTGCACTTGATTCTAACTGCTCGACAATGTTGATGAAATCGTCGTGTTCTTCAAGAAACTTTAATTCAACATGGCAGAATAAATATCAGGATGATATAGAGAAAGACGGCATAGCCGATGTCATGAATGAAATTATACAACAAAGTATAATCTTAGATATTGTTAATGAATTGATTCGAACTGATGGTAATTAAGTATTTCATTTCTGACCTATATGTAGACATCACATCATTACAAATATCGCATGTTAGGGCAAAGGGAATTAGTAAAAAAAAAAGGTAATTTTTCGATATGGGTATCGTTGGATTCAGAAAAACAAGCTCTATCCAATGGTACCAATGATTTAAGTATCATTAGAACTAATAAAGAGTAATTTGAAAGATAAAAAGGAGTTAGCTGCAAAAAAATGGAGTTTTGGTATTTTTGATACAAGTCGTAGTTATACCTTTCATGCCATTATTCTTGTGTTACCGCAATTTAATTAAGTAAGTCAGACTTAATTCCAGAACTTTTGAGTGGAAGGTTAGCACTAGGCGAGGTTAATGCCAGAGGTATTTGCTACCACCTAACCCTTAGAGCTCTATTTTTATTTGGTCGAATTAATGAGGAAAAAATGCACCCTCTGCTGGGTATTACAACATTTTGTAGTTGAAAAGTTGTAAACGGGATATTTTCAAAATGTATATTATACTAGCTGTTTTCCCGTGCTTCGCTACGGTTACAAAATTCAACAACAATTTCGAGATCGCGGAATTAAATCTTCTCAATTTTAGATTCTTGGTGGAACCGACCCCCAGAGTGAACACGGCTCCTATTTAGAAAATTCAATACTTTACTCAAAGATATTACTTTTTGCACTGCGGAACACCTTCGTATAAAATTTCGGGTTTCTCGCTTATTCCGAAGTGATACTTCTTAACTATGGGTTTTTGGTGGAACCGACCCCCAGAGTGAGACCCGTTCCTAGTTAGAAAATTCAATATTTTATTCAAGGATATGACTTTTTGTACTTCGAAACACCTTCGTATCAAATTTCAGCTTTCTCGCTCATCCCGAAGTGGTACTTCTCAATTCCGATTTTTTGGTGGTGAAAATCGTTTTATAAATGGGATAGAAACCGGAAACTTACAAATTTAATATTTTTTATGGGGTCCTTATATACTATTTTGGGGGCGTCATTTTTGGCGGTAACTTGCTCCCACTTGAACTTTAATTTTTTTTTCCTTTCTTATTACGCACCTAGATACTAAAAGGAACCTGCGTGCCAAGTTTCAAGTCTCTACGTTTAGTCAGTCAATACGTCAGTATACCAACTGGGCTTTGCGTTTTATAAGTATAGATTATTACCTATTACATCTTTTTAATTATTATTCTGATTAAGATATCTTGGAGCCGACATTGAAAGAGAAAATCAAACTGAGTGTTGAGTATGATGAACTTGTAGCTTCTCTGAAGGAAAATAATTTGGTGGCCAGACTTAACATCAAAGAGCAAAGTCTACCCTCTAAACAGAAACTTGAGCTCACTGAAGATGAAAAACAAAGATTCAATGAAATTCTGAGGAACAAAATCGATGAAAAATACGAGACTGTTGTTTTAGGTAAGTGTCTGTTAACCCGTGAGTGGTCGCGTTCCACCGCAGAACGCCATCGGTCTACTGTAGAGATTTTTTCTCACACCTGGTTTTGCTGTGTTGTCCTTTCTTTTCGAAGAAAATAACTGATATTTTTTCAAAGAAGTTGTTCAAAATCTTCTTTGATCTATATTTGAAGCGATTTCAGCAAGTTTATTTTCCAATAGTACCCAATTCGATCCCCTATTTTGGCACATTTTTTTCTTATATTATTTTATGAAATGTTAGAAATGTACCTAAATAATTAAAATAATTAATTACTTAGGTCGTTATTATGTTTACATTAATATGTAATTAAAGTAATTAGTTAATTAAATAAGTTAAATTTTAAACTATATAAATAGCCACACAAAAGACGAGAATATTTTGACGAAAAACTTACGACGCGACTGGTCGCGATGTGAGAAAAAAAATCTCACATCGACTGCCTCAGACAACTTTCCAACTACCTCAGGCAACTGAAATGCAATGTATGTCGACAATTTTTTGTGAGCACATAGTAAATCATATTTTGAACAGCTACTGAGAGACCCGACAAGTTGGAGCCAATAATTACCAAATTATTGCGTTTTTATCCGACAGTGTGAGAAAAATTCCCTATAGGAGACCACTCACGGGTTAACGTTAACCTGTCCCTGGTGAATCTACTCACAGGACATGGACCTTTGTTGTTTTAAGTAAGTGTCTGTTAACGTTAACCTGTCCATGGTGAATCTACTCACAGGACATGGACCTTTGTTGTTTTAGGTAAGTGTCTGTTAACGCTAACCTGTCCATGGTGAATCTACTCACAGGACATGGACCTTTGTTGTTTTAGGTAAGTGTCTGTTAACGTTAACCTGTCCACGGTGAATCTACTCACAGGACATGGACTTTTGTTGTTTTAGGTAAGTGTTTGTTAACGTTAACCTGTCCATGGTGAATCTACTCCAAGTCGAGGTCGCAGAAAGGCCATCTGCTTGTGCATGACGAGGAATCGAAAGGTTTGGGCCTTCAGCCACACTTTCGGCAACAGCAACAATATTCTTGCTTGACCGCGCGTTTCTGCGACTTACAGGAACTGCTCGATCAGCAACCGAACCGTCTTGCTCGAATTTATCGATAATTCGTTGGATTTGATCGCTCAGACGAATATTTCGGCCGTAATTATTTCGTAGCTCGTGAAAAGTTTGAACAATAGGACACGAATTTTTATAATAAATTTTAACAATTTTGACGCATTGTTGCACAGTGTAGCGCTTTATAGTTAAATGATGACTATGACAAAACACAAACATCGAGGAATGATAGTGCTGCCACCTGAATCGTCAGAGTAATATGTTGCCAAATTTTGGACATAGCTATTGAAAAATTCTATTCTGAGATCATTTTCATAGCTCAAAGAGGGACATGCTATAGTAAATCCTTCAAGGTTATTTTAAGGTCAGCTTCATTTTCTTAAATGGAACGACCTGAATTTTATTGCATATTTGAATTTTACGTAAAATTCTACATTCATTCATATATGTACTTTTTGTTTTCATTGAAATTTTTTTCCATGTTTTTAAGGTCAAAATTTTTTTTTAACAATGATGGGTCGTGCGACATATCAAACTAAATCTCTCATCATTCTCAATCAGATGGTATGCTCTTTTTATTCTAATTTGTATTATTTTGATTTGTATTTGTATTCTTTACATGATTTTAGAGAGCTGTCATAACTACGTAATATTGAGTGTGCGGTGAATCTTGTTGCAATTAAATTTTAGCCAGCATTATTTTCAAGTGAAAACAAAAATTAAATATTTGAATGAATGTAGAATTTTACGTAAAATTCAAATATGCAATAAAATTTAAGTCGTTCCATTTAAGAAAATGAAGTTGACCTTAAAATAACCTTGACAGATTTGCAAAGGTCATTATAGCATGTCCCCTTTTGAGCTATGAAAATAATCTCGGAATAGAATTGTTGTATCTCCTACAGGGGCCGAAAAAATCAGCTACGTCACTTAAAATGGACACCCTCTATAATTTTTTTCTTCTTCTTCCTCCTCAGGGAAACGTCACACTTCTGATCAGTCTTCAAGTATGAATAAAATCATGAATCTGAGAAAAGATATTGAATTGAAATTTCATGCTGTAGACAGTACTATGAAACGAATTGAAGCTATTCATTCCTCAATAGAGAAGACAGTCAATGAAGACTATTACCGTTCTGTGATAGAGAGGAGTAGAAAACGTTGTGATGTCACTGTTGATGAAATTAAAGATATTTATGCAAATGTTGTTTTTAATACGACGGGTCCAAATATGAATGGAGATACCTCACAGGTAGGTGGATAGTGGCCGCAGGTATATCATCCAGGAACAGACGTCTTTGTGGCCAAGTGTGCATCATACTCGGCTTCTTGGGAGGGGTATATGACGTCCTTTATTTTTTTTTAAACCAATTTTAACCCAATTAGAGAGGTTAGAAAACGTTTGCATGGCCATGCCTCTATTGCGTTATTGCGTATGTACAACCGTCCAACATGGACCCATGACGGCCAATAAAAAAGAGAATTAAAAAAAAAAAAAAAAGGACGCCATCTACTCCTCGTCTTGCACGAGAGGCGGGTTTAAAGAGTAGTTTAAGCTTAATGATATTGAAGTGAGTGTTGAGAATACCTTGTTATGCTATGATGCCCACAAACATTGTGACATAATAACACAAAGAAATATACATTTACAATTTACAAATCCGAGTTCAACCACCGGGGATATGGTCTCTTTTGGACAACATTTTCGGTTTCTCGGGGCATATTTGCTCGATTCCAATATCGAACTCAAAGACTGTGGTATCGGAATAGACAACACAAAGTACACTTATATTTCCGATATACAGTATGTCCCAGAAGTCTTAGCGAAGGGCCTGTAACTTTTGAATGGTTTAGAATTTTTAATTCTGATTGATCCTAGTTATAGAAATGGGGTCGTGGCCATTCGATTGGTGACAGTAAACTCCAGGTTCGATTTCCGGAAATGGCATTTTTTAAACAAAAGTTTCGGTTTCTGAAGAATTTAAATGGAATGGTACCAATTCTATTTTTTGAATGAAAATTTGGAATAAAATAAGGACTAAGTTTCATTTAAACTTTTTGAAAACAATAATTAGGGGCGGAGATAGAGGGGTCTTAGTTTTTATTTTGTTACACCCTGTATAACGGCCCCGGTTTCGAGCTTCGATACAAAAGTTAAATTATTGTGTTCTTAAAAACGTTACTCATCTATTGAAATCATATCATCAAATGTACACATTTTTATCATTGTCGTAAACTAACAAAGTCAAATCTCATTTTTCTTCAGGAGGTTGCATTCCGGCCGTTTAGAAAGTGGGCGTTTTTGGGCACAAAGTATATAGCAAGGTTATGATTTAGTACAAACAGTAGGGCCAGAGGAAAAGGTTCATTTTTATTATTTTTATAATGAGAAGGTTCATTTTTATTATTTTTTAGCAAAAAATAATAAAAATGAATCTTCTCATTTCTTTCACATTAGGGCCAGAGGAATGAGAAATTTTCGATACAATTACCTACATAGTAAATAACCCGTATTCTAAACCTACGGTTTGTATTGAAAATTTCTCATTCCTCCGGCACCCCTGTTGTCTGTTGTAAAAGTAATGAGACGGGTAATATTTGTTATTTTATGCTAAATTGTTTCAATATTTAAGTTATTTCATACTGTTTGCCCTAAATCGTAACCAAATATAGAAAAATGAAATTTGACTGTCATTGTAGGACACTGATACAAGTGAAATTGTGTACTTTTGATGATTTCCGTAGATGAGTGACCTTTTTTGGAACAATATATTTACACTTTTACATCGAAGCTCGAAACCGGGGCCGTTATACAGGGTGTAACAAAATAAAAATTCGAAACCCCCCTTAATTTAAAAAATAAAATTGGTACCATTCCATTTAAAATTCTAGAGAAACCGAAACTTTTGTTTAAAAAATGCCATTTCCGGAAATCGAACCTGGATTTTACTGTCACCAATCGAATGTCCATGGCCCCTTCTCCATCCCTAGGATTAATCAGAATTCAAAAATTCCAAGCCATTCAGAAGTTACAGGACCCCGGATAGGGTGGTGTAGTGGTAAGACGCTTTGACTGTCTTACTTGAACTTAAGCAGGGCCGTAGACAGAAAATCCGGGCCGGGTGGAAAATTTACGGGCCCCTCCATTATTCTTTCATCTAAAATCACCGTACAATAATATAAAAGTAAAATTAGGCAATTCATTTAACTGTGAAAGGGCGTGTACACTTCTTCTTGGCAACAATTAATTCGATTATCAGATGTTACTGTTTACGAAATATACCAATATTTATGATTGCTGTACAGGCTGAAAGGTCGAACTATACCTATTTTAAAATCAGTGTCCCGCAATAGCCATAGTCCCATATTAGCCCACTATCGCTAAACTTCTGATTTTGTGAGTTTTAATTTTATTCAAAACTTTTAAGTTGATTTATTTATTATTCAGAAATAAACTTGAAATATTTCATTATGATAATTTTCTCACCTGGTCTCTTAGGAAATCCCGAGCATGGGGGGATTTCCCCACCCCCCTCTCGTCGGGCCTGAACCAAAGTACCTAATTATTATTTTTCAGAATCCAAATGAAAGTGTTTGCAGTTCGATGAGTGATGTACAATATAGTTTAGATTGTATTCAATTGAATATTGGTGATTGTAAGCAAAAACTGGAGGACTATAAAGTTGCCGAAGCAAATACGGAACTTGTTGCTCTCTTGGGAAGAATCAAAAAATTGAAGAAAATTATTAAACAGAAGAAATTCATATGCAAGTATGTGATTGATCAACAATAGAAGATACTCCGTCGTCTGAAATTCATATGCAAGTATGTGATTGATCAACAATAGAAGATACTCCGCCGTCTGAAATTCATATGTAAGTATGTGATTGATCAACAATAGAAGATACTTCGTCGTCTGAAATTCATATGCAAGTATATAATTGATTAACAATAGAAGATACTCCGCCGTCTTAAATTCATATGCAAGTATGTGATTGATCAACAATAGAAGATACTCCGCCGTCTGAAATTCATATGCAAGTATGTGATTAATCAACAATAGAAGATACTTCGTCGTCTGAAATCCATATGCAAGTATGTGATTGATCAACAATGGAAGATACTCCGTCGTCTGAAATTCATATGCAAGTATGTGATTAATCAACAATAGAAGATACTTGGTCGTCTGAAATCCATATGCAAGTATGTGATTGATCAACAATAGAAGATACTTCGTCGTCTGAAATCCATATGCAAGTATGTGATTGATCAACAATAGAAGATACTCCGTCGTCTGAAATTTATATGCAAGTATGTGATTGATTAGCAAAACAGAAGATACTCCGTCGTCTGAAATTCATATTCAAGTATGTGATTGATTAGCAACAGAAGATACTCCGTCGTCTGAAATTCATTAATATTAGGTACTTGTTACTTTCAAAGGTTCATTATTACTTATCCTCCGTGTGCATCACGGAAATTGAGAGTTGGGCAGCATATTATAGTGTTACTTTGAGGACGCCGGACTAGATGTTGGACCTTACATGACCTCAAATAGTTGTAAATATCTCAAATTCATGAGAATTAAAATTCTATGTGTTGACTGGGTTCGAACCCACGCACTTCCAAAACATCACCAACTCAAAAGTGTGCAAAAGCGGTTCCGGGATGTATTTAAAAATAAAATAAAAACGACCCATTATTCATGTATTAGTTCCAGCAGAAGATGTTCTCTGAGTAAATTGCACTGAATATAGTTTGGGTATTTTGGGTAGAACAATTCCAATTTTCGAAACAGATAGCGAAAAAAAAAAAATTGTACTTTTTTAAGTCAATATTCCAAAAATAAACATTACAGAATTACAATTATATTTTTCCAAAATCATTTTATTTAATACAACTTACTCAAACATACTTCTTTAGTCAAAACAGTAACAACCCACTACTTCGTATGTGTTCTCTGTCGTGCATGTACAAAACAATGTATGCTAAGCACACCAAAATAGGGACCACTATCCTCAGATGGTTGGTTTTACGTGCCAGGACAACCCAAGTACAAAAATGTGTTTGACAAAGACCATGAATACAGCAATGCTAACCAAAATAAGGCCCACATTGTCTCACAGCGTTCATCCTCATTTCTCTTGATGGTGATGATTGGCTGAGATGAAAGACAATGTTACCAATATTATTGATTTTAGAATTTGTAACCAGGGAGATGTGTTGAGGCAATCCAAATTTTTTTTTAACCCAATTAGAGAGTTTAGGAAACACTCTTGAGACCATGCCTATTGCGTATGTACAACCGTCCAACAAGGGCCCATGACGGCCAATAAACTCTTGATTTTAGTCTTCTTTGGCTCATGATTGCTGCTATAACACACACAGGGACCACTATTTATTTTCTTAAATAATTACAAAAGCATGTCAAGCCTGCTAATTTTAGGCTGGGTTGCTTCAACACGTATTTTTTTTTTTTTTTTTTTTTTTTNTTTTTTTTTTTTTTTTTTTTTTTTTTTTTTTTTTTTTTTTTTTTTGTATCCTAACCCAATACACTTCTCCCAGATCGTCCTACTCAACAAACTTGGTGTTCAAATCATCGAGGCATGGCCGTACAAACGTAACATACTCATACTATACATGGATCATGTCAAAGAAGCATGGTCGTACAAACCTAAAATACTCATATTACATAATACAAAATGATCGGTCAACGGCCATGCCTTGTTGACATGATCCATGTGTAATATGAGTATGTTACGTTTCCAAAGAAGAATGGATTCAAAAAATGGGGTAATGTGGAGCGCCAGCAGCCAACTCTTCGTTGGTAAGTTTAGAATCTTTAGCCAAACATAAAAATTTCAGACCTAATTGTAACCCAATAACAAGCGGGTTTAGATCTGATTTTTTGTTGATAACTTTTTTGATAACTATAATTGTTAAAAAAAAAAAAAAAAACTTGACAAATGAACTTCGCATTTAAATTTAAGTATCTATGGATTAGGAAGATATATGACATTTGGTGACAGATCGCGCCCAACAGTAATTTTCTGTGAATTTATGTTGGCGTGTTTTTTTTTTNCGTCTGCCGTCATTCCATTTTGATGAAATTTTGGTATGTAGGTCCTATTTGGGGTCTCATTGTGTCCCGAAAATTTTTGTCACCGACTGTCACAATACCTATAGGTTTCCATACTAAAATTTTAGTCATGGGACCTACATACCAAATTTCATCCAAATCGGTCAACGCTAAGTGGCAAAAGTGCCCATCACGGCGGACAAACGGATTTTTTTTTATTCGTTTTTTGTATTCCACGTATCTTGAAACGTAAAATATTAAATTTTGAGGGGAGTATTATTTTTATCGTGACGATATCAATGGTTCATTATTGAAGATAATAAAACAAAAATAATAACACAAATTTAAGTTGAAATTGTAAATTGTAAAGATAAATATTATTTACTACAATGTAAAAAAAAAGAAGTAAAAATGAGAGGCTGAGAGGAAAAACGGTGTAAGATCAAAAGTGCGCCCACACTATGCTGATTAAGCTCATCAGTAAAACCTAGCCCCAAAAAACCACTTCACGGTAACAAGTGCCCGCCAAGTCATTAGTCACAAAAAGCACTGAAATCAAAACAGTGCCCGCTTTAATTGTATATCTTTTTTCTCCCCTTTTAAACCTTTCTCTTTTACATTAATTTCAAAATCTCGCAAACCTCTCCTTTAGGCTTTTTATTCGCAACTTTTCGCAATTTGGAAACTAACTTTCACACCTTTTGGTAGTGTGCCTACTTATTGAATTAGAGTTGAGACTGTGACAGTGTAAAAATGACACTTTCTCAATGTTCCCGTGACTTTTTTTTCAAACTATTGATTTTATCTCATCATCTTCCATTCTTTTTATTTTTAATTTGGCTTAACATCTCTTTAACATCTATTGGTCATTCGAGATGGGGGTTTTCCCCTTCAGTCACTTGAAACTTGCAAACCAGCTACCCACATTGACCTCACCCAGCCTGGGTTGGGCCGGAAAAATAACCGTAAATCCACGTGGACACCCACATGGTGCAACCTCGCTGGACGTTGCTTAAATTCAGTGATCGAATCCCATCCGATTGTGAAATATTTGGCTGTGGAGAGACCTGAAAAGGGCACTTTGTGACGTGAAGTAATATATCACTTGTGCAACGCTCATTGTATTTGACTTGGCGGGCGGAGCGCTGCCATGCTCCTCAATTAGTGTGGACGTTTTGATCGATCGTGCCAACTTGTCGAAGTCAACCCGAAACAGATCAATGCAGATCAAAGAAAATCGAATAGTATTGATGCGAAGTCCATGTTGTGGACGTGCCGATCGACTTCAGTCGACTCGAACTTACAGTTGAGCACAGATTGTTCTGATTTTTTTTGGGGGGGGGGGGGGGGGNTTTTTTTTTTTTTTTTTTTTTTTGAGATATTTCATTTGATACTTGAAAGTTGTGGCGTTCGGTTTCATTTGGGCCGTCTACACTATGCAACAGGTGTGAACGTCATACCAAATCGAAAGAGCCGAACCGACAATGTCGACCGTCCTCATTTGACATAGCTTTGAACGCGTCTTTATAATTTACATGGGCCATCTTTTAGATTGTGGAATTAACCAAGGAGTAGCTTTCTAGCAAAGGTGGTTTCAAAATTATCAAATCAATTTATGGACTGTTTGGGGTTAGGTAGACTTTGTGTTTGATGTCACCATATTTGGTGAAACTACTTGTTAAGGAAAGTAATTATAACCCGTCCGAGAAGATGACCATATTACATCAAATGACATAAGAACATAATGGATGAACGCCTGAAATGGTATACTTATAGTAGTTTATTAACCTTTGTCAACAGACAAGTTATCTATTACATAAGATAGCCTATGAAAACTTTCTCTCTTGAGGTGTGTGGCAGGTTGACCTCTGCCCGCTAAGTGATCTGGTGTGAATATCACACGACTTTTCTTGTCTATAAACAAACAAATTATTGTAATAGGCTGAAATTTTCGATGTCAAGCTACCAATGCCAAAACACGGTTTGAGGTCCCCAGGGCCCAAATCTTGAGTTTCAGCGATTGGCCCATGTGTTATGTTTTGTGAACAAATGTCTCAAAACCTCCGAAAATATGCAAACCTGCTAAAAAGTGGCCGCAAAAGTTAGACTGGACGTGAAACAAAAGTTTTGTTGTGCATTTTTTCTTACCGTTCTCTTTTTTGGTAGGGTTCGTGAAAATCGCGAACAGCCTAATTTCAACCAAAAGTTTCGTGGTTCGTTCTTGGCAGAAAAGTGACTTACAAAATTTTCAGTCTCTATCATTTATCTACCGTTCTTGAGATATATTGTTTGCAGATAGACATCAAGACACACGGAACATTATTTAAAAATCGATGAATTTGGTTTTCCCCAAAAGAGCGGGGTTCCTAATGTGTTTCGTCTTTCGTCATATGAATTTTTATTTTGATATCCTTGCACACAGCCTTCTGAGTGTGATACGTCTTTTCGGATTTCCCCAATAGGGCGGGGTTCCTAATGTGTTTTGTCATATGAATTTTTATTTTGATATCCTTGCACAATGCCTTCTGAGTGTGATACGTTTTTTCGGATTTCCCCAATAGGGCGGGGTTCCTAATGTGTTTTGTCATATGAATTTTTATTTTGATATCCTTGCACATAGCCTTCTGAGTGTGATACGTCTTTTCGACCCGCAATGCCTTTTCCTTTGCCTTGTTCATCAAATCTTAATTTATGAGACCCTGTGTATTTGGAAGGATCTGTTAATCTTGATACTGTATCTTGAATTTGTGTGTTAGAAGCCTGAAAAACAAACACACAATTTATTGTTAGGAGCACTCCTTGGAAGTTATTAACACCCCATCACCTGCGCCTTTTCAGGAAAGAAGACGCGGAGCAGCATCTTTTAAGGAGCCTTAATTCAAGATATATGCGGCCTCAAATTTTGATTAATATATTGGCCCAATTTTTTTTTTATTATTTTGAATGATGTTTATTATTTTGATGATGAACTTGAAAAAATTACCCCCCCCCCAAAAAAAAAAAAACTTATATTCATTTGTAATTTTGTCCACTAGAGGATAATTAAGTTTTTTATAATTTTAAGGAGCCTTAAGCAGTCACAGTACCGAGAAGTTATTTCCACTAAGCAGTGACAGTGCCGACAAGTTATTCCCACTAAGCAGTGACAGTGCCGACAAGTAATTCCTGTTGATTATTAGCTTACAGCGATGCACTGTCACGTGCCGGTCTAGCATGAACATAGTCCTCCAACTGCCTGCTGGACTATGGTGTAACTAATACTTTTTAGTTACGCCAGGCGGATCCCTAATCTCTCACGTCACTGTCTTTGCTTAGTGTGAATGCTCCTAATTCAATCAAAACGTGAAAATCTATTACCAAATCTCCTTCTTAATATATGTATAAATCAGAAATTTGTATGTACGTACCTATGTATGAGGGGTTGTCTGTTACAATACCACAGCCCAAACGGTAGCAGATAGCGAAAAATGAATGGGAATGGACCTCCCCCCCCCCTCCAAAAAAAATCATGGTCTACGACCACAGGAAAATTATCAGAACTAAAATATGTCATGTCGTTTTCGAGTTACGGTCAAATTTCCAATTTCTTCTCCAAAATCGGACAGTCACGGTCCGATATCTTAAATTTTGTCGCGCGACGAAATATCAACTCAAAGCGAGAAAGTTTCAGTCCTTATTTTAGGACATTTTTTCAAAGGTAAGGAGAGCCATTCCTGAGTTACGGGTTCGAAACCAGAAACGGCTAATAAAATTTAGAAAATACTGAAAAGTCAGAATGGCCGTGCCCCTAAGGCGCTTGGCAAACGTTTGAATCTTAGTTTTTAAAGTTGTAACATACAGGGTTGACACAAACTAATACCCCCCCCCCCNACCAACACCCCCCCCCCCCCCCCCCAATTTGCATTGTCCTTGAAAAATAAAAATAGCAATATAAGAATCGTAGCGAAGCACGGGCGAAACAGCTAGTTAATAATAATACAATTATTCTGTAAGCTTTTGCTGCTGGGCACGACCTGTCACCTAAACGTGTAATGTGTCTTAATTAAGCCAGCGTCTATGGCACGTTGAATACACCAGTTCCCGTTGGATGACTGAAGTTAAGCAACCTCCAGCGAGGTTGTTCCATGTGGGTTTTCACGTGGGTGCGCGTCCACGTAATGCTGGGTAGTTTTCCAGCCCAACATAGGCCGCTATGTGAGGTCAATGTTTGTAGCTGGTTTGCAAGTTTCCAGCGAATGGAAGGTAAAATCCCCGTACCGAATGACCAATAGATGTTAAAGAGACGTTAAGTAAAAAAGAAGTATGTCATTAAACATATTCCAGGAATGTGTCTTAATGACATATTCCAGGAATATGTCTTAATGACATATTCCGGGAATGTGTCTTAATGACATATTCCGGGAATGTGTCTTAATGACATAATCCAGGAATGTGTCTTAATGACATATTCCAGGAATGTGTCATTCAATTTAAAATACGTCAATTGATCTTAGCATTTAAACTTTTGGATCTATCGATTAGGCAGAAGAAAAACCCGGTTCCGTATGTGTTGGGGTGTAAGGCTATGTTCAGATGATCGCGCGGTACCGCGCGGGATCAAATGAACAAATTGATGCAAGTTTTGTAGAACTAGTACCGCGCGGTCATGTAGACAATATGCACTATTTAGATAGATTTTGTGCCGCGCGGTTCGTCGTACCGCGCGATCATCTGAACATAGCCTAAATGATTCGCTTGTTAAACAAGATACTGATGCTTAGTACAGAAGTTGTCTTTCATCGGCTGCTCCACCTGGGACACCCTGTATATCACACTTAACAGCTACAGGAAATTGTTGACCTATTAATTTGTTTCGTATCTTCTACCATCTCAAACAGCAATTTCCGAAGGGAGGAGGCATCGATCGATCAAAACTAATTACTAAGAATAAAGATAGAATAAAACATAAGATACCTATAGGTATTTATAAAAATATAACAAAATTGACAAATTTGATTCAGAAATTGACAAATTTGATTCAGAGATTGTCAAATTCGATTCAGAGATTGACAAATTCAATTCAGAGATTGTCAAATTCGATTCAGNACCAGACCGTACAGAACTGTGGCCGGCACTATACTATAGATCGGACCTTATTATTTTACGATAATGTAGGTGAACGGATGGAAGTTTGAAGAAACAGGAACCAAAATTGGTCAAAATAGTTTACCAGACCGTACAGAACTGTGGCCGGCACTATACTATAGATCGGACCTTATTATTTTACGATAATGTAGGTGAACGGATGGAAGTTTGAAGAAACAGGAACCAAAATTGGTCAAAATAGTTTACCAGACCGTACAGAACTGTGGCCGGCACTATACTATAGATCGGACCTTATTATTTTACGATAATGTAGGTGAACGGATGGAAGTTTGAAGAAACAGGAACCAAAATTGGTCAAAATAGTTTACCAGACCGTACAGAACTGTGGCCGGCACTATACTATAGATCGGGCCTTATTATTTTACGATAATGTAGGTGAACGGATGGAAGTTTGAAGAAACAGGAACCTAAATTGGTCAAAATAGTTTACCGAACTGTGGCCGGCACTATACAGGGCGCGGCAATTAGTTCTCCCACTTTTCAAAAAATCGTGGGAGGAGAGGGAATAGTAGAGGAGCGTGGGGTTTGTGGTATTCAACACTAAATGACATCTAGTTTTTAGGTGTCGCAATAGTTTGGTCGCGCAAGCATCGC
>CM022876.1:26215658-26233127 GCA_012654025.1 Pachypsylla venusta | reverse complement strand
GATTGACGTTGATTGACCCATGGTATCCAAGTATATAGTAGCTTTTTAGAATGCAGACCTCACCCAGATAACACGAATCAAAGTTTCGATAGAGCCCTATAGACTTTATAATACAGAGCTCGAATTCAATCAACATCTAAATCTATAATAATAAAAGTTAATGTAACAAAATTAACCAGAATTAGAGATTGACGCTGATTGATTCATGTTATCCAAGCATAGAGTAGCTTTTGAAAATGCAGACCTCACTCAGATAACATGAATCAAAGCTTCGATAGAGCCCTATAGACTCCATACTACAGAGCCCGAATTCCATCATTATCTAAATCTATAATAATAAAACTTAATGTAACAATTTCAATTAGAGATCGACGCCGATTGACCCATGGTATCCAAGCACAGAGTAGCTTTTGAAAATGCAGACCTCACTCAGATAACATGAATCAAAGCCTCGATAGAGCCTTATAGACTCCATAAAACAGAGCCCAAACTCCACAACACAGAGCCCGAATAGACCTTAATGTAATAATTTCAATTAGAGATCGACGTTGATTGACCCATGGTATCCAAGTATGTAGTAGCTTCTGAGAATGCAGACCTCACCTAGATAACACGAATCAAAGTTTCGATAGAGCCTTATAGACTCTATAATACAGAGCTCGAATTCAATCAGCATCTAAATCTATAATAATAAAACTTAATGTAACAAAATTCACCAGAATTAGAGATTGACGCCGATTGACTCATGGTATCCAAGCATAGGATAGCTTTTGAAAATGCAGACCTCACTCAGATAACATGAATCAAAGCTTCCATAGAGCCTTATAGACTCCACAAAACAGAGCTCAAACTCCAACATAGAGCCCGAATAGACCCTAATGTAATAATTTCAATTAGAGATCGACGTTGATTGACTCATGGTATCCAAGTATATAGTAGCTTTTGAGAATGCAGACCTCACCCAGGTAACACGAATCAACTTTTCGATAGAGCCTCATAGACTTCATAATACAGAGCTCGAATTCAATCAACATCTAAATCTATAATAATAAAACTTAATCTAACAAAATCACCAGAATTAGAGATTGACGCTGATTGATTCATGGTATCCAAGCATAGAGTAGCTTTTAAAAATGCAGATCTCACTCAGATAACATGAATCAAAGCTTCGATAGAGCCCCATAGACTCCATAAAACAGAGCCCAAACTCCACAACATAGAGCCCGAATAGACCTGAATGTAATAATTTTAATTAGAGATGGACGTTGATTGATTCATGGTATCCAAGCATATAGTAGCTTTTGAGAATGTAGACCTCACCTAGATAACATGAATCAAAGTTTCGATAGAGCCCTATAATACTTTATAATACAGAGCTCGAATTCAATCAACATCTAAGTCTATAATAATAAAACTTAATGTAACAAAATTCACCAGAATTAGAGATTGACGCTGATTGACTCATGGTATCCAAGCATAGAGTAGCTTTTGAAAATGCAGACCTCACTCAGATAACACGAATCAAAGTTTCGATAGAGCCTTATAGACTCCATAAAACAGAGCCCAAACTCCACAACACAGAGCCCGAATAGACCTCAATGTAATAATTTTAATTAGAGATCGATTGACTCATGGTATCCAAGTATATAGTATCTTTTGAGAATGCAGACCTCACCCAGATAACGTGAATCAAAGTTTCGATAGAGCCTTATAGACTTCATAATACAGAGCTCGAATTCAATCAACATCTAAATCTATAATAATAAAACTTAATGTAACAAAATTCACCAGAATTAGAGATTGAGGTTGATTGATTCATGGTATATCTAAGTATATAGTAGTTCTGAAAATGCTGACCTCATTCAGGTAATATGAAATAAAGCTTCGATAGAGCCTTATAGACTTTATAATATAGAGCCCGAATTCCATCAACATCCAAATCTACAATATTAAAACTTAATGTAACACTTTTGATTAGAGATTGACGTTGATTGATTCATGGTATATCTAATTAAATAGTACTTTTTGAAAATGCAGACCTCACTCAGATAATATTAATTAAAGTTTCGATAGAACCTTATAGACTTTATAATATAGAGCCCGAATTCCATCAACATCCAAATCCATAATAATAAAACTTAATGTAACAATTTCAATTAGAGATTGACGCTGATTGATTCATGGTATATAGTAGTTTTTGAAAATGCAGACCTTACTCAGATAATATGAATTAAAGTTTGAATTCAAATTTCGATAGTGCCTGAGCCTAATAAAGGCCGAGTTCTATTAACATCTATATCATTTGTCGTGACAATATATCAAGTTAAAGCGAAATTTTTTNTGCTGAAACTGTCCAAACATTTTCGAGATACATCAGTTTTTTAGGCTAAATCATAGAATTTAAATGTTTGAATAACACATCAATATAAGTGTTCTAAAATATTAACCCTAGTAGGAACCAATAATTTGTGACAATATATCTTGTTCTATCTTCTTTTACTCAAGATGCTCTTTTTAATATTGAGTTTAATTTTCATTTTATTGTCTTCATTCAGGAATCCTTGACAATAGTTATTGAGCAGGGACGCTAGTACATACTCCAATCTTCTATCTCCATATTGAATCGTATGCACATGTGGCCGTCTGTATCTCTGTGTTCGCAAGTTGTATTGGTGTTCAGTTAGCTGTCTATATTTTTCGTCGTGGAAGTTGGTGTTAATTAGGACAAATGTGGCGAGCTCTTCTGGTGTCAGGCAGGCGATATTCTTTTGATTGAACAGAATATATATGATGGGGAGTGACCCGATCGGCCGATACCCTGACATCATGTTTTTACTTCCTTTGTTCTTGAAGAGCGACGTCACACATGAAGTTTTAAGCATTTGAGGAATGTTAACTTTTTTAATCATCTGATTCACCAGATGTGTAATTACAGGTGTAAATGTAATTCTATTTCTAATAATGTCACCATTTCTAATACCATCATAACCCTTGCCAGCCTTTTTCATATTTTTTAATATTTTAATTACTTCATTTTCCGTGGTTTTTCTTAGGTGGAATCTTGTCGTCATACAGTGTGGTTCATACGCATTCATTATAACATCTAAGTTCGGGCCATTATTTTTATTTTTCAGATCTTTTATTTGCTGGAGAAAATGTTTGTTAAACTGATTTGCTAGGCTTTTCACATCCTGAGTGTCAAAGTTTCGTTGCAGTGTTTTGTCCACCGGTTCCTTGATTTTTCGATGCATCAGTTCATTGATTAGCTGCCAGGTTTTTAGCATATCTCCTTGAGCTTCTTGGAACATTTTAAAGATATAGATTCTTTTTTCCTTCTTTATGAGGTTTGTTGATATATTCCTCTGCACCTTGTATTCTTCATACAGCAATAAAAGAAGATCTAGCGTGAAGGTCGTGTTGTCATTCAATGTAGAATCTACGGTTGATTCATACGCAGCATTCTCGGATGTGCGCAGGGTTGGGTCGCTAAATCTCGTGTTGTCATTCAAACTACAAACAGTACGGTTGATTCATACGCAGCACTCTCGGATGTGCGCAGTGTTGGGTCGCTAGACCTCGTGTCGTCATTCAAACTACAAACAGTACGGTTGATTCATACGTATCTATTAGGACTACACCAGTATCGCAACGGATTTCAGGATTTCATTTATTGGAATCGAAAATGCGACAGCTGTTGACGAGTATACGCAGAGAGAATCTATTAGGACTACACAAGTATCGCAACGTCCACCACTAAAACTCACCGCAAAAAATTATGATTGTTCAAACTCCTCAAAATATCCGTTTTCTGCCGTAACTTCTCAAAATATCCGTTTTCAACCGTAACTTCTCAAAATATCCGTTTTCAGCCGTAACTTCTCAAAATATCCGTTTTCAACCGTAACTTCTCAAAATATCCGTNTCTCTTTTCACTCTGTTAGCCTCAAAGAACAGTTTTTTGTAATATGGGGAGAGAGATTCATTAATAGAGACCGGTGACGAGTCAGCGTTGATACTATTCCCCAGTTTAGTGTAGACCTTCTCTCTTTTTATTTTAGTCAACACCCTGTTCCTGTCTTCCTGTGATCAAAAGGCCACATGAATTGTGGTTTTCTCCTGCCCACTTTCTCCCACCTTAATAGTAACTTTCTTTACTTTGTGTTGTACATCTCCTGCTATGAATCCAGCTTTCTCCATAATCTTCCTAACAGTATGTTCAGCATTCACATCCTTATTTTTTACTCCCACTATTTCCATCTGGTTATTGTAGTTCTTCTGCTCCATTTCATTGACTTTAATCTCCATATTTCTCATTTTTGTCTTTAACCCTTGGTTTTCGCTCTCACTTTTCTCCAGTCGTTTTTCCAGCTGCACAATTTTCTGTTCCAGCTTCTTTACTGTCGCATGAGCATCATCAATTTTATCACCATAATAGTTCAAACATTTTTCAAAATCACTAAATTTCTTATTTGCTTTCTCATCAGCTTCCTTGAACAGTTTTGTAATGTTCGTTTCCAGTGTACCCATTTTCCTCTCAAACATGTCCATCACATCTTTGGACGTCACTTCCTTATCTTTGTTAGACTTGCCTGTTACCTCCCGTGATTTGGTACTCTCCAGTCTTCTTGTTTTTTTCTCTCTACATGGCATACACCTCCATTCTACCCTTCTATCGGGGCCCATTGACCTCCATGAGCTCCCACTGACAGTAGTACACTCAAAATGATACGCATTCGTGCAGCCCCGTTTTCCACAAGCTGCGAAATCACCATCAGTAGGTAACGCAAGTAGACAATGCGTGCAGTCCATCCTGTAGTTGATATTCTTACTAATAACAAAGTGTCTAGGTGATGATAGTACAGTATCTTTTGATTTGGGTTTAACTGACCTAATCCAATTAACTTATTAATTAGGTAGGTATATAATTCAGTTTGCTTTGTGACTTTCTTGGGATCACTGACCGTATTTAACTTTTGTTTTACTTTTTAATTATAATAATTTATCTAAATAATGTGAAACTTTTGTAGATTTTTGCGTCTACTGATAAGAATGATTTACTTTATTGATTATTATTGTTTACTTAATTTTGTTTTCATCCGATCTTCGTAACTTTTTATTTCCCCTTCTTTTCTGTTATCTTGTGTTATTTTATTTCATAACATAACAAATAAATTTTATTTTCAGTAATAAGATTATTTTATTATAATTTAGTTTAAAATAGCTATTTTAACGTCTAATTCACAGTTTTTAGGGAAATTTACTTTGCTTTTTTACTAAAACTTTCTTAAAATATGCTTTCATTAAACCTTCTGAAGATATTGTGTAAAAAAATGTTGGTTCTTAAAGTTGCCTTTTAGAACAAAAGATTTCCCATTGTCTTCCGACACGGTGAGTTTCAAATCCACTTTTTGCTTTTAAAACACTTTATTTCAACTGTTTCTTGTTTTCTATTCAAAGATTATTTGTTTCATTATAAAATGATCACCAATTTATAATATTTGGTTCTTAAAGCTGCCTTTTAGAACAAAAGATTTCCCATTGCCTTCCGACACGGTGAGTTTCAAATCCACTTTTTGATTTTAAAACACTTTATTTCAACTGTTTCTTGATTTCTATTCAAAGATTATTTGTTTATTTATAAAATGATCACAAATTTATAATACTTCACTTACGTTAACTATTTTTTAATTGCAAAAAAACGCGAAACAATTTTAAGCTTTACTAGCATCACTAGATGAGGGGGAGAGAGAGAGAGTCAAATTCGTCAAATTCGATTCGAGTCAAAGGTTGTCAAATTCGATTCAGAGATTGACAAATTTGATTCAGAGATTGTCAAATTCGATTCAGAGATTGACAAATTCAATTCAGAGATTGACAAATTCGATTCAGAGATTGTCAAATTCGATTCAGAGATTGACAAATTCAATTCAGAGATTGACAAAAGTCGATTCAGAGATTGACAAATTTGATTCAGAGGTTGACAAATTCAATTCAGAGATTGTCATATTCGATTCAGAGATTGACAAATTCAATTCAGAGATTGACAAATTCGATTCAGAGATTGACAAATTTGATTCAGAGGTTGTCAAATTCGATTCAGAGATTGGCTGCTGGCGCCCCACATTGCCCCATTTTTTCAATCCATTCTACTTCGGAAACTATTTTATGTTTGGCTAAAGATTCTAAACTTACCAACGAAGAGTTGGCTGCTGGCGCCCCACATTGCCCCATTTTTTGAATCCATTCTTCTTCGGAAACATTTTTATGTTTGGCTAAAGATTCTAAACTTACCAACGAGGAGTTGGCTGCTGGCACTCCACATTGCCCCATTTTTTGAATCCATTCTTCTTCGGAAACATTTTTATGTTTGGCTAAAGATTCTAAACTTACCAACGAAGAGTTGGCTGCTGGCGCTCCACATTGCCCCATTTTTTCAATCCATTCTTCTTCGGAAACATTTTTATGTTTGGCTAAAGATTCTAAAAATCTTTGATAGTCACTGAGTCCTATTTTGTGAGATCTGAAATTTTGAAAAAAATAATATTGAGGCGTTCACATCATTTACTGGCTTGGTGGACATGTTAAGGGGTATTAACACTAAGCAGTAGGGGCGGAATGGGCCAATCGGGGGAGGGGGTAAAAATATGAAAGAAAAATACATGTAAAATATTTGCGAGAACGAATATATGGGCCCAATATTGTGTTTTTTGAGAATGATTTTTATCTTTTTAGCGGTTCGTTATAGAAACGTAAATTTTGATACGTGTGGGCTGGTAAAGGATTTTCTATTTTGAAAAATTATCTTGACGTGTGCGCGTCTACCGACTCGCTTGATAGTGTTTTTGGTAAGTGTTTTGTTTTAATTTATTTAGAGTTAATATTTTTTTAAACACTTATAATTAACATGTTATTTGAAGATATCTAAGAATACCCGATGACAGTGTTCCAATGACTGTTGACTTACCTTAAGTAGAAATTTCTTTTTTATAAAGTTTCTACTGATGTCCGTGTTGCGTTGCGTGTAGCTCAACTTTAATGTTCACACTTTGTAATGTTAATATTTGCAAACACTGGATTTTAAGCCACGCCCCAACATTAAACTTTGTCTTTTAGCTTTAATAGATACCTAACGAAAGATAGTTCCATTTCTAATTTATGTTGAAATAACACGATTTCGTCGTCACGCGATGTAGCTCGGCAGCTAATTATAAAGGATTAAAAGTAATAAAGGAGTGTTATATGTACTCTAACTTATTAAGGAGGCACGCCGCGGCGCCGCCGAAAAATACTATTGAGCTCCCAAAGTGTTGGGGTCAGGCCCGTATCGAAGACAGCGTTTTTAAGAGTTCGACCCTTTTTCCTATAAATCCTACATGGTAAAACCATATACCTTTACATGACCTCCCCCCCCCCGAAATAAAATCCTAGATACTGGCCTGGTTGTGGTGGACAGGCACTGTTTTCATTTCAGAGCTTTTCATGGTTACCGACATGGCGAGGAAATTTTTATTATGGGGGGGGGGCGATGAAATTATTTTGTAAGGTTCTAACCCAATGCCTGAACCCATCTAATTGTGAACGTTAGTGAACTCCACTTTTGACCACGGTATACATCCCGAAATGCACTTGTATGTATGTTTGTTACGCGATACAAGCCACAATTTTCATTCGATTTTGACAAAATTTGGTATACTCGTACATTTTTAGGACATGAGGGAAATTTGCTGTATAGTTTTTGGGGACACTGCCCCCCCCCAGAAGACGCCGGGGGCCCAATATTGTGTTTTTTCTTCCTAAAATTTATATTTATCTTCCTAAAATTTTGATATGTTATGGCTGGTGTTAAGGGCTTCTCACACAGCCCTTCAAATTATACAAGAGCCGCTTATTGGAAGGCGGAGCACCACCGCCTTCCTCAGCATTGATTTGTAACTTGTAACAACTTACTTGAACTTCTTGAAATAGATCTCGGTGTCTGTGGTCATGTGGTCGTCACTTTCTTCGAGTCAATAACTTTGGCCTGTTTCATCTATTTGTCCACCACCGCCCTCCTCAAGATTTGTAACAACTTACTTGAACTTCTTGAAATAGATCCCGGTATCTGTGGTCGTCACTTTTTTCCAGTCAATAACTTTGGCCTGTTTCATCCATTTGTCCACCACCGCCCTCCTCAGTATTGATTTGTAACAACTTACTTGAACTTCTTGAAATAGATCCCGGTGTCTGTGGTCGTCACTTTCTTCGAGTCAATAACTTTGGCCTGTTTCATCCACTTGTCGCTCTGAGAAAGTGTCAATTGTTTTCCATCAGATTTGGTATCCCCAAATTTTGAAAATAATTTAAAATTATCTTTGAAAGATTTTGGTAAACTTTTGATTGTTGCTTTATTGGCGTCTACTCCATTCGTTGCTTTATTGGCGTCTACGTCATTAGTAGCTTTATCGGCATCTTCTCCATTGGTAGCTTGTACATTTGGTGTTCGTGGTGGGGTTTTCCCCTCAGATAGATTCAGATTTCCAGTGACTTCTGAGAGGTCCTCAATATTTTTTGTTCCTTCCATATTTTATATTTGGTGCGGAATTATATTTACATCTGAAAAATTATATTACAAAACAAAGATAATAATCTTAATATATAAATCAGAAATTTGAGTGTACCTATATGGTATGGGTTGTCTGTTACAATACCACAGCCCAAACGGTAACTGATAGAGAAAAATTGATGGGAATGAACCCCCCAAAATTATGGTCTACGGTCCCAGGAAAATTATCAAAACTAAAATATTTCAATCCTTTTTCGAGTTACGGTCAAATTTCTTCACCAAAATCGAACATTCGCGGTCCAATATTAAAGCAAGAAAGTTTTAGGTGGACGTTTAGTCCTTATTTTAAGACATTTTTTTGCAAAGGTATGGCCAGCCATTCCAAAGTTACGAGTTCGAACCGGGAACGGGCAAAATAAAGTTTTAAAAATATCTACTAAAAAGTCAGAATGTCCGTGCCTCTAAGGCTAAGGCGAAACGTTTAAATAATCTTGTTTTTTTAAAGCTTGCACTATACAGGTTGGACACGAACCCATAATCCTTCCCCCCCCCCCCCCNCACATCCAAACTTTTCACAAATAAGTGACACCAGATCACATCCAAACTTTTCACAAATAAGTGAAACCAGATCAAATCCAAACTTTTCACAAATAAGTAAAACCAAATCACATCCAAACTTTTCACAAATAAGGGAAACGGTCACATCCAAACTTTTCACAAAGTCAACGCTTCTCGCTGGATTTCGGAAGAAGAAAAAAAAATAGTTTTTTTTTCTCTCAATTACGTCACGGCCAAAAATTTAAGTGGGAATCAGAACGTCAATCTTTTTTTTTTTTTTTTTTTTTTTTTTTTTTTTTTTTTTTTTTTTTTTTTTTTTNTTTTTTTTTTTTTTTTTTTTTTTGTAAATTTTGAATTTATTTTTACGGAAAATTGTATGATGGCATGAAACTAAAAATAATGTTTTGAGTCACAAGTAAGTACTTATTGATGAAATTAATAATGACGAATTGTGTTTGTAATGTAGCTACTGGGGGGAGCAAGCCAACTTCATTATTAGGTATGGTATCGGTCCTAAGCCCGTGTAAATACAAGGATCTGACACCGGAGGGATGTGTTGAGGAAATCCAAAAAAAAAAAAAAAAAAAAAAATTAACCAATTTTAATCCAATTAGAGAGGTTAGGAAACGTTTTTACGGTCATGCCTCTGTTGCGTATGTACTATCGTCCAACATGGACTCATGACGGCCAATGAAAAAGCGATTTTTTTTAAAAAAAATATTTTTTTGATAAAGTTGCCTCAACACATTTCCCCGGTGTAGGACCCGTAAATGCTTTTCAACACATCGAATTTTGGAGACAAAGTTTCGGGGCATAATACAGACCCCAAAAATCATCCCGATGTGATACTTCTTAATTCCGATTTTTCGGCGATGAAAACCGGCCATAAAGCGGGGAGAATCCGGAAAATTTCAAATTTTATATTTTTTGTGGGTTCCTTATATACTATTTTGGGGGGGTTCTATTCTCCGTTACTTTTCGTTTTCTTCTTTAGATTGACAGAAAAAAAATGCAAAATAAACCGGCAGGTAAAAATACGCATCTACATATTAAAAGGAATCTGTGTTTCAAGTCTCTAGGATTAGCCATCGTGGAGCTACGTTGATTATCAGTGAGTCCAGTATACCAACTGGGCTTTGCGTTTTATAAGTATAGATTGTGCAATAGTACTAACTAGTGGAATACCGAAAGCAAAGGCCGCCACAATTAATAGATAATAATATAAAATGATTATAAATGGTCCAAGGTTGGGTAACTTTGAAAACAAATCCCAAAGTGTGTTCCCACTTGGAAGAAAACCTTTCGTACATCAAGACCATACCTAGAGTATGATCTTGATGTAAGGGAGGGGGGTCCAGACCCCCCCCCGGAATTTCATTTTTTTTATGCATGACTTATATAATATTGTAAGATGTAACTCATCATCACCACCACCACCAACAATAAAAACAACAAAAACATTAACAGTAACAACAAAAACAACAACATCATTAACAGTAACAACAACAACAACAATATCATCAACAACATCAACAGTAACAACAAAAACAACATCATCATCAGTAACAACAAAAACAACAACATCATTAACAGTAACAACAACAACAACAACAACAATATCATCAACAACATCAACAGTAACAACAAAAAGAACATCATCAACAGTAACAACAAAAACAACATCATCAACAGTAACAACAAAAACAACAACATGATCAACAGTAACAATAACAACAACATTATCATCAACAACAATACCTTCCATGATCATCATTTTTAGGTGTTAGTCCTGGCTTGGCTGTCAATCCTTTGGACCCCCTGTCATCCATCATATGACAAACGTATACATTGGGAACATCTTCATTTAGGTAACACAGAGGTACCTACTACTGGATCATCTTTTTGGTTTATTGAATACACCAGTTCCCTTTCGATCACTGAAGTTAAGCAACGTCCAGCGAGGTTGTACCATGTGGGTGTCCACGTAGGTGATGCTGGCTACTTTTCCGGCCCAGCCCAAGGTTGGGTGAGGTCAATGTGGGTAGCTGGTTTTGCAAGTTTCCAGCAAATGGAGGGTGAAACCCCGTCTTGAATCACCAATAGATGTTAAGCCAAAAAAAAAAATATATATATATATATGTGTCACAAAAAAAATGAAGTACTAGTGGGAAGGAGACGTTAAATTAAAAAATTGTGTTTTATAGAATTGGACCCAAATTTGGATATTTTTCTATGAAAAGGGGAAAAATTAAAACCATAAAATAAATAAATGTAGGTACTTACTCCAAACACCTACCTAATATCAACAAATTAGTTACAGTTTAAATGATTTTAAATGAAACGTTTAAACACAATACTGATATTGTTTTACAGAAACACCTTAAAAATAGTTTTAGATTCTCACAAACTAAAAACACAAGACTAAATTACAAATTACAATTGCAAATTGTTTTACTTGTATTCTTATCAGTGTCGGTACAAGGCGTAATAATAATTAGAACAACATTCTCGCTGGATAATAAAAAATACTAGATTTCTTTATCAGCAAATACTAGGTACAAGTAACAGAAACAAATTCTCGTTTCTCGTGTGACGCTCGGGAGGCCGATGCTGCATTAAAATTGAAATGCTGAACACCTCACTGACTTTACTATGAAAGAAACAATGAAAACAAATTTAAGATAGGTTGATCATGCGCCGATTTTGTATTTTATTGAGAAATTCTTTATGTTGCTGGAGAGAGAAAGTTTGATGTTGAAATGTTAACTGGATGATGACGAAATGTTGACTGGATCATGAGAAAATGATGTTTCAATGATGAATTTGTGGAAATACACACCTAAAGGCCTGACGAGAAGAGGGGGGGAACACGGGATTCGGCCTGGAGCACTGGTATAAACATAATACATAATGGTTTAATAGGGGGCCCCGTATATTTTCCTCCTGAGCCCGGATTTTCTCTCTGGCTATTCACACTCATAACGTAAAAATCAATATTTGAGGAGGGTATTTTTTTTTCTTCTTGTGACGATTCCAATCTAAAGGTTCATTATTGAAAATAATAAACCAAAATCTATTGTTAACACATCAACTGTCCTTATCTATAAAGAGAAGGAGAAATTATTGTAATGGGCTGAAATTTTCGATGTCGAGTTTTCAATGTCAAAACACGTTTTGGGGTCCCCAGAGCCCAAAACTCGAGTTTCAGCTATCTTGCATCCTCTTATTTCTTGCATCTGCCGTTGTCTTTCTAGATCGGATTGGGGACTACCGCCGAAGACCGCCAACAATAAATTGGATTTTAACCAAAAGTTGCCTTTATCGAACTTTGGCATAAAAATGGCATACACACCAATTTTTCTCTCTCTCTCTATACAGGGTTTGCACTTTCTAGTTGTCCCATAGGATTTTACATGTAAATTTCAATTTAAAACTGGCATATCCTCCCAGTATGTCAGAAAATAGAAATGATAGTGATTTTTGGTGTAATTTTTTAACAAGGATTCCAATGAAACCATTATCACGAAAATCGGACCTACGGTTCTGGACTTAGAACCGATTTAGTGGACTAAGGTTCCTTCATAGAATAATGATTAATACTTTTGATAATTTGGGAGAAAATGTATGCAGAAACCTACTTTTTGGAAATTTTAATTTCCTCAATTATCGAAAACTGTTTTGCCTAAAATAAGAGTGACGTACATACCTACTAATACAAAGGACGTGGGTTCGAGTCATTGAAATGTATGGATTTTTTTTTTAGTGAATATTACATCTCCTGTTTTTGTTTGATGAAATCTTGTTTAATCGAAGTGAATCGAAACAGTCTTGCTTCCTAGTGAAGTAGGGACACTTGTCTCTTAAAGTCAAGCTCGGAAGTTCGATTCCCGCCGGAGGTAGATTTTCCTCAAATTATTTCTCAAACCGAGTTTTTTTTTTACTTTCCTTATCCAATACAAATCGAGTTTTCAATGCCAAAACACGTTTCGGGATCCCCAGATCCCAAATCTCGAGTTTCACCCATTGGTACGTGGTGTGTGTCCGTCTGTCTGTAAACAAGATATCTCAGTGCTAGAGCTTAAAATGTGGTACCTATGTATAACAATTTTATGCATGGAATGCAAAATAACACTGTTGGTTGAAATCGAATCTACTCTTTTGCTGCTTTTAGCGGATCACTTCGGTATGCCATTAGAGAAGTGATGGGGGCTAAAATTTGATAGGGGTAGCTGTAAAATTGTAATTATTGGCGGAGTCCAGAAATCGAAGAGAGAAGAAGATATAGGAAAAAGCAGTATACCTGAATCCACCTTTTGAGGAAAATCCACCCGGGGTGGGAAATCGAACTTCCAACCTCGACTTCAAGGTACAAGTGTCCTCACTGGACTAGCAAGGAAGACTGTTTCGATTTACTTTAATTAAACAAGATTTCATCAAACGAAAACAGAAGATACCTATAATATTCACTGAAAAAATCCATGCATTTTGATGACTCGAACCCACGTCCTTTGTATTACTAGGTATGTACGTCACTGTTATTTTAGGCAACACCGTTTCTGATAATTGAGGAAATTAAAATTTCGAAAAGTAAGTTTCTGCATACATTTTTCCCCAAATTATCAAAAGTAGTATCCATTATTCTATGAAGGAACCTTAGTCCACTAGATCAGTTCTAAGTCCAGAACCGTAGGTTTCGTGATAATAGTTTCATTGGAATCCTGGTTAAAAATTACATCAAAAATCACTATCATTTCTCATTTCTATTTTGTGACATACTGGGAGGATATGCCAGTTTTAAATTGAAATTTACATGTAAAATCCTATGGAACAACTATAGAAAGTGCAAACCCTGTATATATAGCAGCTATTGTTATTGATATATCTTGTTCAGAGACAGAAACACGAACCAATGGCTCAAAGGGAGGTTTGATTTTTGTGGGTCAATTTTAAAGGTTTATTATTAAAAATAAAGAACCCATATTATTATACCACTCATTGGCTCAAAGGCAGTATTTTGATCCGCCCCGGGGGAGGCGGGATTACGTATCAGGGGAATAATGTCTTCTCATATTAATTTTTCGGCACTGAAAACTAAAGAGCGTTTAAACTATCTTTATCAAGGCCTTTTTTTATAGAGGTCATTCTTCTTAAAAATCAATATAAAATTTGAAAAAGAAAGGTTTGAAAATTTCATGAAGGTAAGAGGTACTTTCCTCTTGAATAATGGAGGCACGTGGAGTGGTTACTCCCCCCCCCAATCAAACAACGTTCAATGAATACAGTAATCAGTCGACAAAAACATGCAACAATCAACACAGACAGACCAACGAACGAAAAAATTTGGAATTCTTAACATTTAGTATCATCTACTATTAAGGTCGTTTGAGAAAGTCCGTGCATTTGATAAAAAGAAGTGATTTTAAGTGCTTGTATTTAAACTACTGTTTGCCTTGCCCGTGCTTCGCTACAGTCTCTATAGCTTGGCGCCTTTGTGGCATGGCTGTTCCCATACTAATAGTATTTTATGATTTCCCCTACAAAAATCGGAAAAACGGGCGTAACTCGAAAACGCTTTGGGCAGTGTTTGCAAACTATGTCCTCAATTAAGGTTTATAATGCCGCTTATTTTTTTTTTTCGCTTAGATTTGATATTATATTGTCGCGTCAAAAATTTAAGATATCGAACGTTGACCGCCTGATTTCGGTCAAAAATCGAAAAATTAGCCGTAATTCGAAAGCTATTCGACATTTTTGAATTCTGATATTTTTCCTAGGATTCCAGCCTATGGTTTGGGGTCATTCTCATCAATTTTCGATATCTATTACCGTTCGATATCTATTACCGATGTCCAGGGTGTCCTTTTTAGGTGGCCATCTCAATTTATTCCGAAACCGTTGGAATGACAAAAAAAAATATTCTCACTGAATGTTAATAAAAAAAAGGGGGACCTATTATGATGACCTTGGCTGACTTGTCAAAGTTGTCCTTTAAGGTTGCATGAAGGTCAACTTCATTTTCTTAAATGAGTCGACCTAAATTTTATTACATTTTCGGATTCTTCATTTAATTGTAGGTTTATTTGACTATTCACTTCATGTTTTCGTTAAACTTTTTTGCGCCAAATTTTGGGAATGTTTTTTGGTCTGACATATATTGAATGAAAACTCTCGCCATTTCCTATACGATGGTTTTATTTTATCACTTGTTTGTTCATTTTATATAAAAAAAATTACTCTTGCATTGCATTTCAATATGCCACATGGGTATGTCAGACCAAAAAACATTCCCAAAATTGGCGCAAAAAAAGTTCAACGAAAACATGAAGTGAATAGAAATGTATGTAGAATTAAATGGGAAATCCGAAAATGTAATAAAATTTAGGTCGTCCTATTTAAGAAAATGAAGTTGACCTACATCTGACCTTGAAGGACAACCTTGACAAGTCAGCAAAGGTCATCATAATACGTCCCCTTTTTTTTATGAACATTCGGTCAGAATATTTTTTTGTCACCCCAATGGTTTCGGAATAAATTGAGATGGCCACTTAAAATGGGACACCCTGTATAGGTACATACATACAAATAAATATACATCTATATCGTTACATTGAGTTTTATTAGTATAGATTTGTTTTATTTTTCACCGCAGTCTCTATTAAGCTCTACACCTATTACACTTGGTCCGGCATGTTCCAATGTTTTCGCCCTACTGACACGGAGAATCGGCATTTCGAAAGTTCTTCAGGTCAAGTTCAGACTATCAGAGACAAAAGATGGCTATTTACTACCATCGAACCATTTTTTAAGGTTTGGGAACAGATGGAAGTGGAAGGAGCCGTATTTGGTGAATAATGTTGATATTAGGGTAGTAATTCCCATTTCAGTTCGTCCATTTTGGCCGTGGATGTTTTTGAAAACAAAAATCATTCATTATGATAACAGCCCCGGTAGCCGGTGGTTTCTGCCTGGTAATACAGGGGTCGCAGGTTCAAAACCTCACCGGAATATGTTTTGTTGTGAACGTTAGAGAACTCCAGTTTTGACCCCGGTTTACATCCCGAAATGCACTTGTATGTATGTATATATGTATGTTTGTTTGTTACGCGATATAAGCCACAATCGCCTGGGGCCCGATGGGAGCCCCAGGCTACCCAATATTGTGTTTTTTAAATGATTTTTATCTTCTTAGGGGTTTGTTGTAGAAACGTAAAATTTTGTTTTGAATATTTTGAAATTATATTTGGGCCAGGACACGGAATTATTTGAACATATTTGGCCCCCCCCCCACACTGGGGCCCAGGGGGGCCCAATATTTTGTTTTTTGAAAATGATTTCTTAAAATTTGATTAAGATATTTTTTTCCATAAATGACTGATCATCTTGATCCACTAGTTATCCCCTTGGGCTTACTGCTCACAGAACAAGACCCGTAACAAGGGACATAGCAAGGCAGTATAATTTTACTGCCTTCCTATGTCACTACAAATGGACAACTGATCATTGAAATTTTATGTGTCATCTTCAATAAACAACTGTCTTCGACGAAGTAACTTCGGAAATTAAAAATTTCCCTTATCGTTTTACGAAGCCCCTTTGTGTTTGCCCTCCCACTTGCTGCTGGCTATGCGACCTTGCTTTTAAATGATATGAGAACACACTTCAGGCATCGAGTGAGTATTATAGAAAAGGCTACACAAAAGAGGCAGAATACGCTCAATACGGAGATACGTCAAAATTAAACGATACTCTACGCAAGTCAAAACAAATTCCCGCTTTTTCTACATTGCGTAATATTAAACTTTGAAAAATATAGGTTAATGGGTGGCATTTAGGTGGGGGAGGGGCTGTGGGAGAGATTGACCCTGGCCACATATAGAAATAATGAAATTTATTTATTTAACATACCTATGGCTTTTAACAATATCACTGAGGGTTAAAAAAAAAAACATTGCTTAGCAGAGTACACCGTGTGCAGGTGAACAAACACTTTACCAAGTCAAAAAAAAAAAAAAATCCCTGCTGCTCAGTTTACATGATCCCAAAGTAATGTAGGTACTTTTGGCCAATTACCTGTATAGGTATACCTTTAAGGCCCCTCAAGAAAATAAACGGAGACCCTGATGGACCCAGGGCAAAATCTATCAGAGGCCTTTTATGACATGTATATTTTTTTTTATCCCTCAGCAATACCGTACCCAGGGGGGTACAGACCCACCCGTAATTTCAAACATTTTTTTTAATACAAATACTCTACTTTCCACGTGACTATAATATTTAAAATAAATGGTACGGAAAACCGTACTAGACTTTCTCTTCCTTAATCATTCCATCAGACTACCACCGAATGCAGATGTTGTTCTTCTAAAGTT
>CM022876.1:26194545-26214938 GCA_012654025.1 Pachypsylla venusta | reverse complement strand
GTGGCTCCAAATATTTTCAAAATTCAAAAATGACCCAAAATTTTGAAAATATGGCCCAAAAGCAATATGGCCGAATATATTTGATCTTTATTTTGGCCTTTGGCTTCCCGTCAAACAATTTTTTCAGCCAAAATATCTCTAAAATTTCTGCACGAATACAATACTTTATCTTCTATGGAAGAGAAAGTAAAAAAAAAAACAACAGCAGCAACATCAACAAAAACAGCAATAGCAGCAGCAACAACAAAAACAACAGCAAGATCAACAACAAAAACAACAGCAACATCAACAACAAAAACAACAACAGCAGCAACAGCAACATCAACAACAACAACATCACCCACAACAAAAACAACAACAATAGCAGAAACAACAGCAAAAACAACAACAACAGAAACATCAACAAAAACAACAGCAGCAGCAATAACAACAACTTCAACAAAAACAAAATCCTTCCATGATCATATTTTTCAGGTGTTAGTCCTGGCTTGACTGTCAATCAGGTATGGCCCTGTCCCTCAGGAACATCTAAACTTGTAGGCTAATAATTGGCATGGACTCCTGAAACCATGTCAATCACTACCATATAATTACGTCAGTAACATAATGATATTACAGAGTTGCTTTCCTGTAAGGATGTCACCTTCAAGAAGAAGTCATAATTATCTAATTGGATTGAAGAAATTACGCCTGCAATTTTTTATAAATAATGTACATACAACTTAATTATTAAACGATTTATTTCATTTTTTTATACATCAGGCGTATTATAAGAATACGTTGTGTAATATTACGTATTGACGCATATATAGAAAGTCCGGTTCACATAAATCAGAACAAATTAATTATATTTACTTATGTATACTATAAAGACTTTTATTTATATAAATAAAAGTCTTTAATATATTTAATCCCCCCCCCCAAAAAATGCCACTGCGTGCTATAAAAATTCCCCGCCAACCGTCAAGGCATCGCCCCAAAAAAGATATGAAATCTATTTTGGGCCCCGCTATCCACTCTTCCTTACTTCGAAATATCTAATGACTTTAAATTCCGACCCTACCCCAAACTATTTCAGAATTATGTTCGGATTTCCTCACTTTATTCACCAACACGCATTCTTGGTGGGGTACCTCGGTTCGTTTAACCTCAACGAGTTAGGGGCCACACTTTTTTACTTTAGCAGTTCATAAACTTGTTACGTTTTATAATGATCATTCAATTTAAACTCGCTTTTTTATTGGCCGTCATGGATTCATGTTGGACAGTTATACATACGCAGAAGAGGCATGGCTGTAAAAACGTTTCCTAATCTCTCTAATTGGGTTAAAATTGATTAAAACTTGCTGCAACACTCCTGCCCCGAGTCAGACCCGAAATTTGACACAAAGTTCTACCGCCACAGAACAAAAATTAAATGCTCGACTAAAATACAGGTGTAGGTAACAACATGTTCTTATCATCTGAAATCAATTTACTCATCACGTGCGCCATATTGACATAGCCGCCACATATTTGTCGATATCCCCCAAATTAGTTTCGATCATGGAGTACTCGTCAGTTATACTGGGCCCAGTTGCAATTTTAGGGTGTCCCATTTTAAGTGACCAACTCAATTTATTCCGAAACTGTTGGAGTCACAAAAAAATTATTCTGACCCAATGTTCATAAAAAAGAGTGGGACGTATTATAATGACTTTGGGCTGACTTGTCAAGGTTTTCCTTCATGATCAGATGAAGGTCAACTTCATTTACATAAATGAGACGACCTGAATATTATTACATTTTCGGATTCCCCATTTAATTCTACATTCATTTGGCTATTCACGGGGCCCCAAAAGCAAAAATTCTACAAAACACCAAAAATATTCAAATATAATACTTTAGTGACTGTGTAAATTTCATCAAAATCATGCAAATTATATCCTTTTTCATAATTGAGCCGCTACCGGGGTCCCAAAAAACAAAATTTTTAGAATATACCAAAAATTATCCAATAAAATTCTCGGGTGCCTTAATATACCAAATTTTATGAAAATGGGGCTAATTTTATATTTTTACATTTGTTGGCCCCTGCCAGGGCCCCAAAATCAAAATTTCTACAAAACACAAAAAATTATGAAATTTAAAACTTGGGTGACCGTGCATTCCAAATTTTATCAAAATCGGACAAATTTTATGTTTTTTCATATTTGGGCCCCTGCCGGCCCCTGAACAAGTGTAGGTAACATGTCCTTATCATATCAAATTAATTTTAATATTCTCGCTTTACTCATCACATGCGCCATATTGACATAGCAGCCACATATTTGCCGATGTCCCCAAATTGGTTTCGACCGTGAAGCACTCGCCAGTTATTGATAAACAATACAGTGCCCGGTTGCAGTTTCAATTGGTATTTCATATCAGGATATTGAAGTGTTTTAGAGAATTGTTTAATTGCTTCGTAAAACTGTTTGGTCAGACGATATGAGGAAGGACTTTGAAGTCGAAAGCTACGGTCATATAGGTTGTGACTGAAAATAAAATACCTAAAATATGAGTGTAAATAGTTAGATATTTCATATCGGGATATTGAAGTGTTTTAGAGAATTGTTTAATTGCTTCGTAAAACTGTTTGGTCAGTCGATATGAGGAAGGACTTTGAAGTCGAAAGCTACGGTCATATAGGTTGTGACTGAAAATAAAATAAAATATGAGTGTAAATAGTTAGATATTTCATATCGGGATATTGAAGTATTTTTGAGAATTGCTTCGCAAAACTTTTAAGTCCCCCTATCCACAGCGGATAGGGGTCCCCTGTGTAAATATCTCAATTTCATGAGGATAAAATTCCATGGGTTGGCTGCTTTTGAACACACGCCCTACTGTTTACCAATTATAGCGTCTTACCACTGCACCACCAACTGCCAATATGCTGTTCCTCGTGCTCTTCCCTGATAAAGACCATATAGCTCCTCTACAGCTCAGAGTTACCTTATTCTGGTGAGTTGACCGGTGACTGGGTCCTCGTTAAAAACTTTACTTCTTGAGATATAATGATAATTATTTTCGACATACTCAAACTCCGTGATCACCTTGGACAGGATGTCGTAATTTTGTTGACTTTGGCTCCTTAATATCTGTGCAGCTTTGAAACCATCCAGTAGAAGTGTTTCGCCGCCTGTATCCGATGGTCGTAGACAGTGGAAGATCAGTAATCTGTAATGAGTTGAGGATTAGTAAGCACCAGTGACTGATCTACTGGAAGAGAACTGGGGGACAGTTCCTACCACAAGTATCCGATGGTCGTAGACAGTGGAAGATCAGTAATCTGTAATGAGTTGAGGATTAGTAAGCACCAGTGACAGATCTACTGGGAGGGAACTGGGGGATAGTTCCTCCCACCAGTATCCGATGGTCGTGGACAGTTGAAGATCAGTAATCTGTAATGAGTTGAGGATTAGTAAGCACCAGTGACAGATCTACTGGGAGGGAACTGGGAGATAGTTCCTCCCACCAGTATCCGATGGTTGCAGACAGTGGAAGATCAGTAATCTGTAATGAGTTGAGAATTAGTAAGCACCAGTGACAGATCTACTGGGAGAGAACTGGGGGATAGTTCCTGCCCCCCAAAAAAAATTTCTGGGGGAGTAAAAATATGCAGAAATTCCCGCGTATTTCATGAACCAAGAAAAAAAAGATACCCCCCTCAAAGTTTGATATTTTACGTTGCAAGGTACATAGAATCCAAAAATCGAATAAAAAAAAAACGTTTTTCCGTCGTACGCCGTGATGTGCACTTTTTCCACTTAGCATTGAACGATTTGGATGAAATTTGGTATATAGGTCCCATCTGGGCTCTAATTGTGCCAGGAAGCTGGGTTTGGTTGCAATCGAATAAATGCTTTGGGTGCGATTTTGGCCGCTTTTTAGCGGTTTTCAGTATTGCTGTCTAAAAAGAGAATGGTAAGAGACCCTCTGTCTCATTTTTGTGGCGGAGGGGGAGTATTTTTTTAGTCAGTAAAATATTAAACCCATGTGTCACATTGGCCTAGTTTTTTTTACATTTTTGCTTTTACACTTCGTTAAATTTTTCTTTTTTGCAAAAAACAACAAAAGCTGAAATGTCTTTGCGTCGCATTATCTGTCTCAATACCCTTTTTAAAGTAATACCGAATATCACAAAAAAGGATCATTGAAAAAAGGCCAAAAGTTCCATCAATCACTTTCGAAGAATTCTGCCAATGAACGCAGTGATATCCAAGGCCGTACCGAGGGGGGTCCAGACCCCCCCCCGAAATTTCATTATTTTTTATGCATGACTTATGTAATATTGTTAGGTGTATCTCATTATCTCTCAATTTGAACGCCATCTTTCTAAATAGGTACGTCAAAATTAAAAATCATATCGAATTACTCCAAGCCTGACTATTCATGAAAACACAACCTAGTTTCTTCATAAATAATTTTAAATAGTGTTTTTGGTAGTTAAGTGTTTTCTTTTAAATTATTTTATTATAAAAGTAAATATTTCTTAACACTTATAATAAATTAACATGTTATTCAAAAATGAATAAAAAGTTCGCGCCCTCGTGATATTTACTTTTATAATAACTATGTTTTCGGCCAAACCCAGTCTGGGTGAGGTCAATGTGGGTAGCTGGTTTGCAAGTTTCCAGCGAATGAAGGTTGAAGTGAAACCACCTTCTTGAATGACCAATAGATGTTAAAGAGACGTTAAGCCAAATTAAAAAAAAAAAAAAATGAAAATGTAATTGATTGGAGGCGCCGGGCATCGATCCCGGTACCTCTCGCATGCTAAGCGAGCGCTCTACCATCTGAGCTACGCCCCCTGTTGTAGATATAAGAAGTGTTTACTGCTAATAAAGTAACAGTAGATTGCCAGTTTTGTGAAGGGGGTGATAGGTTGACCCTCACCATAAGAGAGAGACAACTGGTCTTACCATATTCACAAACCATATCGGACCAAAATTAGATTCAAAGAGAAAGTTTAACACGTCATATAGCTTACATGAATGATTTATTGTTGTGAACATGCGCGGATATAGGTGAGGGCCAGAGGGGCACGTGCCCCCCTCCCACAGTTTTTTTACGCGGGCGGTGTCTCTCAAATTTCATTATACCTAATCACGTAAATTTTTTTTTTTTCTAAAAAAAAAAATGAATGGTGATCCGCTGCGTCTTTTAGCCCATTGAGAGTGGAGGGCGCGGGTGAGTCATAAAAATGATTAGATCATTTTACTGAGTGATTCTTTAGTGATCTAATCAGTCAATAGATTCATAACTCACAACTCACCCACTCGGATCATTCCAGTAAGTATTATCCGTATGAACATCCAAGTATTGATTGGTGTACGCTGTATCCTCATGCTCTAAAGAGTTATCAAACTTCCAAAAGTCACCAAATAGGGTTTGCCGAATGATTGGAGATATTTGTTGGACTAAAGTTTTGGTGGCTGCCATGGATGGTTCAACCTAAAACAGAAGAAGCTGGAGGAGCATTTTGTTTCCAATTTTTGTTTTTGTTTTATTATTTTCAATAATGAAGCTTTGCAATCTTCACAAAAAAAAACTCTGCTAATGTGACACGTCGGTTTTTAATTTTACTGGCTAAAAAAAACTAAAACTTTGATATTTAATTAAACAATTGGTGCGCATTACATAGATAAAATTTTAATATTTAGACAATATCAGTTCGGATTAAATATAAAGGTGGCAAGCTTTCGATGGTACTCAGATTGGGACCAGACAGATACTATTAATTTTTTTCTGAGCAACTGACCTAACTTAAAATATGATTAATTGAAAGCAGCAGGTTAATTTTCACGATTAAATGTGGGAAATACGAGAAAACTCACTTTTAAATGTTTAATTCACAATTTTATTGCTTGAAAATCGACGAAACTTTGGAGAAATCGCAAGAGTTTTTAGGGAGCGACTTTATGAGAAGAACAAGTTTAATCGAGGCATGGCCGATCAAAACGTTTCCTAACCTCTCGGGGGGGGAGGGGACTTTTTTCATATTGGTACACTATGTCTGCTTCAGTTCAATATATTCAAATAGTTCAATAAATACGGAAGAAAAAGTTTTTTTTTTCAAAATAAATTAAAATTAAAGTGAATTAATTAATCTCCCACCCATAAAACTTTTAAAAAGACTTTTTAAATTATATTAAACCATATTTTAAGTCTGGTACCCTCAGATTATCATCGTCTCAGTCGGAGAGTCAACATCGGCCTGTCGATGTCGATTTGATCGGCCATGCCTCGATGATGAAGTTGTTTTTCCGGTAAAAAACGAAGTTGATCCCCAAAAAGTCTTGCACCAAATCGGAAAAATTGTTGCTCCATTCGGGCCTTGTGTCGCGTCCCAAATGAAAGCATACTCATTTGTTTATGTTCTTGTCATGTTCGAGATGACGTCGTACAATGCTTTCCTATGTTAGTTCGGCAGTGCCTGGGTGTCTCTGCTTTGGATATACTTTGGATCAAGTTTTGCTTAGGATTATTAGATTTGGCAGAGGGAGCCTAGGTTCCCAGCACTAACAATATTTTACCTCTTTGACAACAGCGATTCCAAACGTGAAAAGGGAATTCAACAATCTTCTTTGACCACTTTCTAGAAGGACTTCCTCTGCTTTTATGTGGTCTAACAAGGATCCAATAGTTTTTGCATTCCATAGTGTGGTTCTGGGAGTCTGTTCTGGTTGTACTTTAGATAGCAACTCGGAAATTTTATATTTGGATTTGTGACCATCATCCCCTGAGCGAGAGAGGAAATAAAAACAGAAAATATTAATTAAGAACACATCACTGTTTGGTGTCCTTAAGATGGTTGAGTGAAAAATCCTAGAACAACTTGGTGTTTTTTGGCCAAGTCCTAGTGGTCTGTTCGATTGTAGTGAGTAACCGAAAGACTTAATTCGCACTCAGCCTTAAAGGCGACAGATTCACTTATATTTTGGCCAAGTCACAGTGGTCTGTTCGGTTGTAGTGGGCAACCGGTTGTAGTGGGCAGTATTCTGTTCGCCTGTAGTGGGCAACCGAAAAACCTAATGCGCACTCAGCCTTACAGATTGACTTATATTATATACGGGCGACAGATTTACTTATATTTTGGCCAAATCACAGTGGTCTGTTCGGTTGTAGTGGCAACCGGTTGTAATGGGCAGTGTTTTGTTCGATTGTAGAGGGCAATCGAAAGACTTCATGCGCTCTCAGCCATACAGGCGACAGATTCACTTATATTTTGGCCAAGTCACAGTGGTTTGTTCGGTTGTAGTGGGCAGTGTTCTGCTTGGTTGTAGAGGGAAACCGAAAGACTTCATGCGCACTCAGCCTTACAGGCGACAGATTTTCTTATATAATAAGTAGAAGTAATATGATCTTCGAGCAAAGTGGGTTCTAGTGTTACAATAGAAGTAAACAATAGAATACATTGTATTCTTCTAAGACAGAGTGAGAATATATTTAATAAAAACCACCTGTGTGACACAAGTACGATTTCAGTGGAGAAGGCGTAGGATATAAATTTGACACACACCAAAAAATCGGAAAAGTTCACTTTCCCCCATTAGACCTCCCACCCGGGGGAGAAGGAAAGTGAGATCTGTTTTCTATATAAAATATTTTAATCTTCAAAACATCTACGTGGCAGAGTGCGCATCACACTCGGTTTGCACTAAAGAGGTTCCGGCTTCGATACCTGGACGGGTCGAAAATTTGAAAAAGGTTTTTTCGAATTTTCTACTTGGTCTGATTGTGTTTGGGGGTAACTCAGCCTCCTGAGAACTATTGAGAAGCTATGGTAATAGCGCTAAGTGGTAGCATTATAAGGAAATTGTTTTAGTGTAGCTTAGGCTTAGTAATATTGGAGTAAATGTTGAGAATATCTTGTGACGCTATGATACCCACAAACATTGTGACATAATAACACAAAGAAATTAACATTAAAATTTTTATTTACATATTTTAATCTTCATTCCGAAGAACTCTGACAAGAAGTTCGACACTGATATTATTAGAAATCTCACTCATAGAACATTTCCTGTGTTAGATTAGATTGATTTGGGTGTGTGCATAATGCAACTATACATATAATCGCATTCATATGCACTTGACTCTAATTAGTAAAATAATGAATAAGATCACTCATGCATTCATCTAGGGTGCAGTTTAAGATTAAAGTCAAATTGCTCATCTTGTCCTGTTAAAAATTGGGTCGGGGGAATTTGTGTATAAAATTGTACGAAAATGCATAAATATCGTCCACATCACATAAACATTATTATTTGAATCGTGGCTCGTGGCCGACCGTAATCGCTCCTCCCCCTTACTGATCGCTCTGTATCCGCTCCTGCAATAAACTCTGCCAAACTAGCATATAATTGATTTTTAGGGACTTGAAATTTTCCTTTTGGTATTTAGGTACCTACTAGTGTAACCGGGTTGGTTAACTGAATAAGTTTTACATCCAAAGAAAAGGTCTAAACGTTGTAAGTATTCGTTTTCCTTAGATGGGTGCAAGCCCTAGGAGAAGGTTTAATCACCAGAAAAAGACGAAGACCTTCTATTAAAATATTTATATTATTATTTGAGTATTTATATTGTAAAAAGATGTTAAAAGTTCGACTCAGTGAAAAAGGTAATAAGGATGGGGCTTACCAGGAGATCCTCTGTCTTTCTATCCTAGACTCACACTGAAGTTCCAACGAGCATCCTCCCTTAATATACCATCACTGTTTATGATCGAATTCTGATAATCTGATGTACGTAACTAAATCATCGTTCTCAGGCGGCTCGTAGGGTTATACTAGGCAAGATAAATTCGACAGTTGAACTGGAAAGCCTTGTTTTCCAGGTTTTTATAAGGGAAAACTAAAGGAGAAATTCCGAAGTCGAATTTAATCCACAGTTCAATAATGACTTTACTATCCTTCATGAGGAAAAATAGATTGTGAGAAGTTATACTTGTGGGTGACAGCATCACGGACCGTGTCCACCTGAGCTGATGGTGTAAAATAACAATATTATTATATTTGCGCTGCTGATGTAATTATAGTGCAGTGATCGAAATAGCTCTGGGGGGAGCCCATGTCAATTATTAGCCTCCAAGAGTAAATGACAATTAAAAAAATAGCAGCAAGCAAAAACGATTATTTTTTATAATCTATATAATATATATATAACGCAAAGCCCAGTTGGTATACTGACTGACGTACTCACTGACTGATTGACTGATAATCAATGTAGCTCCACGATGGCTAAACGTAGAGACTTGAAACTTTTCACACAGGTCCCTTTTAGTATGTAGGTGCGTAATAAGAAAGGAAAAAAAAATAAAGTTCAAGTGGGAGCAAGTTACCGCCAAAAATGAGGCTATTTAGCGGGTCTTTTTGTAATTTTTTTCTGAGCAAACTAAAAGAGATATGACCGAGAATAGACCCCCCCAAAATAGTATATAAGGACCCCATAAAAAATATAAAATTTGAAAATTTCCGTTTTCTATCCGATTTATGGACGGTTACCACCAAAAAATCGGAATTGAGAAGTACCACTTCGGGATGAGCGATAAAGCTGAAATTTGATACTGGTGTATTCAACGTGCATTAGACGCTTTCCAAAAAAAAATCTACGGTAGAGTTGCATTATGATACATGTGGCCAACATCGGAAACAATGTTGCCCAAATTTAAAATAGATTGATTGATTAAAATTAATAGTCTTCAAAATAAACAAATAGGTTACATCCGATTTTTTTTTTTTAATTTGGCTTCACGTCTCTTTAACAACTATTGGTCATTCAAGATGGGGGTTTTACCCTCCATTCGCTGGAAACTTGCAAACTAGCTACCCACACTGACCTCAACCAGCCTGGGTTGGGCCGGAAAAAGCCAACGATACGTGGTGTTCCCAAGCGATCACCCATCCAAGTACTGACCGCCCGGACGTTGCTTAACTTCAGTGATCTGACGGGAACTAGTGTATTCAACGTGGTATGATAGTTGGCTCGTCCGAAATTTAAATTGGACAGATTTTTTCAAAAAAAACTAAAAAAAAAATGTGGGTGCTCACAAATATATGTCACACTAAAAATCTCTTGATTTACAATAGCTGGCAAGAAGCCCACAAATTTCACCCAGGTGCAATATTAACTCTGGATGGGACTAATTCATAGATTTTTTTTTTTTTTTTTGCTTAACGTCTCTTTAACAACTATTGATCATTCGAGACGGGGGTTTTACCCTCCATTTGCTGGAAATTTGCAAACCAGCTATACTCATATTGACCTGACCCAGTCTGGGTTGGGCCGGAAAATTAGCCAGCATCACGACGGCGTGAACACTATATGGATCAGCCTCGCTGGCCGTTGCTTAACTTCAGTGATCGAACGGGAACTGGTGTTGTACTCAACGTGTCATAAAAATTTGATTGTACATTTTTGACGGACACGGGACACGTTATGTTTGGCACACCGGAACGCACTTGGAAAACATCCCAATAATTCTCGGATGATCTCAAAAAGGAGTGCATATGGGCGCCTTCAGCCATCAGCTATTGTGTATAGGTTCTCTTTTGGTGAGTGAGTTTTAAAATTGTAGAATCCCAGAAATGGAACAAAACATTTTGTCCGCTGCGTAGGGCCATTAATAAGCGTCATTTAGCGTTGACCCATTTGGATGAAATTTGTTATGTAGGTTCTGGTTGGCATGGTGTGAAAAGGAATTACAACCTATTTAGAGGGATTTAATCCCAACAGGTTTTTCAAGTTTAAAGCCTACTCGCTACGTCAGGTCTACTAGCGTTCCACTGTGGATCTTCAATTTCAGTCTTCTTTGAGCAGGTCACAATGTCCAATAGTATTAGTAAAGGTTGGGTGTGGGATCGTGGGCAATAAAAAATAGCTTCGTAATTTAGAAGGAAAAAAATGGTTGGTCCGAATTCATTTTTGCGTAGTGTATATGGTGGAATGCCAAATATTATGTACCTAGGTGTATGAGCCACTTTAAATGACCCTAATCCAAACATCTAAATATGAAAATATATTTCAATGAAAATACAATAAAGAAAAACGAGGAAACCAAAACATTAATTTTCATATTTAGGAGCGCGTATCTAGTGGTGGCATATCGTTCAAAATTATATCGAATTTCAAATGTATCGATATATGAGAAATACTCGTATATCGGCAATAGGAATATATTGGATTATTATAGAAATTAGAATTTTACGAGGTGAATTGGTGGAAATGTCGTCGTCCCCTCTCTATACTTTCCTAACCTAACCCTCCTCTACTTTCCAGTTTCCACCAATGACCAGTTTCAAAAGGGACAAGTAGGATACCCCTAATATTTCATACTCGCGTGATGCTGGCTATTTTCCTGTTTAAACCAGGCTGGGTGAGGTCAATGTGGGTAGCTGGTTTAATTAATAACTCCAAAAAGTTTGATTTGTTAAGGAAACACCAACAAAAGGTAAGAGTGAGACTTTAAGCGGTGCCAAAACCTTTAATTGGATCGACAAATAAAACGATGTCATCTAAGGAAAAATGATACATACTTGATCAATTTTTGAAAATGTTTGACCTTTCCTATAATCCCTCTATGGTAAAACTCCCTTTACATGACCCCCCCCCCCAAATAAAATCCCAATGGCCGTATCCAGGACAGGGTTTAATGGTTCAACCCGCCTCCCCCCGAATTTTTTGAAAAGGTTTGATTTTTCCTATAATCTCTATATGGCAAAACTGCTTTTACATGACCCCCCCTTCGAAATAAAATCCTGCATTCGGACCTGAATCTTATGTAGTTAAGGTGTCTACTGTCCAGAGCGGTAAAGAAAGATGAAAATTTGAATGAAAATAGAAAAAAAAAATGGCTTCCAGATTGGATGCTACCATTGGGCAGTAAATATCTATGGATTTCCTTTAAAAATTAATTTAGGCATCGAGCCAGGATCCCCAGTTTTGGAACCGCTCCTCTAAGCTTTCAAATTACCTTCTTAATACTTACATCTGATCGTAATATCATCCTTTTTGACGGACACATATTTGGCGGTCACATCCAAATTAAGATCTGTGACGAGGAACTTTTTCTGATGGGTGACAAAGCTGTAGCAGTCAGAACATCTGTTAAAAACAATCACTATTAGTTAGAGACGTTCATTCGGAGAGGAGGGAGGGTGAGGTCAATTTGATTCATTTGGGATGTAATAACATGCAAAATTTCAAAACTCTACATAAAGCCTTTCAAAAGAATTCAGGTGGTCTCGGACTTTAGGGGCACCCAGTATGAATTTCACTAATGTTCTACAGTAGTGAAATGGTGAGCAAGCTATTTTGACCTATATAATATTTGGTGCACGATTTTCTTGGAAAAATCATTCGTTTATCACAATCTATATTTGAGAGAAAAATCTAAGCTTTCTGGAGGGGGAAGCCCTTGAACCCTGTACTGATTTCTCCTCTTGTAACGGTGTGATCAGCTCATACAATGATCGAACCGTGGGCTTGATCACTGTATGGGCATGAAAACATTGGATGTATTTTAATAATAAACCTTTGAAATCGTCACGGAAAAAAACTCTCAACATATGAGGTAAGTAGAATCAAAAATTCGAATTAAAAAAATCCGTTTGTCCGTCGTACGCCGTGATGGGCACTTTTGACACTTAGCTTTGACCGATTTGGATAAAATTTGTTTTGTAAGTTCCATCTGGAGTCTGATTGTGCCACAAAACAGTGCAATCAATTTTAACTTATCCTGTCAAAAAAGGGGAATGGTAAGAGCTATAGATACTTGAAATTTGGTATGTAGATATGTCACATTTGGGGTCTAAACATGCCTCAGAACATTTGGAGGGGGGTTTCAGTAAGCTTTGGAACTGTTTGGGACAGTCAAATTTACCGCGGGCGGATGCGGGAAAAATTAAAGTTCTAATTATGCCCCAGAACTTTTGGAGGATAGGGTGTATTTTTTTAGTCAGTGTTATAATAAACCCATGTGTCACACATTTGCAGAGATTTGGATGTTCCCCCAAAAATATATTTTTTGATAACAAGTTTCACTTACCGACAGTTTTCCCGAAGCCAGAGTAAACTGATTTTATGATTTGCTTCATTATCAAGTCCAGATTTTATTTGTAACACTTGATCAGAATTTTCTGAAACACAATGAATAAAGTACCCTTTACCCATACTTGTCCTACCCGGGTCCTGTGACTTTTGAACGGATGCGACTGGGGGACGTTTCCGTGGCAGAGTGCACATCACACTCGGCTTGCACCAAGGAGGTTCCGCGTTCGGCTCCGGGACGAGTCGAAAATTTTATTTTTGTAACTCAGCCTCCTGAGGACAATTGAGTAGCTAAGGTAATAGCGACAAGTGGTAGCATTATAAGGAAATTGTTAAATTGTAGTTTAGGCTTAGTAATATTGTTATGAATACCTCGAAATGCTTTGATGCCCACAAACATTGTGAAATAATAACACAAGGAAATATACATTTACAATTTTACAAATCCGAGTTCAACCCCCGGGAAATGGTATCTTTTGGACAACGTTTTGGTTTACCTTGCGAATTTTAAATGGTATACCATTTTTTATTTTTAATACAAAATTTGAAATAGAATAAGTGAAATAGATTTTATTTATTTTCAAAAAATAACACAGGCGGAGATAGAAGGATTCAAATTTAAACTATGCTACACCCAATATAATGAATTCAATTTTTTGGTTTATTATTTTCAATAATTAACCTTTGGAATCGTCACGAAAGAAAAAAAAACCCTCAAAAATCTTTATTTTACGTTTCAAGGTAGGTACGTAGAATGCAAAAATCGAATAAAAAAATCCTTTTGTCCGCCGTCGCCGTACGCCGTCATGGGCAATTTTGCCACTTAGCGTTAACCGATTTGGATGAAATGGTATATAGGTCCCATCTGGGCTCTAATTGTGACCGAAACTTTTAAGTGGAATACGTCCTTGACGCTTTTTGCCGCTTTTTAGCGGTTTTCAGTATTGCTGTCTCAAAAGAGAATGGTAAGACTACAGACTTCAAATTTGGTATGTATATACTTATGTCAAATTTAGGGTCCAATTACGCTCCAGATTTAGAATCGTCAAGGGGGTAAAAAATTACCGCCCCTCAAAAAATTTGGGGGGGGTTATTTTTTTTCAGCCAGTGAAATAATAACGGGTGTGTCACATTGGCAGAGTTTTTTATAGGTGAACCAGAGAAATGAGTAAATTACAATGCAATAACTTTGTAAATAAGTCGTATTCTAAACCTAACACACCAAGGGAGTGCCAAAAATACGAAATCCTCTAAAGACGAGAAAACTGAAATCTTACTTAATATCACATTAATATTTTTCAAATCACAAATCATTACAATTAAAAATAGACAAAAATAAATAATAAAAAATAAATAATTAATCTTAATTTATTATTTTAATTTAAATAATTTACATAATTCATTAATTTAATTTAAATAATTTGAATGAACTCTAAGTCCCATTCCTGCTTTATTTTTTTCAAAGTCAGTGATAATAGAAATTTATACCTTACGAGTTACGAGTAGTTTGATTAAAACATTCCCGATTAAACTTTTATCAAATTTATAGATGTACCTAGGTCAGGGTTGTCCAACCTTCGTGCACCCGTGGGCCGCAAGTGAACAACCTAAAGAGCTCGCGGGACGCACAGCTAAATAAAGGTAAAAATGCTATGTACGAGTAGATACTTATTATTAGAGGGTGTTTGGCTATAAATATGGTGGGTAGCTGGGATCAAACGGAACGCTTTATACGAAATTTATTAGTGAGGCAGACGAAGCATAGCCGAGTTACAGGGTGAAGAAGATCATTTTTGGACAACTTTCAACGTCGCTTGGTGGGTTCTGTGTGACCGGACAAAAAGTGGATGGACACTAAACCCTAGTTTTTGATGGCGGTGATTTCAAATGTGCCATCAAAATTTTAAGAAACAAAAGTAAAATCGGGGAAAAACAATGTGATTCGACTTATAGAAAGTGCGCCTCTTACTAAGACTTTTTGTATATATAAAAAAAAAAATATCGAACAAAAAATGAATTCCCATGTTAAGAGAGAAAAACCACGAAAATGGTCCGATTACGATAAAATTTTATAAATAAGCTCCAATTAAAGTCCTGGACACAACTGTCGTAAAAAGAGCGTGAACCAAAAAGGCAGCCTTCCAAAGTCTAGAAATTTTCCATTCAATACATTTCTTTTTCTTTTTACGTCTTTCATTGTAGAAACTATGCCAATGTGACACATGGGTTTATTATTTTTCTGGCAAAAAAAAAAAAATTGAGGGTACCCCCCAAAAAAATAGGGGGGTCTCGTGTCGACTCCAAATATGGGGCGTAATTAGACCCTACATTTGACATACCTACCAAATTTGAAGTCTCTGGCTCTTACCATTCTCTTTTTAGACAGGATTAATAAAAGCCGCTTTAAAGCGTAAAAACCGCCAGCGGTATATTCGATTGAACCAAAGGGTTTCGGAGGCTGAGACCCCAAATATGACATGCATACAAAATCTCTAGCTCTTACCATTCTCCTTTTAGACAGCAATACTGAAAACCGCTATAAAGCGGCAAAAATCGCAAAGGGTGTATTCGATTGCACCCAAAATTTTCGGGGCACAATTAGAACCCAGATGGGATCTATATACCAAATTTCATCCAAATCGGTCAACGCTAAGTGGCAAAAGTGCCGATCACGGCGGACAAACGGATATTTTTTTATTCGATTTTTGGATTTTACGTACCTTGAAACGTATAATATCAAATTTTTCCGTCACGATTCTAAAAGTTCATTATTGAAAATCATAAACCAAAAAGCACTTTCACAGATGTAAGATTTGTAAAATGTAAGAACTTTCGAACATTGATGTTATCCTCTGCCCAAAAGACTTTAGCTTTCTTATCAAGTACCTAATTTAAAGAATTCTGGTCCTACTCCTTTTCGGGTTTGCAATACAATGTCGGTTTGGAGATCACATATTTGGTATTCTGACTCTTGTTGGTCAATGACAGAATTCATTAGGTTTGTGTACAGAACAATACTGTCTTTCATTCTGTCAAAGTCAACAAATATTAGCTTCGCGTGCCACGGGTTGGACAACCCTGACCTAGGTAATCTCTGGATTGATAAGATATTTTAATCATAAGAAACTTTTGATGCAAGAGGACCAAATCAAAAAAATTCACATTTTATTCAAATCTAGATGTACCTGGGTAATCTCTGGACTGATAAGATATTTTAATCATAAGAAACTTTTGATGCAAGAGGACCATTGGACCAAATCAAAAAGTTCACATTTTATTCAAATCTAGATGTACCTGGGTAATCTCTGGATTGATAAGATATTTTAATCATAAGAAACTTTTGATGCAAGAGGACCATTGGACCAAATCAAAAAGTTCACATTTTATTCAAATCTAGATGTACCTGGGTAATCTCTGGATTGATAAGATATTTTAATCATAAGAAACTTTTGATGCAAGAGGACCATTGGACCAAATCAAAAAGTTCACATTTTATTCAAATCTAGATGTACCTGGGTAATCTCTGGATTGATAAGATATTTTAATCATAAGAAACTTTTGATGCAAGAGGACCATTGGACCAAATCAAAAAGTTCACATTTTATTCAAATCTAGATGTACCTGGGTAATCTCTGGATTGATAAGATATTTTAATCATAAGAAACTTTTGATGCAAGAGGACCATTGGACCAAATCAAAAAGTTCACATTTTATTCAAATCTAGATGTACCTGGGTAATCTCTGGATTGATAAGATATTTTAATCATAAGAAACTTTTGATGCAAGAGGACCATTGGACCAAATCAAAAAGTTCACATTTTATTCAAATCTAGATGTACCTGGGTAATCTCTGGATTGATAAGATATTTTAATCATAAGAAACTTTTGATGCAAGAGGACCATTGGACCAAATCAAAAAGTTCACATTTTATTCAAATCTAGATGTACCTGGGTAATCTCTGGATTGATAAGATATTTTAATCATAAGAAACTTTTGATGCAAGAGGACCATTGGACCAAATCAAAAAGTTCACATTTTATTCAAATCTAGATGTACCTGGGTAATCTCTGGATTGATAAGATATTTTAATCATAATAAACTTTTGATGCAAGAGGACCAAATCAAAACGTTCACATTTTATTCAAATCTAGATGTACCTGGGTAATCTATGGATTGATAAGATATTTTAATCATAAAAAAGTAATTTTCTATTTTTGCCCCTTGCAAATGTCGACTTTTGAACTTTACTTAAATGATAAAAAATTATCATTATTTAACTACATCCTACACGTTATAACGATCGTTTAACATTATAACGATCTAAGTAGTTGTTCCTGGAAATGTAGACCTCACTCAGTTAACAACCGCGACCGATTTTTTCTTTTAAATTATAAACCAGAAAATAAACTCTCGAGTCGTAGATTAGGCGAGTCTAATCTCTCAGACATTAACCAGATCAAGTCTCCGATTTATCTGAGGATTAAAATTAGACCCTTTTAAAATGGTCATTTTTGGGAAGTATTGGGTATGTTTTTTTTTTTTTTTTTTTTTTTTTTTTTTTTTTTTTTTTTTTTTTTTNTTTTTTTTTTTTTTTTTTTTTTACGACAAACAGTGGAAGGTAACCTAGGAACCATTTAAGCGAAAATAAAACGAACATATTTAATTTCTCTATGTCGGAGGCATTTTCTACCACCTAACCAGGGGGCGGACTGGGGCTCCAGGGCATATTGGATGAAGGGCCCTATATTTTTCTTTCATATTTTTGGCCCCTGATGACCCGGAGGTCCATCAGGACCCGCATATTTTTTCTCATTCATATTTTAAATGTATTTTTCTTTCATAATAATGCCCCACAATGAACCGGGGGCACATTGAGGTCCACATATTTTTTATTGCACATATTTTACCTACATATATTTTTAGCTTTTGTTTAGCTAGAACGGTAAGGGATATTGAAAAATTAATGGCCATAGATCTTCCCACAAAAAACCATAAATATAATCAGAATTCAAAACTGTTCAACCGTTTTCTAGTTACGGACGATTTTCCCAAAATTATTTTCAACATTAAAAAATGTCGAGCCGTTTGCAGAGGATTTTTGTTTGGAATCATGGAATAATGTTAGCACGGGAGCGGTCATGATTCTAATGCGCCAAGCGAAATAGGCGCAGAATTCTGGACATCAGATAAATTATCAGAACTGTGTTAAATTATTTTGGAGATAAAGCTAATTTTTCGGTCAAATTTTACTAATTTTAACGGTGGCAAAGCACGGGGCACAACTGATATACGTATATATCTCAGAAATGGCGAGAGGTACGACAAAAATGTACAATATTAAATTTGAAGAAAATAATATTGTCGTTCAATTTTGCGGTATAAAAAAAAATGTTAAAGACAACTGTTTTCGAGATATTTTCAAAAAAAAAAAAATCTACATTTCCTGCACTATCGCCATCTCCAAAACGACCGGAGATAGGAAAAAACAATAGAGATTTAAGCGTGCGGAGAATTAGATCGTCTTTCATTTAAGTTCTAGAATTTTTTTCGTTAGAACAAACGTTCTCGAGATATTTGTAAGAAAACAATAAAAAAAAAGATAATTCAAAATGGCGGACTATTAAAGACAAAATGGTAGACGGTTCCGCAACTTTCCTGACTCGGGACTTTTCGTAATATTCATAAGGGAAGTCTAATCTAACATTTTCAGTAAAATTTAGAACTTTATCGTTAAATTTGTTTAACACATTTTTTAAATCTACAATTTCTGGACTACTCCTAGCTCGGAAACAGCGAAAGATACGACAAAAACTGATACGGATAATTTTTTCGGAAATTTAATTGTCGTTCAATAAAGTCTATAATTCGATAAAGTTAACCGTTCTCAAGCTCGAGATATTTGCAAAATCCCCCCCAAAAAAAACTAAAATCCAAGATGGCGGCCAAAAAAGTCAAAATTGCGGAAGGTTCCTCAACTAACCCAACTCGGAATTTCTCATAATATTAATGAGGGATGTCTAGTCTATCATATTCAGTAAAATTTAGAACTATGCCATTTAATGTTTTTGGTTTATTATTTTCATTAATGGGCCTTTGGAATCGTCACGAAAAAAAAGAAAAAAATACCCCCCTCAAAATTTGATAGATATTAAACGTTTCAAGGTACGTAGAATCCAAAAATCGAATAAAAAAAATCCGTTTGTCCGCCGTACGCCGTGATGGGCACTTTTGTCACTTAGCGTTGACCGATTTGGATGAAATTTGGTATATAGGTCCCATGTGGGCTCTAATTGTACACGGAAATGCAATCGAATGGGTGCAATCGAATACACCCTTTGCGATTTTTGCCGCTTTATAGCGGTTTTCAGTATTGCTGTCTAAAAGGAGAATGATAGGAGGTAGAGATTTGAAATTTTGTATATATGTCATATTTGGGGTCTTGTTTAGCTCCGAAACTTTTGGGTTCAATCAAATATACCGGCGCTGACGGTTTTTACCGCTTTAAATATGTCTAAAATTTCTGCACGAATACAATACTTTATCTTCTAGGAAGAGAAAGTAAAAAGAGAATGGTAAAAGACAGAGACTTTAAATTTAGTAGGTATGTCAAATTTAGAGTCTAATTACGCCCCAGATTTGGAATCGTTACGAGAACCCCCTCCTCAATTTTTATTTTGGGGGGGTATTTTTTTGCAAAAAAAATAATAAACCCATGTGTCACATTGGCAGAGTTTTTTCATATCCTAAAATTCCTGGTCGTGCAATGCAATATGGTGCTATACAATAAGATAAGTAAGACAAATTACTGTCACCTTTGGACCCTGTTTAATTAACGCGGGAATATCAAGGTCATCCATTTTTTTTAACATAACACTATCCACCCACAATAGCACATCACATGTCGACATATTCAAGGTCATTACTACGATTCGCATTACGCATACTGCCTCATTGATGATACTTCCTCAGGGACGTATTCAATGAATACCGAACTGTGGACCTTAACTTCAACCAAATGTGACTTTGCGCAAGCAATGCATAAAAGTAATATAAATTGACACAATGCTCTTACCGCTCTCTTTTTAGTCGGGATTAATTAAAACCACTAAAAAGTGGCAAAAATCTGGCAAAACAGTGAATTCAATTTTGGCCAACAGCTTCATGGTTAAATTTGGCATAAAATTGAAAAACATAGAAAATTTTAAGGCACTAGTACTTACCGTTCTTGAGATCTAATGTTTAAAGACAGATACACACACAGAACAATGGTTGAAACTCGAGGTTTGTGCTATGGGGATCTCAAAACGTTTTTTGGCGA
>CM022876.1:26172735-26192367 GCA_012654025.1 Pachypsylla venusta | reverse complement strand
CGACACTTAAATATCGATAAATATCGCCTATCCCCATTTTAGTAATTCAGAAATTCAGAATTATTTAGATTCTGATAGTAATTTATTAATTTGTAATTCACAGAACGTAGAGTGCTGAGTGAATAGTATTATCATATTTAAAATATATATTTTTTTTTTTTTTTTTTTTTTTTTTTTTTAAAAAAANAGCGATGTTTTCGATTTTTTTTTTTTTATTATTAGTATTATTTTAGTCTGCGCCATAATATTTAGTTATTTTTATTTCCGAACAATTAACTAATGACGAAATGTCTTTGTATTAACGTAGAAACAAAGAAACGTTGTCACATGATCGAAATAATTTTAAAAAAACTCTGCCAATATGACACATGGGTTTATTATTTTTCTAGCAAAAAATAATAAACCTTTTTTGGGGCCCCCAATTTTTTTTGGGGGGGGCAAAATAAATTAGGGGGGTACTCGTGACGATTTAAAATCTGGGGCGTAATTAGACCCTAAATTTACCTACTGTATTTGAAGTCTCTGGCTCTTACCATTCTCTTTTTAGAGAGGATTAATGAAAACCGCTTTAAAGCGGTAAAAACCGCCAGCGGTATATTTGATTGAACCCATTTGATTGATGTTTCGGGACACAATTAGAGCCCAAAAAATATCACCATGATTTACTAAGCTAATAATTTGCTAAACAATTAATAATAACTTAAAATTAAAATATTAATAATAAAGAATCGTTATTTAAAAAATATAAACCGATTCAGAGTTTTTTTTTTTGCTTATTTTTCAGTTTATAGATTTTAAAAAGAAAATTCGGTCTCCAAAAACATTTATAATATGCCTAATAACCATAATATTATTAATAATAACCATAATATGTGGATATGCCAAAAAAGGAAAAAAAAACTCTGCCAAAAAAAATATATATTTTATATTTGAAGGTACCTAGATACTACGTAGAATAAAAAAATCAAAAAAATCTGGGGCGTAATTGGACCCTAAATTTGACATAGGTACATAACAAATTTGAAGTCTCTAGCTTTTACCATTTTCCTTTTGGGGAGGATTAGTGAAAACTGCTAAAAAGCGGCAAAAGTGCCCATCACGGCGTACGGCGGACAAACGGATTTTTTTATTCGATTTTTGGAAACTACGTACCTTGAAACGTAAAATATCAAATTTGGGGGGGGGGGGTAATTTCTTTTTCTCGTGACGATTCCAAAGGTTCATTATTGAACATAATAAACCGAAATATTTTTTATTCTATTTTTTTACCAACGACCCTCCATGGAAACGTAAAATATCAAATTTTGAAAAGATTGGGCGCGGAGGAGGGGGGATGATCATGAAAATTCCTAAGTTTCATCATTGAAAATAATAAATCAAAATCAACCCTTGTTTAGAGTTACTCCATTAACAACCCCTGTGGGGTCAACAGTGGGGTCAAAATTTCGCAGTCATATTTGATTTTTCGGTAGCTATTAACATTTTTAGGGAATTCAGGCGCGGATGCAGGCTAAAATTTTAGGGAGGAACCCTTAGTTCTTAGTAAAATGCATTTATTTGTACTAATAAGTCAAAAAATGCCATAATATTTCAACAGCAAATTCTACAAGCGAAAAGAGATTTTCAACTAATCTCGGCCGTGATATATGTTGTAATGCAGCGAAAAATGTATGGAAAATTAGATATTCATACGATTTGTCTATTCCCTAGTCCCCCCCTCCCGTGGATCCGCCCCAGAGAGAATTAGAATAAATTCAATATTCCAGGAATCTGTCATTGATATAAAAACACGTCAAATGATTTTTTTTTATTAATTTGGCTTAATGTTTCTTTAACGTCTATTGGTCATTCAAGACGGGGGTTTTACCCTCCATTCGCTGGACACTTGCAAACCAGCTACCCACATTGACCCCACCCAGCCTGGGTTGGGGCGGAAAAAAGAGCCAACGATACGTGGTGTTCCCAAGCGGTCACCCATCCAAGTACTGACCACGCCCGACGTTGCTTGACTTCACTGATCTGAAATTTTAGGACCACATAGAAAAATAATATCGGTAATGGAAAACATAGATCATGCCGAATTAGAGTATTTAGGTGACATGAGGTATTTCTCGAAAGCATTTTGTTGCGTCCTTTTTGCATGTGTGTGTCATGGCGCGCTTGATTGAAAAGTCATCATCAACAGTCATGGCATGGTTTGCAACAACTCGCCATAAGTTGTTGATACTAAAAAATCCTTACGGAAAATGCAGTAGCTACTCCTTGCTTTCTACATGGGTAATGGAAAAAATATCGTTTCTGACCCTACCCCCAGTCGCTTTTTACGACTGGGGTACGTTGGAAGTATTCCAAGTAGTGACCCTATCCAAAGGAGACAATAGTAAAAGTATTGTTACAGAAATGTTTTATTATGAACTAATGAACTTGGTAATAGATTTTCACGTTTTAATCAAATAAATTGATAGACAACATAGTTGAGGCAGCATATTGCTAATGCTCCGCATGAACTTTCGCTTGGCTTGATTCCGATCAGCACAGTGTGGAAGCACCTTCAGAGTGACCTATGCATTTAATTCCCGTTTAAATTTCAAAACAATAATTGTGAATCTATTTTCTTGTAGCATCACTTTTGTTTAAGGCATGACCTATGCATAAAATCATTACAGGCAACCATTGCATCACACATCATCTTCCGCTTCTTCCCGTTTAAATTTCAAAACAATAATTGTGAATCTATTTTTTATAGCATCACTTTTGTTGGAGGTATGCCTAGGGAGCGAGCATTCTTGAATATTAATATCTTACAATATTTTTTACTGATAAACAAAACCACTATTAACTCTTAAGTGACAAAAGTGCCGTTCACGGGGCAGGGACGTAATTGGGGGGGGGGCGGTTGCCCTGGGCGCGAAGCTTTTGGGGCGCCAAAATGGGCGTATCCCGTTTAGGGAGGGGTTCCAAAATGGGTGGTTGCCCCGGGTGCTGACTAGCTTAGTAACGTCCCTGCCATGGAGTACGGTGTTACTATGACCATAACGAATAGAACAGATAGTGGGGAAACTCATGCAGTTGCATGTGAGTAGCCGCTAGAGGCTAGGGGACGTTTACCTGTAGAATAAAGAACTGAACACTCTATGCCAGGAGTTTTGATACCGCGCCTCCTTTTCTTGAAATGAGAGTCTCCCAAGCCCGATCCCCTTTACATTATCAATTATGAATGGGTATGGGTGTCGCTGAATGCTATCTCATTCAAAACGCAAATGTGTTGCTGAATATGTGTTCCCAGTTTGGGAACCTCTGCTCTATGCAATGTTTCTCCCATACAGTTTGTTATCACTAGCGCTAGAGTTTCACTGCCACACCGCATCATGGCTTAAATTCAGAGAGTCTCCCCACTTTCTGTTCTATTCGTTATGCCTGAACTGCTCCCATATAGTTTGATATCACTAGCGCTAGAGTTTCACTGCCACACCGCATCATGGGTTAAATTCAGAGAGTTTCCCCACTTTCTGTTCTATTCGTTATGCCTGAACTGCTCCCATACCATTTGATATCACTAGCGCTAGAGTTTCACTGCCACACCGCATCATGGGTTAAATTCAGAGAGTTTCCCCACTTTCTGTTCTATTCGTTATGCCTGAACTGCTCCCATACCATTTGATATCACTAGCGCTAGAGTTTCACTGCCACACCGCATCATGGGTTAAATTCAGAGAGTTTCCCCACTTTCTGTTCTATTCGTTATGCCTGAACTGCTCCCATACCATTTGATATCACTAGCGCTAGAGTTTCACTGCCACACCGCATCATGGGTTAAATTCAGAGAGTTTCCCCACTTTCTGTTCTATTCGTTATGCCTGAACTGCTCCCATACCATTTGATATCACTAGCGCTAGAGTTTCACTGTCACACCGCATCATGGGTTAAATTCAGAGAGTTTCCCCACTTTCTGTTCTATTCGTTATGCCTGAACTGCTCCCATACCATTTGATATCACTAGCGCTAGAGTTTCACTGTCACACCGCATCATGGGTTAAATTCAGAGAGTTTCCCCACTTTCTGTTCTATTCGTTATGCCTGAACTGCTCCCATACCATTTGATATCACTAGCGCTAGAGTTTCACTGTCACACCGCATCATGGGTTAAATTCAGAGAGTTTCCCCACTTTCTGTTCTATTCGTTATGCCTGAACTGCTCCCATACCATTTGATATCACTAGCGCTAGAGTTTCACTGTCACACCGCATCATGGGTTAAATTCAGAGAGTTTCCCCACTTTCTGTTCTATTCGTTATGCCTGAACTGCTCCCATACCATTTGATATCACTAGCGCTAGAGTTTCACTGTCACACCGCATCATGGGTTAAATTCAGAGAGTTTCCCCACTTTCTGTTCTATTCGTTATGCCTGAACTGCTCCCATACCATTTGATATCACTAGCGCTAGAGTTTCACTGTCACACCGCATCATGGGTTAAATTCAGAGAGTTTCCCCACTTTCTGTTCTATTCGTTATGCCTGAACTGCTCCCATACCATTTGATATCACTAGCGCTAGAGTTTCACTGTCACACCGCATCATGGGTTAAATTCAGAGAGTTTCCCCACTTTCTGTTCTATTCGTTATGCTATGACCATGATATAAATAAATTAATAAATGCTGTTTCTTTGTGTTATTATGTCACAACTTTGGTGCTCATTGAAACATTGTAGGATTTTCCCAATATCAATCATTATCCAATTACTTTGAATTTTTCAAATTTATACCTACCATGCGAGTACTGGGTCGCTATGCGCATTTATCTCCATAGCTACTCTTTGTCCTCACGAGGCAGAAACGGGATAAATGAAAACCGCTAAAAGGCGAAAAAATACACCAACGGTACTTTCTATTGCACCAAAATTTTGGCGCACAATTAGATCCCAAACGGGTCTTATTAACAAAATTTCATCCAAATCGGTCAATGCTAAGTGGCAAAAGGAAAATAATGACGGGAACTTTTTACCGCTAAGTGGAAGAACGCTTAATGAATTAGAGTTGTTAAGAAGGCACACCGCCAAAGGTGTGAAAGTGAGTTTGTAAAGTGCGAAAAGTTGCGATAAAAGTTCGTTAATAGGTTGCGAGATTTTTAAAACTAGTGAAATTAATGTTAACTTTTAAATAAATTAAAATTAACATGTAATTAACTTATAATTAACATGTTATTCAAAGATTGGAATTAATTTAAAAAAAAGGAATGTTTAAAAAGGGAGAAAAAAGATACACAATTGAGTCGGGAACTGTTTTGATTTCAGAGCTTTTTGTAACTATAATGACTTGGCGGGAACTTTTTCCGCGAAGTGGTTTTTTGAGGTTCAGCTTTAATCTGTATAATTAGATTGAAATAAACTATTCCAGTTCCTTGAGATTTATTTTAATTAAACCTAACAATTTTGTTTGTGTCTATTAAACAATAGAACAAAGAAAGTACAGAGGACCTGTTTAGTCCACACCCCAAATAATACAAATAGATACCTACTGCCATCATGATAAGGTACCAAAACTAAATGATATGAATTTACTCTTGCCTCGCATATAAAATCATGAATAGAGACCGATAGATCTGGGACACCCCCTGCAAAAGTGACGACAAGTGTCGGCTCACAATAAAATAGGGACCCAAATTATCAAGCTTCATCAAAATCTGTTCACGGAGTACGAACGGATTTCCTTTGTTTTGAATTTTTCAATTCTCCAATACATTGAAACGCAAAATCAAATTTTTGAGGAGAGGACCATTATTTTTTGGTTTATTAGTTTTAATAATGAACCACATTGGAATCCTCACGAAAACATAAAACTCTGTCAATTTGACACATGGGTTTATTTTTTACTGGCTAAAACAATACCCCCCTCCCAAAAAAAAACCCAAAAATTCTGGGTCGTAATTAGACCCTAAATTTGACATACATACCAAATTTGAAATCTCTGGCTCTTACAATTCTTATTTTAGTCAGGATTAATGAAAAGCGGTAAAAACCGCTAGCCGTATATTTGATTGCAATTGCACCCAAATGTTTCGAAAATTACTGAAACCCCAAATATGAAGTGACATTCATACCAAATGTCATGTCTCTAGCTTTTACCATTCTCTTTTTAGAGAGGATTAGTGAAAACCGCTAAAAAGCGGCAAAAACCACCAAAGGTGTATTTTTGGAGCCCAGATGGAACCTATATACCAAAGTTCATATAAATCGGTCAACGCTAAGTGAAAATCTGCCCATCACGGCGTACGGCGGACAAACGGATTTTTTATTATTCGATTTTTGGATTCTACGTACCTCGAAACGTAAAGCATCAATTTTTTTTTTTTTTTTTGGGGGGGGGGTTGATTTTTTTCATAACGATTGTAGTTCATTATTGAAAATAATAAACCAAAAAATTTTGGATTTGAAGAATCCAAAAATCGAATACAGAATCCGTTTATCCGCCGTACGCCGTGATGGGCACTTTTACCACTCAGCGTTGAGCGATTTGGATGAAATTTGATATATATGTCACATTTGATCTTAATTGTGCCCCTAAACCGTAGTATATATATAGGGTACCATACTAAAATTTGTGTGCCCATCACAGCGGGAGGCAGGCGGTGTACAGTGTTCGGAGGGCGGCGCGGCGGATGAACGAATTGTCGATGATTTCATTCTATAAAGACATTTTATTCGATTTTTGAATCCTGCATGCATACCTTGAAACCTAAAATATCAAATTTTGGGGAGTATTTTTTTAGCTACCGTGTGACACATTGCAGACTTTTTTTCTGCGACAATTTCAAAAGTTCATTATTGAAAATATAAACCGAAACCAAATTCCGCTAATACTAAAACCACAAATTATAATCCTTTACAGCCTATAATGTGCCAAAGATAAATTCAAATTTCGACCACCTGACCTATGACACTATCAGCATAATGAATCATTACATTGTCGCTATCGGATGCATATTTGTCCAACTGGCCGCCATGAACGTTGGAAACATACTGATCAATCAATATCATAAATATGATCAAATGAAAGGTGTACTTGAAAATTTTACCCGGGTTTACCCGACCATGACAAGTTTATATTCTATTGGAAAATCTGTATTGGGTAAGTGAAAAAAATGACGAGACGTTTTGAGTGATACGTCACACATACATCTTTGGAGTGGAAATATTCCAGACACTGAAGAAAAATAAAAAAAATATTCTATTGAATGTAAAATGTATATAGCATTTTTGATTATGTAAATAAAATAGCACGTCCCATTTAAAATTCAAAAGATGCCCCCACAATAACCTTGACAGATAAACCAAATCCACCCTTGATATTGTGACATTTTGTCAGAATGGACCACCCTGTATATCCTGAGTATGTTATCACAGGGTGAGCATGTATCTCCTATTATCAGTTATGGTGTACACTATACAAGATATAAGTTTGATTTGGAACCCTCTGTGTCAAAACCATAAGGTCCGATTGACACTATATTGCCGGTCACAGTTCGTTCTGAGTCTGGTAACATATTACATATTAAAAACAATGCACGTGTACATACTACCGATAACAGTCCAGCTCTGGTCCAACCCCATTCCAGTCGGACCGAGACCGAACTCATTAATTAAATGACTAAATGACGATAGAGAGTGTAATATTGTCGTTCCGCGTTTCTTTGCAACAAACTTGGATGCAGCCACATTCTTCTCCTTGCATAAAGTTTTCTTTGCAACAAACTTGGATGCAGCCACATTCTTCTCCTTGCATAAAGTTTTCTTTGCAACAAACTTGGATGCAGCCACATTCTTCTCCTTGCATAAAGTATTCTTTGCAACAAACTTGGATGCAGCCACATTCTTCAAACAGGAGAATGTGGCTGCATCCAAGTTTGTTGCAAAGAAAACTTTATGCAAGGAGAAAAATATGGCTGCATCCAAGTTTGTTAATCTAGGATAAGATAAAGAAAACATAAACAATTTTTGTACTGGCTTCAAAAAGTAGAATCCTTAGATGGCGCCGGCGGGGGGTGGAGGGGCTCCGCTCTCTGAAAGTGCTACGGCCCCGCGGAAGGTTAATCCGGCCCTGCAACTCATCATGAGTTGCTGATACTTGAGAATCCTTACGAATAATAGAAATACAGTAGCTTCTTCTTGTTTTCTGCATGAGTAATAGAAAAGATATTTTTTCCGACTCTTCCTTTAGTCGCCTTTTACGACTTGCATGGACTTGAGTGCCTTGGAAGTATTCTTCTTAGGTCCCCCTAACCGCAGGGCACAACATTTGCTAATGGAGAAACTAAATTTTTACCTTTTTCAGGACGAGACATTCTGGTGGTAAACTTAACGACAGCCAATCCTTCCCAACTGGGAGTTCCTGACATAAAAATAGTGGGCAACGTTCATGGAGACGAACCAATTGGAAGAGAAGTCATCTTGCATCTTCTGGGGGTAAGTTATACCTCCCACCCTCAATAAAAATTGTGGGCAACGTTCATGGGGATAAACCAATTGGAAGAGAAGTAATCTTGCATCTTCTGGAGGTAAGTTATACCTCCCAACCTCAATAAAAATTGTGGGCAACGTTCATGGGGACAAACCAAATTGGAAGAGAAGTCATCTTGCATCTTCTGGGGGTAAGTTATACCTCCCACCCTCAATAAGGGCAACGTTCATCATTTGACCAACGTTTGAGAACAGAATGCGACTCCACGTGCTCTTTCCAGAAAATCAAAGACGCGTGTGAAGAGATGTTAAATCTTCACTTTGTTCAGTCAATAATCAGTTGACCAACGTTTGAGTATAGAATGCGGCTTCGCGTGCTCTTTCCAGAAAATCAAAGACACGCGTGCGAAGAGATGTTAAATCCTCACTTTGTTCAGTCAATAATATATTTGCTTTGGTTCTAGTATCTGACCAAGGAATACATTAGAGGAGACCAAACTATCAAATTCCTTCTGGATAACACAAGAATTCATTTGCTACCCAATATGAATCCAGATGGATCAGAACTTGCATTGGAAGGACATTGTCAACCAGGAAGAGGAAGGTAAATGATCGGGAGAATATCGTCAAGTGCAAGTCGTAGGCGCGAGGTAAATGATTAGAAGAACATCGTCAAGGGCAAGTCATAGAGGGAATGTGTCCCCGTAACACAAAGGGCGGGCGAAAGTGAATACTTTGGCAATAGCCACGTCCTCCTGGTGCGTCGAACCGGTCATCGTGAGAAAGAACCTTACTTTGTTCGGTAAATGACAATGAATTCTCCTTTATCCGAAGGTATATCTTTGGGTAATACAGGAGATTTTTCTCCGGCTCAACCAGAAAGAAAAGGTGAACTATACAAGCTATTACTGAAAGATATTTGGGGGTTGACCTCCTCACGGCCAGAGTACACCAGAGCTGATGGTGTTAAAATATATTGGCTAGCTTCGTCCTAATTATTTCTACATTTGGAAGGTATTAATATCAGAGAAAATTGGGAAGGCTACAGGAAACCACCCCATACATCAATTTATTCCTGAGACAAAGTAGTCGACCTGAAATTAAGGATTACTGCAAACCAGTTGTTTCACTGTTAACTAAGTCAGTCATTTGAGAAATCTCAAAACTCAAAAATATCAACTTTTCAGGAGGCGATGAAAACCTTTTATCGTGTTTCTGAAATGAACACATTTGTGTTATAACGATTCTTATAGAAACACCATCATGATTCAGAAGATTTGTGTGGAATTTATAGAAGATAATATGCGAACATTTCAGAAACGCAATAACTCACTTAGATTCGACGTATACCAAGGGCGTAGCCAGCATCCGGCCTAGAGGGGGGCAGGTGAGATCTTCATGTCAGGAGGGAGGGGGTGGGGGTCGATAAAGTAAATCGTTACTTATTTAATAATAAACCCCCAGGGGTAACTGATGATTAAGTTATTGGGGGGGGGCGACTCCAGGGCCCGAGCAAGTGGTTGATGATCCCTGGATAGTTACAAGTATCAGTAACGTCCCAGGAAGTAGTGTGGTAACATTTTAATACCACATGAACATCAACTGCGATCTCCCAATGAAGAAAAAAGGATTTTTATTCAGACCTCTGAAAAACGCTACCTCCTGGGGGCACTAAGGCACCTCTGGAGCCACCGCTAGAAGTGACAGCACGCGAGCCGGTAGTGATCGCAGGGAGACAAGAAGAATGCGGCAGACTGCGACCGCGATACCCGAAAACAATCAAAATGCCGACACAAATGATAAAGAAATCGACACTTTTTGTCAATAAAAAAAAAGTCACTCGAGGGGATCTAGTAGGGCTGTTGGATTAGGGACAAAATGCGGCATTTATCGTATTTCGGTGCTTGATGACTTTTTTGCTTCTAAAAATCATTTTATCTAGTGTAAATTTAAGTTGCCCCTTCCGTGCTGCATACTCTTGGGAATTTCTAGGGGGGGCAGCTGCCCCCGGCTGCCCCCCCCTTCCTACGCCCATGACGTATACTGTTTCCGAAATGAACGCATATTACTATCAGCTTTATAGCTTTATTCCATACAAACTATCTGAGTCATGGTCTTTCCATAAGAAACGATGCGTTTTCATCTCCTCTTTCTACTGGTATCAATATCTCAATTTCGAGAAGTATGTGATTTCAGAAATGACTGTTTCAACTTAATGATGAATGAATGCCACCTATTAATAATTATAATTTTATTTATTTGTATTATTATTTTACAATTGGATTGGCAAATATTATAAAGAAGGTAAAACTTATCTTACACTAAGAGGTGACAAACTATCGTTTTACTATGGCCAACGGTGTGCATATTGTCATTTGAACGTAGAAGACAGAAAAAATTCTGTTATTGCCCTTTCTCTGATCGAATCAGAAAAAATACGTGGGATACTAAAAAGATCAACCTTTTCAGCTTTGTGAAAATGCTGTCGGAACCTACTCAAAAGGACATAGATAGGTTAGTCCTATTTTATGTTTCCGCAGTGCGTCAGATAGAAGAGATGGGTTACAAGTGGGACAAATTGAACACTAGATAATGAACTATTTTAAACTAGGACCTTCAACAATACAAACTAGAATCTTTTTAGTGCATATTATCTATTATTTCCTTCATTTTCTTCTTGATTCATGTTGTTACTTAGATATTGTTATTCATAATTCCACCGATTTATTTTATTTCAGAAATAACAACAACAATCGGGATTTGAATCGACAATTTCCGGATTACTTTCAACAAAAGAAATCAGTTCCATCGAACCTTTTCGTGGAATCAGAAGTCCAATCTGTAATAAACTGGATGAATCAGATACCATTTGTTATGTCTCTACAGATACACGGAGGAAACTTGGTGGCCAGCTATCCTTACGATAGTTACTTTGGCGAAAGTAAGTAACTTTTGATTATGATGTTGCCATGTGATTTTATGGCCGATTGGTTTAGGTATCCCCCAAATACAAATTAAACAAATTGAAAAAATTCAACAACGTTTCGTTAAACAATTATTTTTAAAAGAAAATGGGCTCTATCCCAGTTATCCTGAACCCTTATCCTACAAATCTTTACTTGAGAATCTGAATCTATTGACTCAAGAAAACAGATTTATTTATTTCCACCTAATTTTCATGTTTAAACTGATGAACGGTTACATAGATGCCCCAAATATTTTAAATGAATTCCGATTCCACCTGCCGTCCAATAGACAGAGGCCTCACAATAAATTCTTCTTTTTGCCTCGTATAAAACATCATCTTTATGAGAACTCTCCTTTAATAAAAATGAAAGAAACATTTAATAATTACCAGGAACACTTGGACCTGTTTGTAATCAGTGACCGTTATCGTGCATCCTGTGAGGCAATCCTCTCTAATTAATCCTCAGAGGATTAATTTTCCCCTTATATTTATATTTAGATGTGTAAACAATTTCATTCTGTAATTGTCTCGTCTTGCGAGTCGTTGAATGAGTAGTTAAAACTAAAATAGTATACAGGGAGTTTGGCTATAAATGGGACCCCTCAATATGGTGGGTAGCTGAGATCAAATGGAACATTTTTTTACGAAATTCATTAGTGAACCAGACAAAGCATAGCCGAGTTACAGGCTGGAGAAAGTCACTTTTGACCCCGCTTGGTGGGTTCTGTGTGACCGAAAAAAAGAAGAAAAAATGAATTCCCATGTTAAGAGAGAACCACGAAAATGGTCCGATTACGATAAAATTTTAGAAATAAGCTCCAATTAAAGTCCTGCACACAACTGTCAAATTAGATTTTAAAAAGGAATATTTTTTAAAAACAAACTTCTTTTCCCCGGTTATTGCTGTGAAACGAATCATTGGTGTGCTACAAAACCAAAATTTAACGAACAATGGGTTAAATCTGAGCGCACGGCAGTGCGCCAGGCCAAGTTCCAGAAAGCACCAGTGTATCTTTACACGAAGCAATTCACCAGGTTTTTCACACCGTCAGATANCCAATTTTACAGAGAGTACTTTGTACCCTACAAGTAACCATTTTCGGGATATAGGGGAAAACTTAAAAAAGTGACTTTCGCCACGCCCCCCTGTGAATACGGACAATACACAAATACACAAAACATCAATTTTAGGCTCAATATGTTTTTCTGTATGTTTTGTAGGTCCAAATGAAAAATTAATTCGACTCTACGGTACGGATGATCCAGAGAAAATAAGCAAACTTAAAATTAAAGGTTTGAACTTTCAGTAGTCGATAAAACTTCTTGGTGAATGTATTACTAACAACTAATTATAAGCAGGGGTATCCAGGTTTCCTGATGATGTAATTCTTTTTAAAGGAGCATTCACACTACACAATGAAAGTGTCAGTGACAGTGATCTCACAGTGATTTATGTAACACCAGTCAGTGTTTCCTCTGTGTTCAGACAATGGAGATATTTTCATGTCAAATCACTGTAAAGATCACGGTACGACGCGACGTCGGAGAGCACTGGTTACTGACATATTCACTGTGTAGTGTGAATGCTCCTTAACCCAATTATAATATTACTAGTAGGCTGCGCCTGATTCGCTCGGCGTTTTAGAGGCATGGCTGTTCCCATGCTAACCTATTCCAAGAACCTATTCATCGAAAAAGTTTGGAGAATTTTGAATTCTGGTATTTTTTCTGTGGGTTCAGGCTAAGGTTTTGGGGTGATTTCATTCACATCAATATTTCGATATCTTTTAGCTTTTAGGCTTTGCAATGACGGCGGTGCGATCTGGAGCCGTTTTGTCATGGAGGAGATGAAAACATTGTAAAAATGTACTCGGAAGCTCGGAACCTGACTGAATATGACCTGCCAAATTAAAATGATCAAAATATTTGCATAAATTTACCTCGCAGTATCATGAGACAGTGTAAGGCATGTAGTAATGTTGTCAGAATTACAATACATTAACCTTTTTTTGGTCGGGCCACGAACTTTTAGAACCACCCTCGTACAAAGGTTAGGTTCAAGAACTTTCATAGATATCAAAGCAGTACCCAGGGAGGGGTTACATGGAGTCCAGACCCTCTGAAATCTCAATCGTTTTTTTTTCAATGAAAATTCTATTTTGTCACTATCAACACTATTAAGAACAAAAACAACAACAACAATAACAACAGCAGTAAGAACATCAGCAACAACAACAACAACAGCAACAAAAACAACAACAGCAACATTTACAACGACAACAACAACAAAACAGAACCAACAAGAACAACAAATCAATTTCAGGCGTTAGTCCTGGTTTGACTGTCAAAAAAAAGAAAAAGGACCCTATTTAAGGGTCCTTTTTCTTTTTCAATTTCTATTTTCATATCTATTAATTTTTTTCCAGTCCCGAACAATTCACTTTGCGTCTCCTTCAATTCTATATATACTTCGTCGAATGTTGGCTGGAAACTGTCCCGAAGAGGTTTAACCAATAATTTTAAACCGTCTCGTGTTTTTTCTAATTGATCAATTGTGCTAAACATTGTGCTCTTTGTGTCCTCTANCAATATTGTGGGATTTTAAATACAATTAGGGTTCAATATTGTTGAATTTCAAATACAATTAGGGTAGGATTCAATATTGCAGGATTTCAAATACAATTAGAATTCAATATTGTAGGACTTCAAATACAATTAGGGTTCAATATTGTGGGATTTCAAATACAATTAGGGTTCAATATTGTTGGATTTCAAATACAATTAGGGTTCAATATTGTGGGATTTCAAATACAATTAGGGTTCAATATTGTGGGATTTCAAATACAATTAGGGTTCAATATTGTGGGATTTCAAATACAATAGGGTTCAATATTGTGGGATTTCAAATACAATTAGGGTTTAATATTGTGGGATTTCAAATAAAATTAGATTTCAATATTGTGGGATTTCAAATAAAATTAGGGTTCAATATTGTGGGATTTCAAATAAAATTAGGGTTCAATATTGTGGGATTTAAAATACAATTTGGGTTCAATATTGTTGGACTTCAAATACAATTAGGGTTCAATATTATTGGATTTCAAATACAGTTAGGTTTCAACATTTTGGGATTCCAAATATAATTAGGGTTCAATCTTGTTGGATTTGAATGTGAAGAATTTATTCCTTGGGATTTTATTATTAAATTTACAGTTTCGTTATTATTTCATATATTGTTGGACCGATTCGAGCTCTGTTCTCATCCGAAGTAACTAGCTACTGTAGTGTGCAGACCGCAGCGAAGTACGGACAAGCATCTAATCCATATCCATATCCATCCATACTAATATTATAAATGCGAAAGTAACTCTGTCTGTATGTATGTATGTTACGCTTTCACGCTTAAACTACTGAACCGATTTTGATGAAATTTGGTATGGAGATAGACTAAACTTTAGGAAAGGGCATAAGCTACTTTTTATCGCGAAAAACAGGGTTGAAACTATAAACGGCCATGCATATAAGGCGCCAAGCGAAGCGGGTATAAAGATTTGTTTAAATATTTTTTATTGCTTTTCTGTGTAGAGTATTAAAGTGCCGCCGCAATGTTGAGCATGTCGGTGACAGGTTTCAACTCGATTGATGCCAGATTGAGATAGAAACCGTAATAAACCTTCCACAGTCTAGGTCAAGAATCCATTGTCCGTGATACTAGCAACCAGCATACCACCACATAGAAGATTAAGCTCAAATATCTTTATCTATAAAAGGCAATGTCCTGAGTGACTGATCAACGTAGAGCTGAAACTATTAATACTACAGACTTGAATTTTACAACATGTAAGTGTGCACTAAGAAAGGATTTTGCAAAATTTTAAGGTGTAAAAATCGCGAAAAGTAAACAATCCTCATAAGAAATACATTCGAGCGAGAGAGATAGCATACAACAGCTTACACGCGTACTTTCACACGGGAACGGCCATGCCTCTAAGATGATAATCTATAGGCCGTAGGGAAGCACGGGTGAAACAGCTAGATATAATAAATATAGATAAAGAAATACATGCGAATCTTATGAAAGAAAAGAAAATCTAATCAGTATAAACCCGACCTTGATATAAAACATAAAGGAGGAAAAATATATAGCTCGCTTTTAAATTGATTAATATTTTATCACATGCTCCTGGAATTAATTGCGTGGAATGTTTACCCCACGTTTTCATTTATTTTCACCAAAACAGAAGAGAAGCAAATAAAACTAAGTATTCTTGTTTTAAGTTAAAGTATCTAATCTATTCGAGTGCGGCATATCACAGGACATCCTGGACAAGAAAAATCTTTTTTTTTTTTTTTTTTTTTTTTTTTTTTTTTTTTTTTTTTTTTTTTTTTTTTTTTNAACTTGTAAAACGCAAAGCCCAGTCGGTATACTGATTTACTGACTGACTAATAATCAACGTAGCTCCACGATAACTTAAGTTCGAGACTTGAAATTTGTACTCAGAGCCCTTTTAGTACGAAGATGCCTAATAAGCAAGGAAGAAACCGAAAGTTCAAGTGGAAGTAAGTTACCGCCAAAAATGGAGGGGTTTCTTTGCATTCTTTCTGGGCAAACTAAAGGATATAACGAAAAATGACCGAGAATGGACCCTCCCTCCCCCAAAATAGTATAAATATGAGGACCCCACATAAAAAAATATAAAAATTGAAATTTTGCGGTTTCTGCCCGATTTATGCACCGAAAAATAGGAATTGAGATGTACCACTTCGGTATGAGAGAGAAAGTTGAAATTCGATGGAAAGGTGTTTANACACACTAGCAGATGGCGCTTCGCCGCAATTAAAATTTGTAAAATTTGAAAATTTGACCGAAAAATTATCTTTATTTAACATTTTTTAGTTCTGATAATTTATCTTATGTCCAGAATTCTGCGCGAATTTTGCTTGGCACATTAGAATCATGGCTGTTCCTGTGCTAACATTATTCCATACAAAATACGTCCATAAACGGCTCTACAAACGGCTGCACGTTACTGAAATGCCCAGGATCTGAAAGCGGGCGCCATCTAAAAAGGTTGGAAAACTTTGTTATAGCATATAGCATGGAAGCTGATACACTCTGATCCTGATTCCACGCAGATAAAAACTTTGGCTGAACAGAAATAAACAGAATATAGGGCATTACATTTTTTTAAAAAAAAAAATTGGCTTAACGTCTCTTTAACATTTATTGGTCATTCAAGACGGAGGTTTTACTCTCCATTCGCTGGAAACTTGCAAACCAGCTACCCACATTGACCTCACCCAGCCTGGGTTGGGCCGGAAAAAAGAGCCAACGATACGTGGTGTTCCCAAGTCGTCACCCATCTAAGTGCTGACCACGCCCGACGTTGCTTAACTTCAGTGATCTGACGGGAACTGGTTTATTCAACGTGGTATGATCGTTGGCTAAGGGCATTACATTTACTCACCACCAAAGCTTGGCTGAATCACTGTTATTAATAAGCAGAATAATGTGGCTTTTAAATAACAATCCATTTCTAATTTTTCAAGTTGTTACAAAGCTGAAATAAGAAAAATATTCTAGGTTCGTGTATCAAGTTACAAATCTGAAATAAGAAAAATATTTTAGATTCGTGAATCAAGTTTCAAATCTGAAAGTTGTCACAAATATGAAATAAGAAAAATATTTTAGATTCGTAAATCAAGTTTCAAATCTGAAAGTTGTCACAAATCTGAAATGAGAAAAATATTTTAGATTCGTGAATCAAGTTTCAAATCTGAAAATTGTCACAAATCTGAAATAAGAAAAATATTTTAGATTCGTGAATCAAGTTTCAAAACTTGCCAAGTAAGTGTGAAAATTGTGTCTCGGCGGAGTGGCGTGGCGGTAAATCTACAAAGTGAAATGTCAGCAAGTACCGACCTGATGGCTCCATATTATTATTTCGTTAAGTCCAAGGGTCAAGGAAAGACAAGTAGACTTTTGCTTAGGAACTAGGGATAGGAGTGGGGGGGGAGGAAGAGAGTTTAGTTCAGTTCTGCGTAGTGCGTAAGGTGAAATTCTCGAGATTCGGATATTCGAAAATTCTAATTGTTGTGTATTGTGTATCCCTCCATGTATATGGATACATAGGGTAGGTAAAATTGAAAAAAATCCACTCAAAAATGGGGTTACACGTGGAGGGATACACGAGGCAGATGAACTTGAAAAAATTCCACTCAGAAAATGAGGATAAGTACACGAGGCAAATGAAATTGTTAGTGACGATCTGCAGAGCTTTCATTGTCAGTTGGCATCAGGGCCGTATTAACAACAGTAGCACTTATAGCACGTGCTGCGGGCCCCGCGTTTTGACATTCGGATATTTCGGGATTCGCGGATATTCGGAAATTCTAATTGTTCCGTTTTTTTTTTTTTTTTTTTTTTTTTTTTTTTTTTTTTTTTNTTTTTTTTTACAATTTATCTCGTAACTAGCTATTTTGAAAGTGCATATTCTATTTTTGAAGTGTTTTGCCTCACGCAACCCAAGCTGGGTGAGGTCAATGTAGCTGGTTTGCAAGTTTACAGTGAATGGAGGGTAAAACCCCCCGTCTCAAATGACCAATAGATGTTAAAAAGACGTTAAGCCAAATGAAAAAAAAAAAAAAAAAAGATTTAAGTAAAAGCTGTATTTTTTGTATTGGCTCCAAAAAGTATACTATTACACGGCGCGGCGCCGGCGGATATGGGGGGCCGCTCTGTGAAAGTGCTACGGGACCCGCGGAAGTTTAATCCGGCGCTGCAAACCATCTTGTGCGAAACGCCCTCTGAGTGGCCATAATGAATTCACTTTTTTAAAACACAGCTTGATAACGAACGCACGATGCTCGCGCGACCATACCATTGCGACACCTAAACACTAGATGTCATTTAGTGTTGAATACCACAAACCCCACGCTCCTCCCCTATTACTTCCTCTGCCACGATTTTTTGAAAAGTGGGAGAACTAATTGACGCACCCTGTATTTGCTAAAATAAATTTTGAAATTTGTATTTCACAATGACTACAATCATCCTAAATAATTTATCTAAATTAAATATATTATACTTCAACCTAAGTTGTATTTTTCCATTTCTTCTATGAAATTAATTTGAATTGGCAGCAAATTTCAAGTTCCAGCTCTTTCCATTCTGGTGTTAGGCAGAACCAACAAAATGCGACATTCAACCGCTAATTAGCGGCCAACAATAAATTACACTTCAACCTAAGTTGTATTCTTCAATTTCTTGTATGAAATTGATATGAATAGGCACCAAATTTCAGGCGGAACCACCAAAAAGCGGCCTTCAACCGCTGATTAGCGGCAGCAATATATTACACTTCAACCTAAGTTGTATTTTTCAATTTCTTGTATAGAATTGATATGAATAGAAACCAAATTTCAAGTTCTAGCTCTTTCCATACTGGTTTTAGACGGAACCGCCAAAAAGCGGCCTTCAATTGCTAATTAGGGGCTAACAATATATTACACTTCAACCTAAGTTGTATTAATCAATTTCTTGTATGAAATTGATATGAATAGGCACCAAGTTTAAAGTTCTAGCTATTACCACATAAACACGACATAAACCCGTTAATGTCGTTCATAGCATAAAACTGACATACATACCAAATTTCAAATCTCTAGCACTTGCCGGTCTTGAGATATCTCTTTCAGAGACTGGCAGACCCATACACGCGGACCAATGACTGAAAATTGTGATTTCGGCCTGGGACCTCCAAAGCTCTGGGTGTTTTGTTCATTGAAAACTCGACATCTATAATTTCAGCTGATAGCAATAGTCGAATTTTATTTATTTGAATAAAGGATTATTCAGGTTTCCTTCGCATTTTATTTCGTGAAGAATTTTGGAAGCAAGATTGTGAAAAACAGCTGTTTATTCCTTTTTTTATTTACCAATATGGCCACTAGAGGGTGCGTTCTCACTCAAAAGATGGGTTCTGGAACAGGGGAGGAGTGTCTGGCAACCCTTCTCAAAAAATTTAGATTTTTTTTTTTAAAAAAAACAACCTTCTTTATTGGCCGTCATGGATCCATTTTGGACGGTTGTACATACGAAATATAGGCATGGTAGTAAAAACGTCTCCTAACCCCTCTAATTGGGTTAAAATTGGTAACAAAAATTGGCCAGACACTCCTCCCCGGTTTCAGAACCCTCAATGTGACA
>CM022876.1:26144072-26168314 GCA_012654025.1 Pachypsylla venusta | reverse complement strand
AAAGGAAACTAAGAAACGAGTGTGATGGTACACAGATTATTGACGTTCTTTTTTTATATCAGTTGTTTTTAAATTATTGCGAGAAGTTAAATATTGCTACTCTTGACGTCTTTTTTTACACGAAGTGCTTTTTTGGGAGATATTATTAACACGAGACAAGATTCCAATGTAAAATGAATATTTTCAAAATGATTTTTAAATAGGAAAAAAACATTAGGTAATTAACAAGAAAAGTTTTTGTGAAAAAAATTTGAAATAACTGCAAAATGAAAATAAAATAATATTAGGTATTACTTACTTAGCTGATGATTCCACGATAACTAATTATTGGATCTGGTAGAGGCCCAACATTTATAGGATCAGAATCAGACAGGCCCGTATCCAGGATTTTATTTCGAGGGGGGGGTCATGTAAAGGGAGTTTTACTAGATAGGGGTTATAGGAAAAATCAGACCTTTTCAAATACCATTCTCTTTTTAGACAGGATTAATGAAAAACGCCAGCGGTATATTTGATTGAAGTTTCGGAGCTAACTGAGACCCCAAATATGACATACATACAAAATTTCAATCTCTAGCTCTTACCATTCTCCTTTTAGACAGCAATACTGAAAACCGCAAAAAAGAGGCAAAATTAGAGCCCAGATGGGACCTATATACCAAATTTCATCCAAATAGGTCGACGCTAAGTGGTAAAAGTGCCCATCACGGCGTACGGCGGACAAAAGGATTTTTTTATTCGATTTTTGCATTCTACGTACCTTGAAACGAATAATATCAAATTTTGAGGGGGGGAATTTTTTTCCGTGATGATTCCAAAGGTTCATTATTGAAAACCAAATTTCGGGGGGAGGGAGGTTTGCACCTTTAAAACCCTGTTTTGGATATGGCCCTGGGATCAGAGGTAGATTTGTTGTCAATATGGAATATTCCAAACACTTGTGTACCTAATTTGTGAAAAACAAACCAAATGTATCCACAACAGAACTCTAATAGCGGAAAAGATGGTATTATAGAGAGTAAATACATATAGGAAATTTGCTGCCTTTTCTATTCTGATACTGATGGAAGTGAAATTGTGAGGAATCTATACTGTGAAAGCTTCACCATTTCACTTCTGCCTTTTCTATCCTAATACTTATGGAAGTGTAATTGTGAGGAATCTATACTGTGAAAACTTCCTCTCCATTTCACTTCTGCCTTTTCTATCCTAATACTTATGGAAGTGAAATTGTGAGGAATCTATACTGTGAAAGATTCCTCACCATTTCACTTCTGCCTTTTCTATCCTGATACTTATGGAAGTGAAATTGTGAGGAATCTATACTGTGAAAACTTCCTCTCCATTTCACTTCTGCCTTTTCTATCCTAATTCTGATGGAAGTGAAATTGTGAGTAATCTATACTGTAAAAGCTTCCTCACCATTTCAACTGATTGGGCCACCCAGGGCCTCGTATTGTTCAGTTTCATTGAGTGCCCTTCACCAAACTACTAGTTAGTTATTTTGCATGGGTGTGATTTTAAACTAGACTTCCTGTAGGTATCTATGTGCTGTCACTATATAGTATAACGAACCAACTCAGCAAAGCCAAGCGTTGCTCACCATGGAAGGTTTTTGTCAAAATATGTATAGGTACCTAACATGGGTGTACGCAGCATCTCGTCTAGGGGGGGCAGCCGAGTTTGTGACCCGAGGGGGGGGTCAACTTTTTGCTACAGGCGATTTTTTGTACTTTCCTTATCCTGTGAAAAGGAAAGTATTGTAATCGACTGAAATTTTCGATGTCGAGTTTTCAATGCCAAAACACGTTTTGGGGTCCCCAGAGCCCAAATCTCAAGTTTCAGCCATTGGTCCGTCTATCTGTGAACAAGATATCTCAAGAGCGGCAGGTGCTAGAGACTTGAAATTTGGTATGTCAATTTATGCCATGAACGGAAAAATAAGCTTTTGGTGGAAATCGAATACACCGTTGCCGGTTTTATGCCGCTTTTTATCGGTTTTCGCATATCCTGCTTAAAATGAGAACGGTAAAAGCTAGAACTTTAGACTTGATGCCTATTTATCAATTTTCATACAAGAAATTGAAAAATACATCTTACGTTGAATGTAATGTATTGTTCGCCGCTAATTAGAGGTTGAAGGTAACCTTTCTGAGCTTTTTGGCGGTTCTGCATAAAACCAGAACCAAAAGAGCTAGAACTTGAAATTTGGTGTCTTTACAGAATGCCTACACTTTGGGGAGAACGATTTTGTAAAAAAAAAAAAAAAAAAAAAAAAAAAAAAAAAAAAAAAAAAAAAAANAAAAAAAAAAAAAAAAATACACACTTCACGAGAATTTTGATTAATTAAACCAACTTTGGGGCGATTTTTTCAGACGAGCAGAGACTTTTTGGTTTCGAGACGAAACAAGGATTTTATCTCGTCTTGTGAAAACACGAGACGAGACAGGGTCTGTCTCGTGTCGTCTCGTCTCGCGTCCATCACTAAGTGTAGCATATATATCTTTATATATATTTAAATTGGTCAATTCTCAATTCCTTCTCCGGGTAAGATCTGGTTTGCCGATCTGAATTGATTTGCTCTCTTTTTGTGTGTGTTTTTGTCTAGGCTTATCTTTGATTGGGTTCTGGAACCAGGGAGGAGTATATGGCGTCCTTTGAATTTTTTTAACCATTTTTAACCCTATTAGAGAGGTTAGGATACGTTTTACGGGTATGCCTCTATTGCGTATGTGCAACCGTCCAAAATGGACCCATGACGGCCAATAAATAAGGTAGTTTAAAAAAAATTAAAAGGACGCCATTTACTCCTCCCCGCTTCCAGACCCCCAACTGATTGTTTTGATTTGGCCAAAAAAATTGCCTAATGATAATATGGTCACCTGATGTGTTAGTTACTTAGGATTACCCGCAGGGTACCTGGCTTGTTTCTTATTAGAATTACCTGCGGTGGCGGACTTACTTTGTTAACGAAAAAAATTGCTCGACAGATTCAGAAATAACTACGTGCGACGTGCGAGTATACAAAGAATTGAGCTCTTCCCCCTGAAAGAAAAAATGTTTCACATTTTTCGTTGATTTATTTACAGAAACCAAGAATGAGCCTGCATTAACTCCTGACAATGATATATTCGAGTATCTGGCTCGGACCTACTCCCAAAAGCATGGTTTAATGAACCAGAAAAAGCCATGTCCTGAAAATAATTTGATATTTGAAAACGGAATAACCAATGGAGCAGCTTGGGACGCCTTTTCAGGTAACTTTTCAAGAAAAAATGACACTGAACCAGCTCTCATGGCTCAGTGGTCTCTGCACTCGTCTTGCACTCGGAAGACCCTGGTTCGAATCCTGGCAGGGGCAAAAATTTGGTCACTCTGGTTTGGTTGTTTTTGGGGCCCACTCAGCCTGGTGAGGACAATAAGTAGCTATGGAAATAAGTGCGCATGGCGATCCGGTGTCAGCCTTGTAGATAAAATAGAACAATTCAAAGTAATTGGATAATGATTGATATTAAAAAAATCCTACAATGCTGCAGTGAGCACCAAAGTTGTGATATAATAACACAAAGAATTAATTTTTTATTTTTATTAAAATATTTATTAATCACTCTGACCAAAGTACTTTCTCCATTAAAATAATTTGCGGAAATATTCTTTTAAAAAAATTCCAATAGGAATAGCACCTTGACACAAAGTTTTTGGTGGGTGCGTTAAGTTGGCTTGACCCAAAAAGGTAGCAAAGTGGGGTAAAGTGCAATTGTATGCACTCGATATGCACCGAAAAAAAAATCGATTTGCACCGACGCCGTTTTCGGTTTATAAGCCTTTGAAGTGGGTCAAGCCAACTTAACGCCTGGTGTGACCCAACCTCCAAATCCGCCCAAACCTGCTCCAATGATATGCACTCGATATGCACCAGCCGAAAATGTAAAAAACTCGATTTGCACCGACGCCGTTTTCGAGTTATATCGGTGCATATCGAGTGCACATCATTGCACTTTACCCCACTTTGATAGCTTTTTGGGTCAAGCCAACTTAACGCACCCGTTTTTGGTTTATTATTTTTAATAATGTACCTTTGGAATCGTTGCTAGAAGAAAAAAAATTACCCCCCTCAAAATTTTATATTTTACGTTTCAAGGTAGGTACGTAGAATCTAAATATCGAATAAAAAAATCCGTTTGTTCGCCGTACGTCGTGATGGACACTTTTGCCCTTTAGCGTTGACCGATTTTGATTAAATTTAGTATGTAGATCCCATCTGGGGTCTAATTGTGCCCCGGAACTTTTGGGTGCAATCAAATATACCCTTGGCGGTTTTTGCTGCTTTTTAGCGGTTTCCGAAATTTGGTATTTATATCCAATTAGGGTCTAATTACGCCTCAGATTTTTTTTTTGGGGGGGGGTATGTATTTTTTTAGCCAGTAAAATAATAAACCCATGTGTAACATTGACAGAGTTTTTTACTTTATCTTCAGAAAAAAGACAGCCGGCGTCTATGGCGCACGTTGAATACTTCCTGATGCTGGTTATTTTTCCGTCCCAATCCAAGCTCGGTGATGTCAATGTGCTGGGTAGCTGGTTCGTAAGTTTCCAGCGAAATGGGTTAAAAACCTCGTTTCGAATAATCAACAGATGTTAAAGAGACGTTAAGCAAAAAAAAAAAAAAAAAAAAAAAAAAAAAAAAAAAAAAAACAGAACTAAATAATTTGCGCCGTTCATAATTTATGACTAATAGTTCAGTACTTGTGGGGCATATTGTATAGATAGCCTTGCCTCCAAGATGAAAAAACGGTGCACCTAGTATGCTGTACTGAGTTGGGATTGCGTACTACGATCTTGTTTCAGGCGGCATGGCTGACTACAACTACCTGTTCCATGGTTGTCTGGAGCTTACGTTAGAAATATCTTGCTGTACCTTTCCACCACGTACTCAGATCTACGACCACTGGAAACAAAATCAATATGTAAGTCGGTTTTTCTAATGCAAAAAGAGCAAATAAAAATCAAAACAATCAATTACATTTTCGTCAATACCGGAAATCAACATGGTCAACAGGTCAGGGCGGGGAGGCGGAGCACAATATCTCTTTGAAAACGCTGGAAAACGAATTTCTTTATGTGCACTTTGAGGGGAGACTTCAGGGGATGAATTTTGAAATCTCAAATGGAACTTCTTTTATTAGACTGGTATTTTATTAAAAAGTAAAAGAAAGTACAAGTATTTTGAGATATATTTGAGATTCGTACTCAAAAAAGGGCCGGCGTTAGTTCAAGTTGAAGTTGACCTTTTGTAAACATTTGCTTTGACATAGCTCTTCAGTTTTGCCAAAAATTGAATAAAACTCCCTATTTTGAAATAGGGAAGGCTGCAAACAGTTATTTTGAGTCTGAAATTTTCCCGCATCAGCCGCAAGTTGGCCAACTTGATGGTAACACTGTGTAAAAGTTTGAAAGCGCTAGGTTAGTTAGTAGTTGCTTAGAAATGGGATTGCCGATGCAAGTTCCGACCACCTGCTTAGTCAAATATAGGTATCTGCCCAATCATGTAAGGTACTATTTCTACTAGTCCAATAGCCACCGACACGACATAGTAAATAGAATCCTTGGCAACGATAAACATTATTTCGGTAGGGTATAGAAAGTAATCAACTTACTCTGATTGGTTGAAAAATATAGTGTGTTGTTGGCTATCGGACTAGTGGAAAGAGTAATTAACTTATCATGGTGGTCTGTTATGCGCGCATGTGTAATAGAATTATGGCTAACAAAGGCTGTCAACGTCGAGCCGCTTATTGAAAAATAATCTCTTTTAATAACATGTTAATTATAAGTTATAAAAAATATTTACTATTAAAATAAATAATTTAAAAGAAAACACCAAAAACTATAAAATTACTTATGGCCAGCGTCTATGCACGTTGAATACACCAGTACACCGAGGTTGTTCTATGTGGGTGTCCGTTCACGTGGGTTCGCGCCTTCGTGATGCTCCCTATTTTTCCGGTCCAACCCAGGCTGAGTGAGGTCAATGTGGGTTGCTGGTTTGCAAATTTTCAACGAATGGAGGGTGAAACCCCCGTCTCGAATAACCAATAGATGTTAAAGAGACGTTAAGCAAAATTAAAAAAAAAAAAAATGCTTATTAATTAAGAAAGTAGTTTCAAATCATTCGATTCATCATCAGTCAAGTAGGATGGAGAGTCACTCTGAATCGAATAATTTGAAACCAGTTTTTTCATATGTAATTTTAAATAGTGTTTTTGGTGTTTTCTTTTAAATTAATTTATTTTAATAGTAAATGAAAACCTCTTCAATTTCAAAGTTTAATGCATATGTTTCAGGCCTTGGTATCCTGGTTAAAACAAGTACACCGTGGTGTCAAAGGGTTAATATTGGATATGGACGCCAATCCGTTGTCAAACGTAACTTTGAGAATTCTAGATAGAAACGTTTCGTTTAAAAGTTCCGCCCGAGGAGAGTATTGGCGAGTTTTACTACCGGGAACATATTCCATAGAGGTATGCATATGTCACCGAACGCGCAATGTATTCCAATTCATATACGACTTTGACTTTCTATAACTTTCCATGAGCCATGAGGAAAAGTAATTCATACTTGTGATTGTGAGAAGTTACTTGAGGGTGACATCCTCACGGGCCGAGTCCACCTGAGCTGATGATGTAAAAAAAAACACCGAAAGCAACTCTATAATATCATTATGTTTGTAACTCTTGTGTTACTGACGTAATTATATTGTATTGGTTGACATGGTTCTGGGGGCCCATGTCAATTATTGGTCTCCAAAAAAAGATGTAGGTATGATGAAAATTAAAAACTTCAGCAGTAGACTACAACTTATCTAGGTCTGATGTCTCATACATCTGGCTACCATCGGACAGGATGATGACACTATTGCGTCCACACTATGGCCGGTTCTACGCATCAGGACGACCTGGAATGCACACCATCACAGTTCCAGTCAAGGGCCATGAAACCCTATCTGGTTACCTCATATCAAATATTTTCTACCATTATTCAAAGCCTGGATGTAAAAATGGAGAAAATAGTTGATTTTGAGAGGAACACCGCTACCACAACACATTATTCAAAGCCTGGATGTAAAAATGGAGAAAATAGTTGATTTTAAGAGGAACACCGCTACCACAACACATTATTCAAAGCCTCTATGTAAAAATGGAGAAAATAGTTGATTTTAAGAGGAACACCGCTACAACACATTATTCTGAGCCTCTATGTAAAAATGGAGAAAATAGTTGATTTTAAGAGGAACACTTCTATCACAACACATTATTCTAAGCCTGGATATAAAAATGGAGAAAATAGTTGATTTTAAGAGGAACACCTCTACCACAACACATTATTCAAAGCCTGGATGTAAAAATGGAGAAAATAGTTGATTTTAAGAGGAATACCGCTACCTACAACATATTATTCTAAGCCTGGTTGTAAAAATGGAAAAAATAGTTGATTTTAAGAGGAATACCGCTACCTACAACATATTATTCTAAGACTGGATGTAGAAATGGAGAAAATAGTTGATTTTAAGAGGAACACCGCTACCTACAACACATTATTCAAAGCCTGGATGTAAAAATGGAGAAAATAGTTGATTTTAAGAGGAACACCGCTACCTACAACACATTATTCTAAGCCCGGATGTAAAAATGGAGAAAATAGTTGATCTTAAGAGGAACACCGCTACCTACAACATACTATTCTAAGCCTGGATGTAAAAATGAAGAAAATGATTGATTTTAAGAGGAACACCGCTACCTACTCACAACCACAAAACAACATGGCATTATTGAATGAATTAATTCATAGGTATATAGTATATGTACCTATTATTTTTGCATTTTGGTTTATTGTCACGACTCACGACGTCCCCTCCCCTTCTTAAAATTTGATTTTGCACCGATTGTACGTTTCCAGGTACGTACAATACGAAAATGCCACACAAAAAAATATCAGTCACTTTCAGTCACGTTATAATGTATAGGGTGGTCACTAAAGTTTTCTCGGAACCATTGCGAATTTTCGAAAAAAACTTAGGTACATTTTTATTTTTGTTGCGACTTTTTGTTACTTTTATGGTAGTCGATAATTACAGAAAAACGCTGTCAACTTTGGATTTTTAAATACGAATCCCCAATGTTTCTTATATGTTTGTATTTTCCATGAAATTCTTCATACATTTGTCTAGTTATTTTCTTTTTTCTGATTTGGAATTATAAAGGGTTTTATCATTTTCCAATAGATTTCAAATCAATGAAAAGTATAAGTTAGTGTGACCTATGGAAAACCATTAGTAGGTATTCCTAGCCGGAGATCATTGTGCTATTAAATAAGGCGCTGGGCCACTCTGTAGAAAAATACAAAATTGATCCAAATTTTTCGAATCAATTTTCAATGAAAAGTACAAGTGTGACCTATCAAATAGCATTAGTTTTTCTTGTCGAACATCATGGTGCTATTAGATAAGCCGCTGGGTCACTCTGAAAAAAAATACAAATTGGTCCAAATTTTTCGAATCAATTTTTCAATGAAAAGTACAAGTGTGACCTATCATATAGCATTAGTTTTTCTTACCGAACATCATGGTGATAATAGATAAGCCGTTGGGTCACTCTGGACAAAAATACAAATTGATCCACATTTTTCGAATCAATTTTTCAATGAAAAGTACAAGTGTGAACTATCAAATAGCATTAGTTTTTCTTACCAAACAACATGGTGCTAGTAGATAAGCCGCTGGGTCACTCTGGTCAAAAATAGAAAATGTATCCAAATTTTTCAAATCAACAATTCTTTGTGTTATTACATCAAAATTTTTCAGGCATCAGTATTACAAGGTATTTTCTAACAATAATTTGAATACACCAAGCTACACTTAACAACTACTAATATTACCACTATGGTAATCACAGCTACTCATTGTCCTCAGGAGGCTTAGTTACCCCCAAACATAACCAGACAAGTAGAGAATTCGAATAAAACCTTTTTAAAATTTTCGAGCCGACCAGGATATGAGCGCGGTACGTCCTTGGTGCAAACCCAGTGTGATGCACATTCTGCCACGGAGACGTCACCGAACATCATGGTGTTATTAGATTAGCCACTGGACAAAAATACGGGGCGATAAAAAAAAATCGAATCGATTTTTCTTGTCAATCACCGAGTGATCATAAATTAGCGACCTCCGTGTATAGCCTCCAGGCCCTATGTACATACCCCTGTACTTTTATTTTCTAGTGCACGACGCCCGGCTGTCAAATCTATTTTGTAGTGGTCGACGCCCGATGTACACACCTGTGAACATTGAACTTTGAACTTAGGCGCTTATCCTAACGCAGAGAAAAATTAAAATTCCGAAGTTTTAATTTTACTCACCAGAGAATTTTGTTTTCAATCATTTTGTTTTGTTTACATTTTGAAATTTTCATTTGGCGCAGAGATTTTTTGATAAAAGTGAAGGAAACATAAAATGGGCGCGGGCTTCGGGCACTACAAAATAAAAGTAAACGGGTGTATACATCGGGCGTCTAGCACTAGAAAGCACTTTTTACGCTTGGGCCTGAGGAGGATAGAGTCGTATGGTCAATTTTAGCGCTATAGCTGTATTTATCGTTTTTCAGGCTTCCAAACCAGGTTACCAAACGTCTATAGAGAAAATCCGCATTCCGTCCGTGAAAAATGAGGAAAGTTCATTTCAAAATATTGTCAATTATAATATAACACTTGATAAAATACAAAATAAGAATGTAAGTAAAGTGTAAAAAACAAAAATGTAAAAAAGGCCAATGCCCAAAAAGTTCTGCCATTATAAGTACTGAGATCCAAAATGAGGCCAAGCTTTTCTATTAATGACCAGAAATTAATGTATCTAAAATTATATGCCCAACTTGTTTCCAAATCAACACAAATTATTGTGTCTAATGATCTAAACTAAAATATCGGATGTCCAACTATCAAAAAATTATAAATTTTACGACGGGAATATTTATGTTCTTTTAAAAAAAATCTGTGAAAATTTTCACATTTACTCGGCAAGTATTATGTCTTGAATTTTTGCAAACAAAAACAACAACTTGCCAAGTAAATGTGAAAATGTTCACTGATTTTTTTAATACCTACGAATATGGCTTTGCCTCTGTTGGTTCAGCCGGTGGATTTGTAACCAGGAGGTCGTTGGTTCAAATCTAACTCCACATCCTTGTCGCTGGTCACAATAGATCTAAAATAAAGGTTCCGGTGATAGTTGCAATCAGTTTCAATAATAAAGTCTAACCAGTTTAATACCTATCCTAGGCCTCTCGATTGGAAACGGAAAAAGTTACGAAATCAAATACGTCCAAATGTGTACGAAACATACGAACGATTTGAACACGTTCCTGTATTGTTTGTCGGTTTTCGTCAGAACAGATGCGAAAGTACAAACCGATGCCGTTCTGTTCGGATTTAGTTGCGAACGATTCCGAAAAGTGAGAGTAAAAAAATTGAAACCGTTCGAAAAACTTGGACAACACCGAAACATTATTATGGTCGTCACAAGATGGCAACATCGATCCGCTCTCAAAAAGCCCCTTTGGAAATCGTTAGGAATAAATTTAGTTTGGACTTTCTGTTTCAGGAACCCAATGATGCTGGCAGTGGTGGTGCTCCCCAGACCAAATGTTGGACCTGTACATATTGCATTCTATGTTTATTAATTGTAAATCTATTTGCGAATAAAAATATAATTCTGTTAAGTTAAAACTAGCAACTCAGTTCTTTTTCATTCAATTATCACCACATAACAAGCGTTAAAATCTCAGACTGGATGAGGTCTACGTGGTTGGGTGCCTGTCTGTATGTTTTCAGTGAATGAAGAATAAAACCCCCATCCCGGGTGACAGTACATGCTAAGAGACGTTAGGCCAAAAAAAGAGTTTAAGAATGAAAGTGAAAATTATTTCTTTTAGCATCGCGTTTGAGGTCTGCGAGGAAGTGTGTGGTGTGGCTGTGGACTGTGGAGGAAGTGTGAGATGTTGCTGTGGATTGTGGGGGAAGAGTGTGGTGTTGCTGTGGACGGTGGAGGAAGTGTTTTGTGTTGCTATGGAATTTGGAGGAAATGTGTGGTGTTGCTGTGGACTGTGGAGGAAGTGTGTGGTTTTGCTGTGGACTGTGGAGGAAGTGTGAGGTGTTGTTGTGGAATTTGGAGGAATTGTGAGGTGTTGCTGTGGATTGTGGGGGAAGAGTGTGGTATTGCTGTGGACTGTGGAGGAAGTGTATGGTGTTGCTGTGGACTGTTGGGGGAAGTGTGTGGTGTTGCTGTGGACTGTGGGGGAAGTGTGTGGTGTTGCTGTGGACTGTGAATGGATTTTCTCGTAGAATTGACATTGCAAGCGACAGGAAGACGATAAAAGGTGTGATCATTGACCAATCGATTCGTTTTGAAGAAGACAGAAACCAGCTTCTTGAGGTTCATATCGGAAGAAAAACATCTATATCCCTATATCCCTACCATCTAAATAAATATAAATCAGAAATGTATGTTGTCCTATGTGGTAGGGGTTGTCTGTTCCAATACCACAATCCAAACGGTAGCAGATAGCAAATAATTGATGGGAATGGACCACCCCAATGGTCTACGATCACAGGAAAATTATCAGAACTAAAATATGTCAACCCATTTTCCGAGTTACGGCCAAATTTCCAATTTATTCACTAAAATCAGAAAGTGGCTCAGTGGCAAGGCCTCTGTTTCATAGTTGGTAGGTTCTGAGTTGACTCCCGGGTGGGGTAGTATGTTTTTTTGAAATATTATTAAATTTAATTTTAAAAAGAAGTATAACTTCTCACGGGCGTACATAAGTGCACACACCCATTTTTCTTTAAAGGTTGCACAATACAGGGAGGACACAAACCAATACCCCTCCCTCAATTTCCATTGTCCTTGAAAAACAAAAACAGCAATATAAGAATCGTAGGGAAGCACGGGCAAAACAGCTAGTACCTTATAAACAGAAGTATGGTTTGCTCAATATTGAAGTCTTTGGACTAGAGGCACAATAAGGGGCCTGCCTTGGTAGCTCTTGGGTTCAATCCCCAGCAGAGGCAGGGTTTTTTGCTCATTAATTTGAGTATTTGACCACATAAAAGTAGAGCTCTAAGGGTTAGGTTGTAGAAAATGCACCTCGCTCAAGATTCTGCTTTTTTTTTTTAATGTTAATTCTTAGTCTGCAATCAGAAGATCTAACTCCATCCTGAAAAAACATATCTATGACCTAACCTGATCTATATATATAAATTAGGAGCTTGTGTGTATATACAGTATATTAATCAACAAGCCTAAAAATTCTATCCCGCCTGCTCCTTCCTGAAAATCAAAGGCGCGGGTGTTGTGTTGTTAATTTTATAATTTCCTCATGAGGACTCCGTCAATTACTCTCCACATTGGCACTCATAAAATGTGGCAAAAAGATCTCGTCCTTGGCAGCAAGGGACATGATGAATAATTTGATAGGCAAATGATTTACGTACTGAGGCATTGTACTACACACGTCTGCATACAAGGATCGATGAGGCATCTGTAAACACAAACAATCAAACGCATATTATATTAATTTATAATTCAAACACTAAATGGATGACTTTGTCAAGGTTAGCCAAGGCCGTACCCAGGGGAGGGGTCTATGGGGTCCAGACCCCCCTGAAATTTCAATCTTTTTTTTTTAATGAAAATACTCTACTTTGTACATGACCTAAAAACAACAAAAACAAAACAACAACAACATCACCTTCCATGATCATCGTTTTCATGTGTTAGTCCTGGTTTAGCTGTCAATGCTTCGAACCCTTCCCCCCCCCCCCNCCCCCCCCCGAAAAAAATCTTGGGTACGACCCTGAAGGTTCCTATTCAGATTTGTCAACATTACGCCAATCGGCATCGTTCGGCTGACATGCTGAAAACCACATTGTGCCGAATCCAACCGAAGGCCGATCTGGATTAAAGGTAATCGAATCGCATTAACGAAGACCAGGCCGTTCAACGAACGGAACCTTTTTCAAATTTTCGACCCGTCCAGGAATCGAACCCGAAACCTTCTTGGTGCAAGCCGAGTGTGATGCGCACTCTGCCAAGGAAACGTCCTTCAAACAGAATGACGACCATTTCTTATAACGAGGGAGATATGCAAGATTCAAAAATAAAACAAGAAAAGGGGGGCACGGGACCAGTTGAATTATTATCATGTAGGTGAAATACCTATATGTACACATTTTTTTTACAAAGGTATAATTTTATTGAATATGATGTTCAGAAAATTTGAATGAGATAGCATTCAGCAACACATTAGCGTTTTGAATGAGATAGCATACAGCAACACATTAGCGTTTTCAATGATATAGAATTGAGCAACACCCATACTCATTCATAATACTCATTCATAATTTATTTAATTACAAAGACTCCCGGTTAGAATTTCCATCCCAATATATATTTGTGCACCAAATAGTTTTATACGTCAAATACCATCTTTCGACACGACTCGACTAGACTGATGATGAATCGAATGATTCAAAACTAGTTTCTTCATAAATTAAAATAAATAGGGTTTTTGGAAAGTGTTTTGTTTTAATTTATTTAAAAGTTAATATTTTTTAACACTTATAATTAACATGTTATTCAAAGATTCAAATAATTTATGTTCTACTCACTTCATACTGTGTATAGCATAATTCTCTTAAATCGGTAAACGGAATAAAGATCGGTTCTCCTTCATCTCCCGTATAGTCAAATCTTGTCAACTCAAAGCCATTTTGGGGAAATGTAACAGCCACCTCACCCTGGGAACGGCCCTGATAATTGCGGCTCAAAATGAATTGTTTCTTATTTAATAAATTCACTTTGGTAGTAGTGTCTCGGACCGAACAAAATGACCTTTCCAAATAGTAGAGTACATTTCGACCATTGCTCATTTTTCCATGTAGAAATTGTTTATTTTGTCCAATCACGCGGAATTGTATTTCTAAATCGTACAAATGGTAAAATCCGCCTGAAAAAGAAAAGAAGAAACTCTGGTTAATAGTTTACTGGCTAAAAAAATACCCCCCCCCCCAAAAAAAAACAAATATATTCTTTACGTTTCAAGATATGCAGTATCCGGAAACCAAGCAAAAAAATCCGTTTGCTTGCCTGCCGTTCGCGGTGAGCGTCACTTTTTATGTGTATAGATATAACGTTATCACAGAACTATTCGCTTGCCGTGAGCGTCACTTTTTATCTGTATAGATATAACGTTATCACAGAACTATTCACTTGCCGTGAGCGTCACTTTTTATCTGTAGATATAACGTTATCACAGAACTATTCGCTTGCCGTGAGCGTCACTTTTTATCTGTAGATATAACGTTATCACAGAACTATTCGCTTTCCGTGAGCGCCACTTTTTATCTGTATAGATATAACGTTATCACAGAACTATTCGCTTGCCGTGAGCGTCACTTTTTATCTGTAGATATAACGTTATCACAGAACTATTTGCTTGACGTGAGCACCACTTTTTATCTGCATAGATATAACTTTATCACAGAACTATTCGCTTGCCGTGAGCGCCACTTTTTATGTGTATAGATATAACGTTATCACAGAACTATTCGCTTGCCGTGAGCGTCACTTTTTATCTGTAGATATAACGTTATCACAGAACTATTCCCTTGCCGTGAGCGTCACTTTTTATCTGTAGATATAACGATATCACAGAACTATTCGCTTACCGTGAGCGTCACTTTTTATCTGTAGATATAACAATATCACAGAACTAGATAGAACACGTCATTTTCAACACAAAGTACTCTTAAGTTTCCATTTTTGTATGGAAAATCATAGAATACCTACTATTAGCACGGAACGGCCATGCCTCAAAGGCATCAAGTAAAGCGAGCGCAGACTGCTTATAGTTGTATACGGGGGGTAAAATTCATGCATCAAATTGATAGGGCATATTCCTGAAACTAAACTGGGGTGGGTTTATACTATGATTTTTTTGTCGAAAAGTCCTTCCCCTTTTTTCTAGGAGCTTTCAAAGTTTAAAAATTAAAATCGTTTTTTCGCATTAACTTCTGAACTAGGTACTAATGTTAAAGTGATGATTTTTTTGGTGTACTTAGATTATTTAATGATTATTTCAGCTGATCTCACCGTCATTTCTCTGATACTTTAATATTTTAAAACTTTAAAAGCTCCTAGAAAAAAGAGGAAGCACCTTTCAAAAATCGTAGAATAAACCCACCGTAATTTAGGCTAGGTTCACATGAGCGCGCGGTGCCGCGCGGTATCATATGAACAGATCGATACAAGTTTGTAGAACTAGTACCGCGCGGTTCGTCGTACCGACTCGTACCGCGCGGTCATGTGAACCTAGCCTAAATTATGATAAAGGGCCTTAGACCGAGACCAGTGTCTACAATAATGACTTATACAGTGAACACATACCTTCATGTGGAGGCTGCTCATCTTCCATTATGATAAAGGGCCTTAACCGAGACCCGTGTCTACAATAATGAGTTATACAGTGAACACATACCTTCATGTGGAGGCTGCTCATCCTGCATTATGATAAAGGGCCTTAGACCGCGACCAGTGTCTACAATAATGAGTTATACAGTGAACACATACCTTCATGTGGAGGCTGCTCATCTTCCATTATGATAAAGGGCCTTAACCGAGACCAGTGTCTACAATAATGAGTTATACAGTGAACACATACCTTCATGTGGAGGCTGCTCATCCTCCATTATGACAAAGGGCCTTAGACCGAGACCAGTGTCTACAATAATGTAACCCAATCTGTCATATTTATTCACTCTTAGCGTAAACTTTATGATAGCTGTAAAAGGAGAGATAAAAGAGGTATTTTAAGTCGTTTGATAGTTTTGTACCATGTAATAGATAGGGGGACTTGAGAAGAATATTTCCAAGATATCCAAGTCATACCAGTCATAAAAGGCGACTAATGGAAGTGTCCGAAACGATATCTTTTCCATTACCCATGCAGAAAGCTAGGAGAAGCTACTGCATTATCTGTATGAATTCTCATGTATCAACAACTCATGGCGAGTTTATTGATAGTAAGTAGGTGGAAGTACAGGGTGGTCCATAAGTCACCATGGGGTTTAAAAATTTAATAACTTTTTCGTTTATATATATATTCTGATTATATAAATAACGCCTGGAGAATAAATAATGAAGAGATTCGCAACTGAACAGCAAACCAGATTATTTAAATCAGCAATCAATTATCTTTTAAGGAAAATTTTTAGGCCTTCGCCAGATTTGTCAACACCTGACTGTTTTCTTTAGGGTTATTTGAAGGAGCGAGTATATGTGAACAAGCCCGAGACTATCCTTGAACTCAAGGCCAACATTGTTGCAGAAATTCGAACGCTACAGACAGGGGCGTAGACAGGATTTTTTTTCGGGGGGGGGGCNCGGGGGGGGGGCTACAGCCGGCCAGCCCCCCCTTGTGTACGCCCATGGCTACAGCCACACATTTTGAATGATGTTATGGAAAATTTTAAAACGAGCTGAATTGAACCTTGCGCAGCCTTCAACACGCATTTTAATTTTTTTGGAACCTAACCCAATACTACTACCAACACGTTCTACCCAACAAACTTGGTGGTGTTTAGGTCACTTCTATGATTTTGAGTCAGAACAAATACTTCAATACCATTAGATCAGCGAAGCAAAGCCCAACTTACACCTAACTATACCACATAATATATATGGAGTACCCAATATTGAATAGAATATTAAATTTTTCTCAACCTGTGTTAACCTCAAACACATTTTTTTTAAAAAAAAACTTAGCCTTTAAGCGGTTCTCAAAATATGAGGAAAAAAAATTTTCCAGATGGTGACCTCACATGGCCCCACGTCAACAAAATATATGGCTGGAAGTGATGTAGAATGTGACAAAAGTTTTATCCCTATAACCTGAGTGTTTCTCAAAAATATTGAGGAAAAGTGTAGTTCCAAGATGGTGCCTCACATGGCCCCGCCTACAAAATATATGACTCAATGTGATCAAAAGCCATTCTGGGTCAGACGTATAGCAACTCACAAAAGTTTGGTCTCTAAAATTTGCGTGGTTATCAAAATATTGAGGAAAAGCCAAATTCCAAGACAACGGTAACAAATAGCCCCGTCTACAAAATATATAATAATGTGATCAAAAGCCGTTTATAGCATCTCACAAAAGTTTAGTTTCAATATCTTATTATTCTCTATGAAGGAGGCACTTAATGAAATCGGTTGGGAACCCCTGACATGGGTTTTTAAACAGTTTTGAGAAATTTACGAGCAACCTACCCTATTTTTCACTATAAAGGAGGCACTTAATGAAATCGGTTGGGAACCCCTGACATTGGTTTTCAAACAGTTTTGAGAAATTTACGAGCAACCTAACCTATTTTTCTCTATGAAGGAGGCACTTAATGAAATCGGTTGGGAACCCCTGACATTGGTTTTCAAACAGTTTTGAGAAATTTACGAGCAACCTACCCTATTTTTCACTATGAAGAAGGCACTTATTGAAATCGGTTGGGAACCCCTGACATGGGTTTTTAAACGGTTTTGAGAAATTTACGAGCAACCTAACCTATTTTTCTCTATGAAGGAGGCACTTAATGAAATCAATTGGTAACCCCTGACATTGGTTTTCAAACAGTTTTGAGAAATTTACGAGCAACCTAACCTATTTTTCACTATAAAGGAGGCACTTAATGAAATCGATTGGGAACCCCTGACATTGGTTTTCGAACAGTTTAGAGAAATTTACGAGCATCCTAACCTATTTTTCACTATGAAAATTTAATTCATAATTTATTGGATTACGTAGTAGAAATTACCTACAAATTTTGGTTTTTTGTTATTTGGAACCCATGACCCCTAGCAGGGGCCGATACAGAGCGATCGGTGAGGGGGGGGGGCGATTACAGTTGGCCACTATTCAGCTGATAATTTTTATGTGGGGTAGACGATATTTATGCATTTTCGTACAATTTTATACACAAATTATTAGGAAAATGATACCAGAATGTGTGTTTTTTTTTTTGTTTCAATGAGAAAAAAATCTGGCCTCTTGGGGGGCGAACACCCCTTCGCCCCCTCCTGAATCCGCCCCTGACCCCTAGAGTATAAAACATAATTATATGGGAAATTAACCAGAAACTACATAAATTGAGACTAAAATGGTTTGCTTGACAAGCACTAGCAATGCTATGGGTAATGTTTATTCCTGGATCAAGGAATATTTCAGGCTGAACAGAATTTGTCCACAGAGATTCAGGTTCCAGGATGATTTGATCCGCAGTTGAAGAGACGGCAAACATAATGCCCAGCATTTCTGCATTTGAGACATGAGTCTGCAATTGTTGGGTCTATTTTTGCTTTGTAGCCGGTTACACCATTCCGATCTGAATTGAGCCAAGGTTGTTCTGGCAGTTCTTAGAAGGGACTTCTGCGTTTCGTTTATGTCTGGGAGAGGATTAATGTTGAGAACTCGGTTCGTTTAATAGTACCCCCCCCCCCCCCNCCCCCCCCCGATTGATAACAGTGACGGGCAAAATTAGTTGATATATTGGTTTTAGGTTCCCACTGCTCACATATTTGTTGGTCAGTCACCGATTACGAAGTTCGAAAAGGTAGAAGTTGGTAAGGTTCTTTCTTACGAATTTTAGCAGAGCGATCCTTTTTGAAAATTAAAACGGGTCGAGCGGTGTAATTAAATCGATTAGGAAACCCTGACACAGGTTATGAAACATTTATTGGAAATTTACCAGCAACATGGTTATGACGAAAATGAGGAATAAAATGTTCTGCTGCCCGAGCATGCTTAATGATTTCTGGGAAAGCATTGTCATCAGCAGTAGCGAAAAAAACTGAGAACTGAGTGCTATTCCAAGGCGTGTCTTGTAGTAGAGGATCAGCAAGAAATCTATAAAGTACTTCAGCTACCAAAGAATAAGCAGTTTGACGAGGCTGGTGTGGTGGTCTATAATTAGCATAGCTCTCTTGGAAGCTTCGTCCATAAATGTTTCTCTCGAAGAGGAGGTAATTGTAAAACCTGAAAACACACGTGACATCAGAAAACAAAGGAATCATTCATCTATCTACAAGGTGTGTGTGGTGAAAACCTTTTAACCACGTATACTGGAGCTCAGATAAAATGTAACCATCGAAGGGAGCAAGCCAGGTTCATTAGATGATGGGTCCTAGGCCCGTGTAAAAACAGAAGGTTTGGTGTTAGGAAAGGCATCCCGCCTTTAAAAAACTCCGCTTCAAACAAAGATGGAACAAATTACTACGTATTGATACTATAAGAAGAAAGCGGGAATTACCGTGCCAGGACAGGATACAGCTAAAGAGAGTAGGCACAGAACACAAGGTTGTGACATGGTAGAATTAAGGAAGACTACGCCAACCCCAAATAGTATAATAGGGAAAAAGTGAAGTTAAAGAAGAAGAATAGAGCTCGAATAAACCGCTCAAGTCATCAGTAAAATGCAGTTGAGCCAACGACTAGGGCACGTTGAATTTTTCCGGCCCAACTCCGGCTGGGTGAGGGTGGGTAGCTGGTCTGTGCGTTTCCAGAGAATGGAGGGTGAAACCCCCATCTCCAATGAGCAATAGATGTTAAAGAAGAAAATAAATGGTATGGAAAACCACAATAAACTTTATTTTCCTTTAATCAAGGAATTTGGTAGGCTCCGGCTGATGTCGCAGGTATTTTATGAAAATATTATATCAATTAAAAGTGGCAGCCTTCGAATTTGGTGGACCAAAAGTTCGTTTACATTTCAAATGTTGATTTAAAAGGAACTAGTTATGTGAGATAAGAACTGTTTATTTATTATTATTGACTTTTTTGACACTGCTACAACCTGGAACCAAAATTTATAATGACGGCCTGACAAGTGTTTCGTGGAATGTTTTGCATTTCCTCTTGAATATTTTCCTTTAATTCCTCTAGGGACTCTGGGTTGATATTGAAAACTTTACTTTTGAGGTATCCTCAAAGATATAAGTCCATTGGGGATAATAAATGGTATGGAAAACCACAATAAACTTTATTTTCTTTTAATCAAGGAATTTGGTAGGCTCCGGCTGATGTCGCAGGTATTTTATGAAAATATTATATCAATTAAAAGTGGCAGCCTTCGAATTTGGTGGACCAAAAGTTCGTTTACATTTCAAATGTTGATTTAAAAGGAACTAGTTATGTGAGATAAGAACTGTTTATTTATTATTATTGACTTTTTTGACACTGCTACAACCTGGAACCAAAATTTATAATGACGGCCTGACAAGTGTTTCGTGGAATGAAAGTCCGGTCTACGACGGTGACCAAGTAATGGCACCTCTTTTGTATATCACTTTTTGTCCACAAATTTCGCGAACAGCACTTAATGAGTCGTTGTAAGTGTGGCACGTTGTCCCATCTTGCTGAAACCTCGATTGTTGATTAAAACCATCGAAATCCTGTAGCGCTGGTGAAAAAAAAATCTGTAGCATTGCAATCTTTGTGAAGAATACGAATCAAAGTTGTTCTAGGCACACCTAAGGCGTTAGACCGCTTCCCAGTTGAGAGTCCAGGATTTTCACGAATAGCTCGACGTTTTCTGTTCTAGGTCGGCCGGATCATGGTTGATTCATTGTAAAACCTGTCTCCCTGAACATCTGTACCCATTTTCTAATCAATTGAATCGATGGAGATTCATTTTTACGCCGTAATCCGTATGTTGTAATGAGCGCAAAATTTTTGTTGCGCTAGAGTTAAAGAATCGTTGTTGCGGTAGTGTTTTGCGTACATAGAACGCACGTTGTTTATCACTGAATGACGCCATGGTACTGAATTCCCATTGGCCGCTCTTGCGCTTCGTAACACCTCCGACCCACCCCGCCGTCGCTGCTCGAGAAAACAACAAACTTTCTCTTCTTTTTAGTTTCTCATTTAATTTTTTATTTCTCTTCTAAGTTTCCTATTTATTTTGTTTTCCTTTGCTGAACCTATAAAAGAAGGATCATGATATTTTTCCTTGGTCAATGCTAAAGGAGCATTTACACGAAACAGTAACAGCGCCGTGACAGGAGAGTGATCAGCCGGGCACAACTAAAAATAATCTTCCAGGCAGTTGAAAGAACATATTTATTGTTCATATAAGACCGGGAATTGACAGTGCATCAGTGTCAAGTCCCGGTGAATGCTCCTTTAAGGTTGTTGAAAATTATAAAACAAAATTACATGATAAATTGACCCATAGTATTGAGAGGATTGCTTCTCATGATTTGTGAATTAATAGTTTGAGCTATTCCAACCAAATTATTCACGTGGTCCGTCGAGTTGAGTATAATTGATCCCCTGCCTGCACCAAATATATTGTTTCCATTGTAAGTGAACTGGTCATCATCAAAAGCACATCCATATTGATTATGAACACAAACTGTAAAAGACAGTGCGTAAAATTAAGAAAGGATAAAATAAAGACCCGGACACACAGAAGATGGTCTGTCGCGGCTGGAAGCGATCCAACGGTCGCCTCGGCGGTCTACGATATTGTGACGATTCGCAAAACCTGATATCTTGTTTCCGTTCGACTCAGTCAGTCGTGATCCTTTGGTGCATCAAAAGATCTCTACAAGACGGAGAGCTCTTGCTATTATTATTAGCTTTGCGAAAGAAATCAAACAATAAGAAAAGAGGATATTGGGCATGGGCGTACAAAACTCGATGTCGAGTTTTAAATGCCAAAAGACCCCAAAAGGTCCCCAGAACCCGTTTCAGCCAATGGTCCGTGTGTGTGTCTGTCTGTGGACAAGATATCTCAAGAACGGCAAGTATTAGAGACTTGAAATGACGTTTTTTAGCGGTTTTCCCATATCCTGCTTAAAATGAGAAAGGCAATAGCTAGAACTTTAAACTTGCTGCCTATTCATATCAATTTCATACAATAAATTGAAAAATACAACGTAGGTTGAAGTGAAATATATTGTTGGCCGCTAGTTAGTGATTGGAGGTCTCTTTTTGACGGTTCGGCCTAAAACCAGAATGGAAAGAGCTAGAACTTGAAATTTGGTGCCTNCCCCCCCCCGAAAAAAATTCTGTGTACGCCCCTGATATTGGGTATATGAAATCAATAAGAAGGAAGAAGAATTGTGAGAATACCACCGGTTATGTATTGAACTGGAGGGAAATCAAACCATAGGAAAAGAGGACAATTTTTTTTTCGAAAAACTGCACAATTTAATTAAAGGGAAGATCGAAAATCACCAAACTGTAGAAAATGAGGGCGCGTCACGCGAAATCTGTAATTTTGTACCAGTAGATCAGTTATCGTCGTGACAAACACTACCGGCGTCAGGAGACGGTGTTCAGTTTGACAATAGTGCATAGTACAATTAGACCTCTGTCTCAAACAATGAAACTGTGAATAATTCTACAGAAAATTCTGATTTGGCAACGTACTATGCATCTCAAACAATGAAACTATCAAAAATTCCATTGAGAATTCTGATGTTGCAACTTACACAATGAAACTGTGCATCTCAAACAATGAAACTGTGAATAATTCCTCAGAGAATTCTGAGGTTGCAACTTACCATGCACCTCAAACAACGAAACTGTGAATAATTCCTCAGAGAATTCTGATGTTGCAACTTACCATGCATCTCAAACAATGAAACTATGAATACTTCCATTGAGAATCTGATGTGGCAACTTACTATGCATCGCAAAAAATGAAACTGTGAATAATTCCTCAGATAATTCTGATGTTGCAACTTACTATGCATCTCAAACATTGAAACTGTGAATAATATTACAGAGAACGCAAACGGCAAACTCATATTAATGACTCTGCACAAAAACGAATAACTAAAAAACTGAATCTGAAAACTGAAATATAGAAGTTCCCAGTCATTATTCGAATCGCGATAAAAATAAGGTCATGCCTTTATTACTTAGAAACATTGGCGCACACAATTCTGGGGGGTCCCGGGTCAGGCGCATACAGTGATCGAACCCAATATTACCTTCGCACGGTTAGCGGATATATACGTCAAAATAGCTTCCTCGCCGTTCCACCCCTTTAAGAATAAATTATTTAATACAATTTAGTGAAAAATTCATAATTATTAGGTTGATATTTTTTGGAGGGTCTTAACTTCACCCTTTTCCTACTCCCCCCATGTTTTGACTGCACCAGAGAGTTTATTTTAGGAATAGATATGACAGTATTACAGGAAGACACTTTCCATGCACAAACATACCCTCAAAATCCCGAAAATTTCAACCCACCCATTCTAAGTTTTAACCAGACACAGACTGGCGATTTTAGGGATAAATATGACGGTCCTAAGAAAAGTCACGTTTGCCATGCACAAATATACCCTCAATATCCCGGAGATTTTAACTCCCCCTCCCTCCATGTTTAACCGCACCAGACTAGCGATTTTAGGAATATGTATGTATCAAAGAAAGGCACTTTTGCAATGCACAAACATTCCCTCAAAATCCCGGAAAAATCTACCCACCCCCCAATATTTTGACCGCTCCAGACTAGCAAATTTAGGTATAGGTATGACTGTATCCTTGACGGTTAGCACTCATCTCACTGTTGAAAGATGAAAAATCGATATGAAACCCGTCGAATGAAAAACCATGCTGCGCCACTGGTTATAAACATGCAAAACGAATGAGAGCCATGATAAATCGAAGCGACTATCAGACACTGATAGAGTATGAAAAAAAGACTGAAAATCATGAAACTTGACATTCTCAAAAGCCAAACCTCACAGTATTACAAGAATAATTTTAAAAAAATATTAAGTCCCCTTTTAATTACCTACCTAGTTAGATATATATTTTTTTTAATACCGATAAAATACGTATAGGTACCTTAATACAGACAAAATAGTGTAAGTGTCACAAGTATTCCACAATATAGGTATGTACCTACCATATTATCTACTAACAATGCAAGCAGGTGAAGGAAAAAAACAAACTCATTGAAAACACATTTCTTATACAGAGGAGTGGAGCTCATTATCTTCCAAATATGTACAGGGCCCAATATTGGGTTTTAATATAATTTGGAAAGAAAACGAAATAGTTTCAAAGTTGAGTGAAGACTGTAACTTTTATTGGAAATTACAATTTGAATGCAGTCTTGACTGG
>CM022876.1:26130746-26143972 GCA_012654025.1 Pachypsylla venusta | reverse complement strand
TTTTCCGTACCATTTATTTTTAGTTTTTAATAAATAAATAGCGACTGATTGTAATAAAAAAATCATTTTTTCCTTTATTTTGTTGGCGGGTACTTTTTACCCTCCCCCCCGCCTTGGCAATGCACGTAACTGAATAGAGCTTGGAAATCCTAGGGTTAATCTATGATGATGATGATGAAGTTTTATAAAACAGGCCTGAGTTTTACAATAAATAAATACATCAATGTACAATATTTAGGTATATGATTTTATTTTACATTCAGATGAAAAGACTTGGTTTATAAAAAAATAATTCTATAAAACATGAAAATAATAAAATAGAGAGATGCGACGGTTTAGTCGCTTCCAACGAACGAATGAGATAAATCCAATGGAACAACAAGTAATTGATTATAAGGAGTATTCGATATGATCTTTGGCCTATTCCACAAAGCAACTTCTCACTTCGCACTTTTCAAAAAAAAAATGGAGTGAACTACAAGCTCACGCCCACTACGTAGTATGTGAGTTTTGTAGTCGCCTCCAGAGAACAATCAACCACTACGAGCGACTGATCCAAATGAGTGTAAGTTCTATTTACCTATATTCATGTGGATCAGTCGTAGTAGTGTGAGTTTTGTAGTCGCTTCCAGAGAACAATCACCAAATACTGTTCATGTCCCAAACCATGTTAGCACATGCGCACAACAGTTCTCTATTGAGACTGATTGTAGTGATCACTGCAACTCGGCGACCTTTATTTAGATCTATTGTCACCAGTATTTCGAGGCAGGAAACACTATTTATAATTATTTATAAAGAAACTAGTTTCGAATCATTCGATTCATCAGAGTCGAGTCTAAAGATGGAAGTTGAGTCAACTTTCTGTTTTAATTGAATATTTACATGTTATTCAAATATTTTTTAACACTTATAATTAACATGTTGTTCAAAACATTTAAATATCGAATTCTTTGCACACTGAAAGTCTTCTTATAATATAAAGCAATCGCCCTTAATATTGCTTCAAAAGAACACATCAGTACAGTTGTGGATTTACCGTACAAGTGACATAGACCATGGTCTAGGGCGGCAGAATATGGAAAAAAAGTGGGTGCGTGTACTTATGTACGCGCGTGAGAAGTTATACTTCTTTTTAAAAATAAATTTAATAATATTTCAAAAAAACATACTACCCCACCCGGGACTGAAAACTCAGAACCTACCAACTATGAAACAGAGGCCTTGCTACTGAGCCACAATATTCTATGGATATAGAAGGAGAAAATACAATATTTAAATTTAACTCTCATCATTTTTTCATAACTAACTCCATCTTCATCATTTTTTAATAACTTCATCTGCATTTTGTAATAATTTTGTATTATTTAATTTTGTTCTACACTGATGCCGTGATAATTTTTGTTAAAGGTGCGCGCGCATCTTAAAATTTCACTCTCATCATTTTTTCATAACGCGCCTAAAGAAGTATACTTCAAAAATATTTTTTTGGATTTAGCTTCAATGAAAATAGTGTCTATGTTTATACATTTTTCTCACTTTTTGCTCGATTGAAAATCAGAAAGATACTGTGTACAGTTTGCATTATACATAGCAAACTCCAACTGCCGTTAAGCTTTCAAATACACGCGCGTGAGCATCTTGATGTTGCACGCCTTCATGTGCAGTAATTGAAGTGTGAAACGCGTGCGGATAGACATGATTGCGCCCGGCAACAGGGCTATTACCATGTCCGCAATATAATTGACAAAATTACTGTGTAAGCACTAACGAATGAAATTGTCAAAATCGCATTTCTTGTCAAAATAGGGGCGGCAAGTTCTAAATTGTCTAGGGGCAATTTAGAACTTGCCGGTGATTAAATCCGCCACTGCATCAGTAGATTTAAAGGAGCTGTACTATTTAAAAAAAGCTTCATATGACCTACTTGCAAGGATAATTTATTAATATTAACATTTCTCAACTTTGAATTAAAATGGAATATTTATAACTTTTACTTCTACTGGGATTGTATTTAAATTGATGTACTTTCGGATTTAAGGAGTATTTTTAATGTAAATAAGGAGGCTATTTTTAATGTAAATAAGGACATATTTTCAGTATAATATTGTTGTTTTACAGTTTCTTAACTTCGACCGAAATGAAAGTTCTACCTTGGTTTTACTATCATGTCTAAATGACCAGCGTCTATGACACGTTGAATACTCATACAACCGCTCCCGTTAGATCTCTGAAGTTAAGCAATGTCCAGCGAGGTTGTACTAAATGGGGTTTCACTAGGTCGTGCCCAAAATTTTATTTCCGGGGGGGGGGCGAAGCCTTGACAGCCAAGCCAGGACTGGCACCTGAAAATTATGATCATGGAAAGTGATANTTTTTTTTTTTTTTTTTTTTTTTTTTTAATATTATAAGTCACAATAGAGTACTTTCATTAAAAAAAAAAAAATGATTGAAATTTCGGGGGGTCTGGAACCCATGGCTGGATACGGCCTTGGGTTTCCACGTAATTTCGCGCTCCCGTGATGCTGACTTTTTAAGGCCCAACCCAGGCTTGGTGGGCTCAATGTGGGTAGCCAGTTTGTAAGTTACCAGGGAATGGAAGGTAAAACCCCCGTCTCGAATGACCGATAAATAATAAGGTGTTAAGCAAAAAAAAAAAAAAATCTCAAGTCTCGATCGTTCTTATCAAAGGGCTCTCCTTAAAAAAACAAGTTCCTCAATATGTTTCTCAACACCATACTATTGAACATTTTATTACATCAATCGATTATATAAAGTTCTCCTCCAACAAACTTGTTCCTCAATATGTTTCTCAACACCATATTTACTCTTAAACATTTTATTACATCTTTCACAAGGATACATCAGTCGATTCGTATCATGTCGTACTTTATGTTTCAAAAGACAATCTTTTCTATAGAAACACTTATCACAATCTTCACATTTATAAACACATGTTTTTTCTATTTCATCATGCGTTAACATATGTTTGGACAAATGATTCTTTTGTTTAAATTTCTTTTCACATATTGAACATACAAAATTTCTTTCCTGTGTATGTATTAGATAATGTCTTTTTAATCCAGATTTTTGAGCAAATTTTTGAGTACACATAGAACAATCATAGAATTGAATATCATGTTTGGAAACTATATGTGTATGTAAAGATTGTTTTTGACGAAATTTTAGATCACAAAAGGAACATTGAAATTGTTTATTATTAGAATGTACTAACTCATGTGAGGCTAAAGCATCTTTGCGATGAAATGTTTTATCACAATGAGAACATTTGTAAGCGTGTGGTAAATGTATTGATATGTGATTTTTTAATGAATTTCTAGATTGAAATATTTTGCCACATATATCACATATGATTGGGTCAACATTGACGTGATTATCACGAAAATGACGAACTAAACAGACTTTGCTAGAATATTTTCTTGAACATATATAACAACTAAATGGATAACTTTTATTATTTTTCTTCACGTTTGTATTGAAATTTAAATGTTCATTTGCGTCGTTGTCTGTCAAGTCATTATTTTCTTCAAATTCATTATTTATTTCATCTTCGCTTTTTGCAAGATGTTCCTCTTCCAATTCAAGTATTTCTCTTTCTTCGTCGTCTTCTTCTTCTTTTTGACAGTCGTAATAAGCAGAAAATATAGTTTTTGCAACATTCGTTGTAATTTTATCACATAAGATTTGGTTGGTTTTATCTTTGATATCATCAAATTTGGTGTCTTCCTCTAATTGAAGTATTACTGTTTCTGTATCGTCACATTCTACACTTGGAAGAATAATTTCTCCGTCAATTGTTGTAATTATATTGGATTTAAATTTGTCAGTAACATTGTCATTTTCTTCTAGATTATGTTTATTTTTCTGTATCTCTTGTTCTTTTTGAACCTGATTCGGCGGAGTGAGAAACATTGTTTTAATTGTTTTAGTGTTTCTAAATTTCATTTGACGACCCTTCTCTTTAGTTTTTTGTATAACATTGATAATGTCATGTTGGGTATCTTCACCATGATAGTTTTCTAAATCTGGCAGAATTGTTTCTATTTTAGTTTTACTGTTTTTAAATTTGATTGGAGTATATTCTTTAGTTCTTTGTTCATTAATAAGGTTGATTTCATCACCAGACTCAGTTTCTACGTTGTAATATTGAATAAAATCTTCAACATCTGGTAGAACTGTTTCAATGTATTCCTTAGTTTCAGTGTTTTCATTATTTTCTTTGATTATTTGTCCAACATTTATAGGATTGCTTTCTACATATTTATCGTTCTCAAAAATATTGATCTCTTCATAGTCAATAAAGTCATCCGGTAGAATTGTTTCTATTATTTCTTTGGATTTATATTTCTTAAATTTAATTTGATTTTCTTGTTCGGTTCTCTTTAAAATATTTATGTTGCTACCGACATTTTGACTGTTGATTTTTATAAAATCATTAATTTCTTCTGTAAGTTCTTCTCCAACATCATCGATTTCATCGTTTTCTATAATTGAAACATTTTGTTTACATTCACTTTGGCATAATTCCATTTCATCATCGTCTTCATTTACAATAATATGATCTTCATTTTTCAATTTCTCAATTGATTCTTTAATCTCATTTTCAACAAGATTTTTTTCACGTCCGATTTCAAGTTTCCGTTTATTTCTATTCAACTCAATTTTATTTTGATTCAACAATTTTTGTTTTATTAAATTTAAATCATTATCAATCACTTCTATTCGTCTATGTAGTTCTTCTGTCACTTCTATATTGTGCCGTCCTTCTTCTACACACGGAATATTTTTTTCAATCGTTGTTGTTTGGACAAAATTTTCTTTCACAATTGTTTCACGTGAATTAAATTTATCTACTTGATTTCTAAAATATAGAACATCATTTTCCAAAAATGTTTCCTCAATATTTATAATATCATTTACGTTTTCGTTCTCTATGAAAAAATCATTTGATTCAACAACTTCATTATTCATAAATCTATTCTTAGTCGATGTTCCAAAACTTACAACATCCTTTTCTAGAACTTTCATAATTTGTTCATTTTTTTCACACATTTGTAAATGTTGTTTAATTTCAGTTTTAAATGGAAATCTTTGACTACAATAATAACATTGATATATTCTATTAAAATCATTTAAATTCATTTCATTTCTATGTTGAGATAAATAATGTAATTTTAATGCAGAATAAAATCTTGTTTCAATATTACATAGTTTACATTTAAAACATTTGGAATTATATTTCGTTTCAATGTGTTTTTTGTCAATATGTTGTCTTAATAATAGTTTTTTATTAAAAAATTCATCACAAAAATCACATGTTGAATGATAAGATGTTCTATGTTCATCATACGTTTCCACACTATCAAATTGTTTATCACATAATTTACATATATGAATTCTTATTTCTTTATATTCTAAATTATAAGAACTATTATTAGGATTACACATGTGACAATAAGTTGTAATTTTTTTTGAAGCACTAAATGATTCTTCATGAAATATTCGTTTATATTTATTATTACATTTTATACAATTATATATTTCTATTAAATTATTTGTTTTTTCTTTAATAGCTTGTTCATGTTTATTATTTGTCTTTTCTTTAATAGCTTGTTCATGTTTATCTAAGTTGGATTTATGTTTAAATTTTTTATTACAACATGTACAAAGATAATGTGTGAAACGTTTATTATGTGTTTGCATATGTCTTTGATATCCGTCTGTACGTTTAAATGTCCGATTACATATATTACAAGTATATATTTTACATGTATTATCATGTAATTTCATATGTCTTTGTAAATTAATTTTTTGTGTAAAATTTAATTTACAATGTGGACATTGAAATGGTTTTTCTCCTGTATGAATAACCATATGCCTGTGTAAAGCACCTCTTTGTGTAAATGCTTGAGAACAAATTTCACATTCAAATGGTCTCTGACCAGTGTGGGTCAACAAGTGTTGTCTCAAAGTTTGTTTTTGACGAAATGTTTCCAAGCATAATTCACATTCAAATCTTTTCTTGAACTGATCATTGTTGTTGTTGGGATTATTATAAATAATTTGACAAAATTCGGCCATACTTTTTTTTTTTGACGAAATTTGCTCCCACTCTTTCCTTGTTGGAAAAAATCAGGGTTATAAACAGCTCGAAAGTTGTTCTAACATATTACGAGTAGTTATTCTGTTTTTATTCCACACATCAGAAGCGTTGTCCTTTTTTGTAATATTATTTAAAAGAAAAGGTAATAAAAAAGCTCAATAATTCATAGATAAACTATTTCATTCAGAGTGTTCTCTTCATCAATAATCCAAATATGCTGACCGTATTAACATCTTTGGATCACCATACCTATCCTTTACTTCAAAGTAGCTTATAATTTACAAATATATTTTTTGAAATGCAAGTGTTCAATGTTCGTTCTTATTTTTTCCACAAATTCTGAATTTTTTTGGCCCTGCGAACATTCGAACACAATTCAAGCATGTTAGTATTTTTGAGCCTTTTTTTAACTTGGACGATTTTATTTGTTATCTTTTCTTGGATAACTCTTTTAACGTGTTGCTCGATGTCAAGTTTTATGTGGACCTTTACTGGAACCTAACGGAATATTTTTAAAATTTTAAGTCCCCTTTTTTGTTCACCGGGTTTTAATTTACGGCCTGTTTACTGAGTTAGGTCAAACTGTTGAATACCTATATACAATCTATAATGGCATATGCTTTTAAATCCTGAACACTTAATAGAACTATATACAAATTCTCGAAATCTCCTTGAAGAACTGAGTAAACAATATTGAAGTGCATCAAATAAAATAGGAAAAGAAAAAAAAAAAAAAAATAGGAAAAGAAAAAAATTGAGCTATTACGAAGAGCTGAGAAACGAAAATTGGCGTATACCGGGCATATTATGCAGGAATCCAACTAAAGCTTGATTGTTAAGATCATTGATGGGAGAATTGATGGAAATAGATATCGTGGCAGATAGTGTGGATTGATGACTTCAAGGAATGGTTGAACGTGGAAACGTATGGAGAGATATAAAAGATGACAATGGATAGAGAGTATACACAAGAAAAATATACACAGTGTATAGCAGAATCAACTACGATGATGAGGCAGAAATAACAGTTATTCCTGTGTAGTGATTATCATATAACACAATTCGATTTTTCAGGATGCATTTTTTTCAATGTTTTTTCTTCTAATAATGCAAGTTTAACATAGTGATTCTTTTTCTTTCTATGATATCTTTTTAATAGATAAAATCTTCAATCGTGTCTCGTTGGGTATGTGTTCCATTGGAGAAGATGCTGCTTATCTGGAGATAATCTCAGTGGTATATAGGCCTGTCCGAGTGTAATGATTTTTGGTTTGAATAAGCAAACTGCGAATTTGTCTTAGGGTATACATAAACCTAACCATCACATTGTGTGGATATGTGCTATATACCTGGAAGGAATGGTTTTTGGTTGAAGTTGACAAAACTCTCAAATTGTCCTGGGACTTAGACCCTAAATAGAGTTAATCAATTTCCGATTTAATAAATCCATTTTCAACTTGTATGGAATGATTTGATTTCAAAGTAATGTCTGGTTTGACATCTTCTTCCTCATCACTTTGTTCATCTGATTTCTTCTCTTTTTTCCTCTTTTTCTTCTTTTTTGTCAATTCTCTTTTAATACTTCCTTCATTTTCTTCGTCCGTCATCTTTTTACTTTTCCTTCCTCTGGGTTTAGCATTACATCTATTCAACTTAATATGTCTTTGTAAACTATATTTATCAATAAATGATTTACCACATTTCACACATGGTAACATTTCTCGATTTGTTTCATGTGATTTTAAATGTCTCAAATAATGATCTTTTCTATAAAATATTTTACCACAATTTTCACATTCAAATTTAATTTTCTTTTCTATTTCATCGTGCCGTAGATAATGTTGATTCAATACATTTTTCTGTGTAAAACTCATTTGACATATTTCACATGTATACCGACGTTCACCCGAATGAGATAGATAATGACGATTAAGCGTAGATTTCTCGTAGAAACATTTGCCACAAACACCACAATCGAATTGTTTTTCACCTTTATGTTGAGACATATGAGAATGTAAAGATTGTTTTTGAAAGAAACTTTTAGGACACATTGTACACTGAAATGCTTTATTATTTGAATGAATCAATGAATGAGATTTGAGAGCATCTTTACGATTAAAAGTCTTATCACATTGTGAACATTTGAAATTATGAGGTTTGTGTAAAACACGGTGCTGTTTTAATGAATTTTTCGTTTGAAATTCTTTATGACAAACTTCACAAACACATTTATCATAGTTCGTATGTTGTACTTGAAAATGTCGATTTAAACTTCGTTTTTTAGTATATGATTTTTTACAAACATAACAAGAGAATGGTCTATCTACATCTTGCCTTCTTTGTGTTGCTGGAACATTGGTTTGTTGATCCGTATCAAAATCATCGTAATCTAAATCGTCATCATTGGTCGTATCGTATGTATCAAACGGATCTGTAAAGTCTTCCGTTACATATTCAATAACTTCTTCTTCGTTATTTCTCCTTTGTTTATCCATCGCTGCTTCACTTTCACATTTCCTTAAATGATTTACAATTTTCTGTCTTTGATAATAAACATTTAAACATATATGACACTGGTAAATAGTTACATAATCCGTCAATTCATCTACCTTGAGTTCATCTACATGTTCAATATAATGTGTTTTTAATTTGAACAAATATTTAAATTTTAAGCCACACATGTGACATTGATATTTACATATGTCTAAATGTTTCATTATGTGTGTTTTTAAAAATGTTTTTGTACTAAATCTTAATTGACAATAGTTACATTCAAACTTTCGAGATTCGCTATGTAATAGTTTATGTCTTTCGTATGAACTTTGTTTATAAAAAGTAACACTACACTTATTACATTGGAATATTTCAATTTCTTTTATAATTCCAGAATTAGTTTTGACATCTTCTCCATTAGGTACACATTTTAAACAAAAAGATTTCAATAAATCTTGTGTAATACTGAGTATAGTTTTAACACGACGAAAGGTTTTCGAACAATTTTCACATTTAACAATCATTTTAATAGTTCTACCAACTTTAACTTTATTTCTATTTGGTACTTGCAGACCTTTTTCGCGAAGTTCTTGATTTTTTTCATGTCTTGACAAACTTTCTTTATTTAGAAATGTTTTATTACAACATGTACATTTTAATTTAGGTCGTTCATTATTATGTATGATCATATGTCTTGATAAATGACCTTTTCGTGTGAATTCTTTTAAACATATATTACATTTATATTCTTTTGGTGCACCCGAATGTAATTTTAAATGAGATACAAGAGATACTTTTTGACGAAAACTCATATTACACACAGTACATGGAAATGGCTTTTCTCCGGTATGAATAACCATATGTCTTTGTAGTGCGCCTTGTTGGGTAAATGTTTTAAAACATATATTACATTCGAATGGTCTTTGTCCTGTATGAGTCAATATGTGTTGTTTGAGAGTTTGTTTTTGATTGAATCTACGCAAACATATTTTACATTCAAAAGGTCGATTCGTATTTTTTTCTTTAGGTACAGCTTTTGAAGATGTTGTTTTTGGTACACATACCATTGGTGTTTTTTTATTGGTCGATATCGATGCTAGTGCTGATAATGTTCCCGGTGGTGGAGGAACTTGCGGTAGCGGTGGTGGTGGTGGTGGTGGTGGTGGCGGCATATCTGAAGAACCTGAACTTTTAATAACTAAATGTGATTGAGGTTGAAGTTCTTGAATTAAATACACTTGATTTTCCATTGGATTTGATGGTATTATTTGTGTCGATGGTGGTTGGTGTTGTTGTGAGGATGAATGATGATTTAGATGTTGAGGAGTGGTTGGTGTCTGTTGAGAATGCGTTGGAGGAGGTGGAGGCATGATATGATGATGATTGTGATGTTGTTGTAATCCATTGTCAAAATAATTTGGATTAATTTCCACTTCACCAGTGTTTGTATTGTAAAGAAAATTAAAGTTTCTCATATAGGACGCCATGTTTTTTTTTTTTAAAAAAAAACAACTAAAACTTAAAACTGTTAGATATTTATTTCTGAATTAATTAGAAAAAATCCGGGTCGTAATGAGGGAGGGGGGATGAGCGGGGAAATTTTGAGGGCGTAACGTCATTAAAAATAATAATATATTTATATTCATTTTATCGATTGATTTATTTTTGTTATTGTCCAATCTTTTTATTTTTCCATGTAAACTTTATATTTTTATTTAATTATATTTTGTAAATCCCAATTTTGTGGTCCTTAAGTGTTTGCGTGCTAACGTGGTGGGATGTGTATTTTTTTTTAAAAAAAATAAGATGAAATTATATAAAAAAGTTTTTTTTTTTAAAAAAAAAATTAGTAGTAAATAAGAAATAAATTTGGTACGAAAAAGAAAGTGAATAAGGTGGTGCGCGTGGGAGTTGACTATAAAATGAGTCTAGTAACTTTAAAAAGAGATCAGTTCGTTGTAAATTTAAATATATGGTACAGAAGAGATCCCGCTCATGAGGTCAAATGAAGAAGACCTTATGAATATAAAAAAAGACCTTCTATTAAGTAGAAATAGGAAAGAAAGCAGCCCACTGATTTTTTTTCCAATTCTAAAGATCACTTTCAAATTGCTTCACAAATGAAAGCTCACTGTGAAATTAAGGAGTTATAAAACTAACGTGGCCCTAAGATGGCCAAAACGAACAAAGAAAATTGATAAAACAATGATTAACAACCTATGTTTTTCAAATTAATTTGTTCAATAGTTTTATTAAAAATATTTCGATTGTATTAAATTCCACAAAATAGGTATTTGATATAATTTCATCATTTCCAAATCTTCATGGATATGTATTGTAATTTTATTCGTTAAAACGACATTAAAAGTAAAAATCTTGAAATATATACAGATGGGTATATGCCTTGCCTTATATCCCCTATTAACTATTTATAGCTTCAGGATCAGCTCTTCTTGTACGCATATTATATATTTATATAACGGTAATAATATATAAAAAATAATTAAACAATTATATGTTTATAAAATATAAAAAAAAAATTAAAAATAATAATGTGATTACTTCTTTCCTATTACACCTTGATCAGTCAAAAATAACAAAATCATTGATCTCCTATCCTACATAATATTCAGATAATACATAACAAGAAACTCATTTTTTTACACTTTTTATTTTATTTACGATTTTTTTTTTTAATATTCAGATTATATTTTTTTAAAAAGAATCTGGCTTAAGCAGTTTTTCAACCACTACTGGACGAAAATTCAGATAATATAGTCACATGTTTTACATAGTAACCTATTTATTTCAACACATACACCTGAAGATGTATTACAGTAAAAAGCCGTACGAGTAATAAAAAAAGACAGCAAAATAACTGTGCACTTTTTCAATACATTACTTTCCCAGTGGAAAGATAATTAAAAAAAAAAAAATCACAATATTTTTTTATCTACCTATTGGAAAAATCAATTGAAGAAATTATATATAAAAAAATTAAAAATGAATACGAAGGATTAGTTTAATTCTATAAAAGATAATATTATGTTATACCTCAATAGAATTAAGGTCCGTATACAAGAAAATATGACGTTGGACAACTATGATTTGATGATGACGAGAAATTATTTCAAACATTGACTTTGAATTAATCAGTTTAACTCTATGTTTATACTTCTTTAAATGTAGAATTGATCAGTTTAACTCTATGTTTATAGTTCTTTAAATGTAAAAAAAATGAATTAGCGAGTTGATGAAAATAAAAAAAAAAATCTGTTACTCAGTTGAACTGTTTAGAATTAGAATTGCTCAGTTTAACTGTTTAGAATTTGAGTCACTCAGTTGAGCTGTTTATGATTTGAGTTACTCAGTTGAACTGTTTAGAATTTGAATTATTCACACGAAGTGTTTAGAATTTGAATTGCTCAGTTTAACTGTTTATAATTTGAGTTATTAGTTGAGCTGTTTATGATTAGAGTTACTCAGATGAACTGTTTAGAATTTGAATTATTCACACGAAGTGTTTAGAATTTGAATTGCTCAGTTTAATTATAATTTGAATTACTCACAAGAACTATTTAGAATTTGAATTGCTCAGATGAACTGTTTATAATTTGAATTGCTCAGATGAACTGTATATGATTTGAATTGCTCACTTTAACTGTTAATTATTAGAATTGCTCAATTGGACTGTTTACGAGTTGAGTTACTCAGACTGTTAATAATTTGAATGAACTGTTTGAAATTTGAATCAGGTTTCTCTAACTTCTCATTATTTTTTAAAAACTCGCTCCCTTTTAACAATAAGTCCACCTGCGAACAATTCAAACATAAACAGTTTTTTTGTTTTAAAATTTCAGATAGGTTATCCCCCCTATTTTCTACATTCTAAGTAGCCAATGTCAAAAGCACGTTAAATACACCAGTTCCCGTAAGCTCACTGAAGTTAAGCAATGTCCAGCGAGGTTTTGCTTGATAGATGACCACCTAGGTTCAAGTCCTGGTAATGCTGGCCATTCCCGGCCCAACCCAAACTAGTTAAAGTCAATGTGGGTAAACTAAAAAAAAAAAAAATAAAAAAANAAAAAAAAAAAAAAAAAAAAAAAAAAAAAAAAAAATACTCCTTACAATAGTAAGCAATTGCATTGTATGATAGATCTAGATTGTATAAATTGTATAGCCTCAGACCATGATGATGAAATTTGTAATGCACATTTATTACCTATGTTATATAAATATAGAATTTGCTGTTTGGTTGTTGAGCCCTATTGGGCCGCCCCGAGGTTTCAATAATGTTATTTTAACTGAGCGAGATCTACAGTTCACAGAACTATTACTTTAAAAGTAGATCAATAATTCTTTAGGGTGACGTAAATCAGCTTTATACGACCATCGCTCGTTGATATCAACACCAAGTTTGTTGGTTAGGACGTGTTGGGAAGTAGTATTTATTGGGGTAGGTTACAAAAATAATTAAATAATGCCGATCACCGTGGCCGAATTGTTCATTAATCGATTTTCAGCATTTCCGGAATGGCATGGCTGTAAAAGGGAGTGCCCTGAAGTAATGCGAAAGCGCTTTCGGGCATAACATATATATATATATATA
>CM022876.1:26110004-26130526 GCA_012654025.1 Pachypsylla venusta | reverse complement strand
TTTAAGCTCAATTTAAGACCTAGTTGTTATATTTATACTCTTAGAAACAAATTAAAGCAAGTTTGGTAAAAATTGGACTAAAATGGCAGCCTAACATAGCGATCCGTAACGATGAAAGAAAGGACTATGACTTTCCGTTGCTTCCAGATGCTTTGTATTTCGTTTGCTAACTCAGTATATTTTTCAGTTTGTTCCATGTATTTTTGTTTGGTGTTATGATCACATATTATTATTTTTTTTGTTCATTTCATTTTCTATGTCCCCACCTTTTCCTGACAGTAACCACAATTCTTTGTTCATTTCATTTTCTATGTTCCCCAACTCCCTCCCTGACATTAAACGCAATTCCTTGTTCATTTCATTTACTATGTTCTCCACGTTTCCCTGACATTAACCACAATTCCTTGTTCATTTCATTTTCTATGTTCTCTCCACCTTTCCCTGACATTAACCACAATTCCTAGTTCATTTAATTTTCTATGTTCCCCCACTCCCTCCCTGATATTAACTACAATTCCTTGCTCATTTCATTTTCTATGTTCTCCACCTTTAGCTGAAATTAACCACAATTCCTTGTTCATTTCATTTTTTATGTTCTCTACACCTTTCCCTGAATTAACCACAATTCCTTGTTCATTTCATTTTCTGTGTTCCCCAACTCCCTCACTGACATTAACCACAGTTCCTTGTTCATTTCCTATGTTCTCCACCTTTCCCTGACAATAATCACAATTCGTAGTTCATTTCATTTTCTGTGTTCCCCAGCTCCCTCACTGATATTAACTACAATTCCTTTTTCATTTCATTTTCTATGTTCCTCATTTCAACATCATCAACTTCTTCTTCATCAGATTCTTCTTCTCGTTTCTTTTTCTTTCTTCCTTTTGCTTTACCTTCACACTTATTATATTTCACATGTCTCGCCAAACTATATTTATCTGTAAACTTTCTCTTACACTTTTGACAAGGATACGTGGTTCGATTTGTTTCGTGTGATTCTTTATGTCTCAAATAATGATCTTTTCTATAAAATATTTTTCCACAATTTTCACATTCAAATTTAATTTTCTTTTCAATTTCATCATGACGTAAGAAATGTTTATCCAAATGATTTTTTTGTATGAATGACATATTACATATGTAACAAGAATATTTACGTTCACCCGAATGAGATAAATAATGTCGATTAAGCGTAGACTTCTCGTAGAAACATTTCCCACAAACACCACATTCATAATTTTTAGAACCTTTATGTTGTATTAAATGTGTATGAAGAGACTGTTTTTGAAAGAAACTTTTGGAACAATGTGGACAGTGGAATGATTTAATATTTGAATGGATTAGCTCATGCGATGCTAGCGCATCTTTACGATTAAAAGTCTTATCACATTGTGAACATTTGAAACTATGCGGTAAATGTAAAACTCGATGTTGTTTTAATGAATTTTTAGTTTGAAATTTTTTATCACAAATATCGCAAGGAAATTTATCATAATTTGTATGGGCTACTTGGAAATGTCGATTTAAACTTCGTTTTTTCGTATAGGATTTTTTACATATGTAACAAAAGAATGGATGTGTTTTATTTTTGTCCAAATTTTCAGATGGTTCATTTTCGTTTATTTCATCATCGTCATCAAATCCAACAGGATCGTCGTCATCTGCGTAGAAATCATTATTGTCATCAAACGAGATATTAATATAAGGTTCCAATAAACCATCTGTATCGGTACGAACACCGATATCTTTCTGTGTGTTTGTTTCCACATATCCTCTATCATTGATATCACTCAAACCTTCATTTTTATCAATCTCCTTTACAATCATTTTCTCTTCACCTCCAAATTGATTTTGATTTCTTTCCATTTTCTCTCCTTCTCCTTCAAACTTATTCCTTTTAATTTTCTTTCCTCTTTCATGATGTGTTTTTAAATGTCTAATAATTTGATTTCGTTGATAAAACATTCGATTACATTGATAACATTTGAATACATTTAAAAATTCAGATATGTCCTCCATATCATCTACATGACTAACATAATGCGCCTTCAATTTTGACAAATATTTAAATTTCAGCCCGCACATATGACATTGAAATTCACATATATCAATATGTGTTAATATATGGCCACGAATAAATCGTTTCTCTTTAAATCTTAAATGACATATATCACATTCATATTTTCTATTTTCACTGTGTAATAGTTTATGCTTTTCATAAGAACTTATTTTTTGAAATATAGCTTTACATTGAGTACAAGAAAATATTTCTATTTCACGTATAATTCCGAGTTTAGTATTTTCATGTAGAGGATTTTTCTTTTGATAACATTTGTAACAATTTTCATTTAATAAATCATTTGATAGCGCAATTAAAGATTTCGTTCGTCTATATAATTTATTACAATCTACACATTTAATAAGAATTTTTTCCAATTTTCCATTTCGTAGTAATTTTCTTTTAGGTATATATATGCCTTTCTCACGAAGTTCTTGATTTTTTTCATGTCTTGATAAACTTTCTTTGTTTAAAAAATCTTTATTACAACATGTGCATTTAATTTTCGGTCTATCATTATCATGTATTGGAATGTGTCTTAATAAAGCACCTTTGCGACTGAATTCTCTTGAACATATTTTACATTTAAATTCTTTTGGTGCACCTGTATGTAATTTCATATGTCTTTGTAAATTTATTTTTTGTCTAAAATTTAATTTACAATAAGTACATTGAAATGGCTTTTCTCCTGTATGAATAACGATGTGTCTTTGTAGTGCGCCCTGTTGTGTAAATGTTTTAAAACATATATTACATTCGAATGGTCTTTGTCCTGTATGAGTCAATATGTGTTGTTTGAGAGTTTGTTTTTGATTGAATCTACGAAAACATATTTCGCACTCAAAAGGACGAATATTATTTGTATGCTTATCTTTCGAAGATTTAATTGTTAATTGTGGAAGTAATTCTTGAATAATATAATCTTGAGGTTGTTGAGAAGTTTGGTCGGTTACAGGTTGAACTACAACCGGTTGTATACTATCAGGAACCAAACTGTAAACAGGATGATGTGAAGACATGCTCATGCCAAGTGTTGGCATCATATTATCACCATTGTACATTATAGTTGTGTACGGATTTATCAAAATATTTTCTTCTTGTTTTACTGATGGGTGATTGGAAAATATTTCTTTATTGTTGAATTGTTTAAGATAATTAATATTTTTTGTGTAGGCCATATTTAGACTCTTTTTAACTGAACCACGAACAAAGATTACCCAATTTAAATTGTACTTTAAAATTTTAAATTAAAGATTCTTAAATTGTACTTGAAAAATCGTCTCATAGATCTTGCTCCCTATTTTCTAGAAGTGTACAACAACTAACCCGTTTTCTTGTAAACCTACTAATAACAAATTCAATTTACTTTATAGGACCTTTCAATTTTGCGGATCGACCTTCCAATTTTTCTAATTGTATCTATCCACGTTTCTATTTTGTTTTCCTTTTTTAAAAAAAATAAATACATATACTCATGTATATATTTTTAATAGGCGCCCCCTTCTAAAGATTCTATTTCAAATCTTGTGTCGAAGAGGGGGGATGGAGTTGGATTCGGACCAACAGCCTCCTGCTTACGAATCCACCGCCTCAACCAACTGAGCTACTGGGGCTGTTTTTTAATTTTATATTTTAAAATATGGGTGGGGGATGATTCTAATAGCCAAACTTGTAAACAAAAATAATCAATATAAAAATTAAAAACCCTTCCAAAATTAGGATTTTATTTACGTTTTATAGAATAAAAAATAATCCGTTTAGTTTGTATATCGATTCAAATAATGATAAAAAACAATTCAAATATTTGAGTATTTTATGTGTCTTTTCTACTGAATAGGTGAAGCTGTGATGAGGAAGGGTTTTATCTTTCTGATATGTATTACAGCATCAAAGAGGTTCTATGATTTGTTTTAAAGTTATTTTTTATTATTGGTACTTTATTTATAAGTATTGATTGATTTGTTAATTTTGACCATTAGGTATTCATTCATTGTAATGTGTATACAACCAGCTTTGTTGTTTTACACAATAAGTAACAATAATAATTAGACATTATGGTATTCAATGGCAAAAAACATAGGAGACTACAGTTTTTATGTTTATTTTTATCTACTAAAGTTTTTTTCGTCATTCTTTATTATTATTCTTTTTTACCTATAATTTTATATTTTTTTCTAATCAATATTTTAGTAAGCTTTCAAAGGAATTGAGTCTATCATAATCAGATAATAGAAGTTGATTCTTTTGCAGATAAAGGCGAAGTGACGATTATGGGACATAAATCCTGACCTAAGTTAAATGATTTATTTCTCTATTTAAATTAGTTATACTTAAATGAAAAAGAAAGCTAAATGTATTAGGCGGCAATTCTTTCAAAAAAATAATTATGATTCCCGAAAAGAAAAGTGTGAGAGGTTAATAGGATAATTCTGACTTAAAAAAAAAAAAAAAAAAAAAAAAAAAAAAAAAAAAAAAAAAANAAAAAAAAAAAAAAAAAAAAAACAGAAAATTTCAAGTCTATAAACTACTAAATAATGTAAATTAGATACATTTAAGATATTCAGAGGTGATATGAAAAAAGATGTGATATAAAAAAGGCTATATTTATATGCTACCTATTTGGGACACACACAGAATTGAGAGGGAGAGGTACCTATATTTCGAAATAGAAATTTTGAAGAAAAAAAATAGTATATACATCAAGTGATTAACATAAATAGATTACGAGTCACAAATGGTTTCATCAGTAAAAACGTCTCCAAGACTTAAATCGTTAAAGATTTAATTTTTTGTCATAGAATATAAGTACTTTTATATTTCCTTTTCTTTTAGAGAAAGAAACGGAGAACAGGATGGAGAGATGAGATAAGAAAAGTGGGGAACCAGATAGCAGGCAATGACACAGGATAGAGCAGTCTAAGAGCTCTGAATGAGATCCTTGTTCAGCAATGGACTTATAAGTAGTTGGTAATGATGATAGTTAAAATATCAATAAGAATTTTACCATATATAGTTTGTTTTGTTTCGATTCCAATTTGGATAAAATTTGAGTCGTATTTGGGAAGATGAAAAAATTGGTTTCTCCGAAGATAAATAGTGACAATATTAAAAGATGAAACAGTGTATTAGAACACCCTGTATACAATACATACTATAGAACTGAAATTGGATGACCGTTCATTGAGTTTTCTTATTTCGTTCCTTCAGTTGTGAGAATACTTCATAGATTTTTTGATTCTAGTTGAATTCTAAGTATGAATATAGTATTTATGTCAACGATACAATCACCAATGTATTGGGGTTGGCAACATAAATAAGATACAGCAAAATTAAAATTTTCAAATAATTCTTGATGAACCTGAAAATGTAAAAACATGAGTTGTTATGACCGTTCTCCATCATTGATCAAATTCTATATCACTCAAATAGTTAGGTATTTTATTTTTCTTCATTGTGGGGAATGATTATTCCTCTCCAAAGATTCATGTGTGACGTATCGAACGAAAGGTCTCCTTACTCTGAATCAAATGTTGACAATGAAAAATAAAATTAAAGTGATTTACTCCAAATTTTAGAGCATGAATTGCGTGACAAACGATTCAGATTAGACTTCCATACTCTGAAATTCCAATTAGACCTGTGTGGGTTAGAAGGTGTTTTTATCGAATCTTTATTTTTGAAGCCCGAAAGCTGGGGTCTGTTTTAACAATATGTTCCATGGACCGTATAAAATCTACTTAAGTAGTTATGAATTAATTTGACTTTTACTCATTTTGCATAGTTATCTATTCAAGGAACATTACGTTCATACGAACATGCATCGCTGACGAGATTAGGTAACGATACTATACATAGATCAGTAATATTGTTATCAAGGCATGGCCGTATGAGCAAAACCTAACCATGCTATAAATGTCGCAGTATTCACGAAAAAAATAATAATGTAAAATCAAATTCATCCATAACTAAGTCGATTTTAATCTATCCAAGGAACATTTTTAAACAAATCCCAGGTTTCTTGCCATCCTATACAGAATCGGACTTCTTGAACCCCGCTGCCAAAAATACAGATCCATTCATAGCGTAAAACCACACTATACATAGATCAGTATTATTGTGAGCGACGTGTGGTTGTATGAATGTAACATAACAGTAGGTACTATAAATAGATCATTATTATTGTGAGCGAAAAATGGCCGTATGAAGGAAACCTCACTATACTATAAATGATCAGTATTTTTGAGAGCGAGACATTTTTCTGGTCTAAACCGATTTAAAATGATCCAGGGAACATTTTAAAACAAACCGCGCGTTCCAAAAATAATGATTGAATAAAAACACCTAGGAACTAAACTAAACCGATTTTTCTTAGGCTTAGAAGAATTCGTGAATTGTATTATTTGTAATGAATTAATTATTACAAATTATAGAAAACAAAATAAATGTTAAAGAGTTAAGATGAGATTAACATTGTTATGGGATAAATGTTTGAATGTCCTTATACTTTAAACACAAAAGTTTTTTGCTAGCCCAAGCCAAGCCATCAGAATAGTAATGCTGGCAGGGAAGTAAGGACTCACCTTGTATAATGTATAAAAATTGATAATAAATGATATAAAACAATAATGTGAAGACAATTGTACGATTATGTACAAAACTGATATAATTATTACAATAATTAAACTGTACAAATCACAATTAATATTTAAATTTTGATTTTAATTTATAAAATACAAATTAAAAAACATTATCGATCAAAATCTTCTCCTCTTCTGTTTCGATTTAGGGATGGGTTAGTCATCCACGAGTCGACTCATGAGTCGATTCATCTTTTTGAAATGAGTCGACTCTTCAAAGAGTCGACTTACGAGTAGTTTTTTTTTTTTNTAAAGGGAGAAATATAACATAATTTGTATTTTATAACTACCTATAGGTGATATCTGAAATTGAAAAAGATAGATTGATTTTTTTTTAAAGAAAATTTTATTTTTTTTATATAAAAAACAAGTTTAAACAAAATTAAAAGAAAACTAGAAAAAAATAAATTGGTTTTATTGTCTTTCTGATCAAATAAGGTGTTTTTAAAATTAGCACTCGAAAAGAGTCGAGATCGAGAGTCGACTCATGGAGTCGACTTATTGAGTCATTACATTGAGGACTCGAGTAGACTCCTCAATGTAATGACTCGAAAATCCCATCCCTATTTCGATTTTTGGCCTTCTCAGTGTTGCCACCGTTGAAAGAAGAATTTCCGTATTCGTACCTAAATTTTCCGTATTCTTATTTCTGTACGATACCTTTGCTATATTTTAAAGAAAATTAGAAATAATATTTAAAAGAATCGTAACTGTAATAAAAATTATTTCATTAGGAAATATGGATTAGTAAAATAATAATTGAAAAGGGCAGGTTGACACCAATTTTATTCTTTAGATATGAGTAAAAGCAAAATGTTCTTGCCTTCTAGTAAGGTTGACAGTTGGTATATAACAAAATTTACTATTTTCAAAATTCTTTAAAGTTTGAATCAATCAAATGTGACAAACGTCATGATCATGAAACGGGGAGGAGTAAATGACGTCCTTTTCATTTTTTTTTTTTTTTTAATTTTAATTTTAAACTCGCTTGTTTATTGGCAGTCATGGATCCTTTTTTGATGGTTGTACAATCGCAATAGAGGCATGGCCGTAAAAATGTTTCCTAACCTTTCTAATTCCGTTAAAATTGGTTAAAATAATATAAAGGACGCTATATACTCCTCCCCGGTTCCAGAACCATTTCATTTCCAAAATTTGGATAGTAACAGACGCGAGAAAGGATCAGAAAAAGTTCTATAATTAAGGCCTCAGTTATTCTTTAAAAAGTCCAATTATCCCCATTTAACTATAATAAATATTATCTACATTTTAACTTTTCACTCAAACGCATTTTCCGCATTCCGTTTTTCGTCCGTACCCAGTCGGGGGGGGGGGGGGCCCNTTTTTTTTTTTTTTTTTTAATGAAAATACTCTACTTTGCACGTGATCTATAATATTCTTAAAAAAACAACAGCAGCAGTAGCATCAACAACAACATCAGTAACAACAACAGCGGAAACAGCAAAAACATCAGCAACAAAATCACAACAAAAACAACATCACCCTCCATAATAATCATTTTCAGGTTTCAGGTGTTAGTCTGGCTGGGCTGTCAATGCTTCAGACCCCCCCCCCACGAAAAAATCTTGGGTACGGCCCTGTTTTCGTTATTTCATAAAACGTTTAAACTGTTAAAAAAACATTTTTTAACTAGAAATCTGATCTTTCAAATGGATGAATGTGCTTTTACTTGCTTTCTGTATGGTTACTAAACGTTCATTCGGCCATACCTCGCTCACAAGAATACTGCTCCATGAATGTATAATATTATAGTTAAGGTAACGTTCTTACGGGCAGAAAATTTTAAAAAATAAAGATTCGAGAAAAACAGTACCAATGTTTTGTATCGAAAAATGAAGAACTTAAAGTAATTAGTCCTGTAAGGCAATTAAGGACATGAGTATTTAAAGTAAAAATTAGGGGAAAAAGAGTGGGAATTAATGTATGATTTTTAATTTCTTTGAGGAAATAATCTGGAATTTTTTTTAGTATAATGGTCCGACTTAGGGGAGAACCGTAGGGTCCTAAAACAAGGGAAAAATCCCACGTTCAAAATATTTTTCCCGTTTTCAAAATATTGCTCAAGCAATAAANGTAAAAATTAGGGGAAAAAGAGTGGGAATTAATGTATGATTTTTAATTTCTTTGAGGAAATAATCTGGATTTTTTTTTTTGACATTGTTGCCATATTTATTCACGACAATCACACCTCAGTATAATGGTCCGACTTAGGGGAGAGCCGTAGGGTCCTAAAACAAGGGAAAAATCCCACGTTCAAAATATTTTTCCCGTTTTCAAAATATTGCTCAAGCAATAAAGGCATGGCCGTAAAAACGTTTCCTAACCTAACCATATTATCCGGGGGACCCTACGGTTCTCCCCGGAGTCATACCCAGTATAATCACACGATCGTATGCTATTGCTATCACCTATCACAAATAGAGGGATACGATATCGATAGCAAAGTATCTATACTTTACTTGAAAGTAGTATCGATATTACATCGATACCAGAAAAGTTCGACAAAAAAGTATCGATACTTTTCTGGCATTTCGTATAAGGTTGAATTTCTCGGGGTATTCAAGAGTTGCGCGGGTTGCGCCTCTAGAACCTCTTATAATCTCTCTTTTTCTAATTTAATAAAATTATTATGAACAAATTCACAACTGAAGTTGTGCTTTTATTTTTTACATGTAAATAACACAAAATAAAGAAGTACAAAAGAAATAAATATTAAAGAAATATACAATAAATACTAAAAATAAAATAACATAAATAAGCAGGGCCGGATTAACAATAGTAACACTTGTAGCATGTGCTACGGTCCCCGCGCTTTGACAACTTACACTAGATATTTCGACATTTTTGGGTTGACAATTGAAAAAACATATCATTTTGATGGGGCCCCCAACTCTTCAAAGTATGTTGTAAAATCTAATTTAGGAAAGTACCTACAAGTAGGTACCTACTACCTAGGAACTTAATAAAGAAACGAGCAACATAAGAAAAGTGGTATTTTTTTAGCATGAGCGGTAAACATGTTTTATCGATGTTAATAATATATACCTACTGAAAATTTAATTTCACTTTTCTCTACCAGCTGTAGGTACTAGACTAAAAGGCCAAAATATAATCAATTTTTGTATTGACTCCAAAAAGTAGACTAAGACGGCGGGGGTGGAGGGGGCCCCGCTCTGTGAAAGTGCTACGGGCCCCGCGGAAGGTTAATCCGGTCCTGTAAATAAGCAATGTTAAGCATTTTCTTTTTCTTTTTTTTACAGGAATTTATTCACAAGTATGTGAATAAATTCCTGTAATAACATCAACATATTACCTACCCAATTTTATCAACGTTGAACAAACAACATGACATTATATACTTCTTATCGTCAAAACATCAAATTCTAACTTATCACATCAATGGATAACATCCATCACAACACAATACTATCATTGTAACATCTAATATCTTATCATAATAATATCAAAAACTATCTTATCATCAAATATGTTTCATCATCGTGACGTCACGAAACCTTATGCGTTATTTCAAACCTGTCCCCGGTTCACCAAATTGTTTGTATCTAGAGAAACAAGTAATTTGGTGAGAGTGAGATCAGCCCCTGTATGTGTGTTTAAGTGATACCTATCAACCTATCATTTATTAGGAGAAGCAAATATTACAAATACATCCTTCAAATTCTGTGTGGAACCACTGTTTGTTACAAATTTTGTAGTGAAAGCCATGTGATGTACCTACCTCGAAATGAAGTAATTGAGGTATAAAAAAGTTACTTTGATGGGATTCGAACTCACAAAGTCACAAACCTCCCTCTTACACTCATGTTTACAAGACGAACACCAAACACGTTATAAGGAAATAGTAAGTAGTATCGTTTGAAAAGTATCGATACCACTAAAATATCGATAAAAAAGTAACGAGTAGTATCGGTGTTAAAATATCGATACTTTCTTCGTGCTCCTAATCACAAATCACAAACACATACATATTCTCAAATCACAACCACAATTTCACACGTTGTAAAAATTTTGTTCTAATTTCTATTAAAAATTAATTGATATATTTTATATTAGATGATTAGTCTTTATTAATTTTGTCTGGAGTTTCTTTACATAATCTTCTTTATCGGTAAAAGGTCAATTTAATTTTGAGTGACTCCATTTCGGAAGACTGTCGTCAACTGATTTATCAATAGCAAAATGTCAACAATTTTGGAGAAGATTGCAGCAATCGAGGCTGAAGTAAGTAATCCTAATTTGAACAGATACCATCACCTTTTCAACGAAATAAACATTCAAAATTGTTAAATTAATACACCGACTGAGAGTAGATTTCCAATCACATAAGGGAACTTTGAGGTTAGGTTTATAATACCGGTATTGCCAGACTATTTGTGGCACTAAAGTTGAATATTAGTTTTTACATTATAATATCAAATCTAACAAACATCCTAATTTTCTATCTCTTTTTCCACGAATAATAACCATACGAAATAGGTCCTAAGGTATCTTCAGTGATGTCCTCTTTCAAATCGTCCAAGGTCCTTGTTTTTTCTTTGCAGACTTTCATTTTAAGGTATCCCAACAAAAAATCACAAGGAGATAGTTCAGAGGACTGGGAAGGCCATACACGTCGGGAAATCAGCCGATCCAAGAATTTTTAACGAACCCAGTTCAGTTGTCCAAACCATCTTCACTAATGAATGAGACAAAACTCCTTTTGTTGTGAAAACAATGTTTCTAACCCCACCCGTCAAGGAGGTCCCGTCGCAAAGTACTAGCCATTTGAAAAACATACTAGTCAGTTAATTGATGAATTAGGTACCTACTCATACATTCTAGTACCTAAAAGTATTGACTAATCAATTTGGTATCTTAATTTTGCAGATGGCCCGAACTCAAAAAAACAAAGCAACTGCTGGTCATTTAGGTTTATTAAAAGCTCGAATCGCTAAACTACGACGAGAACTGATTACTCCTAAAGGAGGCGGCGGTGGACCAGGTGAAGGATTTGATGTTGCCAAAACTGGCGACGCTCGTATTGGCTTTGTAGGATTTCCTTCCGTTGGTAAATCAACTTTGTTGAGTACATTGGCTGGAGTATATTCCGAAGTTGCTGCTTATGAGTTTACAACTTTGACAACGGTTCCGGGTTGTATTAAATACAAAGGAGCTAAAATTCAGGTAAATAATATTGTTGTTTTGAAAACAAATTAAAATTTAGGTAGGTACGTGTTTTTTTTTTTTTTTTTTTTTCTTCAAAAATGTATATTTCTTTTTTCTTTGCATTATCATGTCACATTTCACACGGTATTTTTAGCAATCCCTTCATTATCACTAAGGTGAAGCTACATTTAACAATTACCTTATACATAATGATGGTACTATACCTACTCAACAAGCAAACCAAGTAGAAAATCCGAAAAAATAAACTTTTTCAAATTTTCGACCCGACCAAGAATCTAATCCCGTACCTCCTTGGTGCAAGTCCCTTAGAAGCTATCAGAGTAGTTTGGGAGAGTGAGATGTATGTATTACCTACTATGCTTATTATAAAAATATTTTGAACACAAGGGGGTGATGCACTCGTTTACGGAGATTTTTTTTATTTTTATTTTTCAGGAAACATTTTTACGGCCATAACCCTATTGCGTGTGTATACCCGTCCAACTTAGATCCATGACAGCCAATAAAAAAGCGAGTTTAATTAAAAATTGATTTTTTTTAAAACTTGCCACATTGTTTCTGCCATGTGTCATACCCAATCCTGAACTGCTCCCATACCGTTTGATATCTCTAGCGCTAGAGTTTCACTGCCACACCGCATCATGGGTTAAATTCAGAGAGTTTCTCCACTTTCTGTTCTATTCGTTATGGTTCTACCAAGTCCTAAAGGTTTTCTTTCTTTGATTATTATTCTCCCATAACGTTTGATAGCACTAGCGCTAGAGTTTCACTGTCACACCACATAATGGGTTAAATTCAGAGAGTTTCCCCACTTTCTGTTCTATTCGTTATGGTTCTACCAAGTCCTAAAGGTTTTCTTTCTTTGATTATTATTCTCCCATAACGTTTGATAGCACTAGCGCTAGAGTTTCACTGTCACACCATATCATGGGTTAAATTCAGAGTGTTTCCCCACTTTCTGTTCTATTCGTTATGGTTCTACCAAGTGTCCTAAAGGTTTTCTTTCTTTGATTTTAATATATTTTATTTTCTTTCTTTCTAGTTACTCGACTTGCCTGGAATTATTGAAGGTGCTAAGGATGGTAAAGGTCGTGGTAGACAAGTGATAGCCGTAGCTCGGACGTGTTCACTGATTTTCATAGTATTAGATGTTCTCAAACCTTTGGGTCATAAGAAACTGATTGAACATGAGTTGGAAGGTTTTGGATTAAGATTGAATAAACAACCACCCAATATTGTGTTCAGAAGGAAAGATAAAGGAGGCATCAACTTGCAAACAATGGTGAGGAAATTTTTGTTTATTATAATAATAATATGTATGTTATTGTGAAGAAAATATACAGTTTGTATATGTGGAAAACTGGAAAATTATAAAAAACTATAAAATATAAAAATGTAGATACATACCTACAAAAAAAATAATAATAATTAAAAATTGACATCAACATTGAAACAGTATTTATACAAAAATGATACCCATTGGGGGGCGGTCCTCTAGAATCTAATATATAAAATTCTCATGTCGCGTTTGTTACCATACTCCTCCAAAACAGCTTAACCGATTTTAATGAAATTTTTGTATGTATATTCGGTAGGTCTGCGAATAGGTTTTTATCTATAATTTAATAGAATAGAACACCAAGTTTGTTGGGTAGGACGTATTGAGAGTAGTAAAGGGTTAGGTTCCAAAAAAAAAATGTGTGTTGAAGTCTGCGCAAGGTTACGTGTTAAACTCAGCAGATTTTAACACGTATTTTATTTTGGAACCTAACCCAATACTACTACGAACACGTTCAACACTACTTAACAACCCGTTACTACTCCCCATATTCTCGAAACGAAGTTCGGGTTCACAGCTAGTATTAACTAATAGTTTCAAATTGCGATAAAGAATTACTTATAATTTATATGGGTACGAATACGAATGCGATATTATTATTTTATTTTTTTAAAGAAAATAGATGTTCCTCATAAAACATAAATAGTTATACTAGAATAAATATAAATCTAATGAGAATACATGATCTATTGGGGTATAAAGAATAAATTACAATAAAAAATCAACACACTATTGCGAAAGATGATAATTTTTTTAAGGAATTCGTCAATTGTGTAGGGTTCTACCCCGAGCATGAGTTGTTTTAATCTGACCTTAAAATGTCTGGGATGTTCAATTTTTAGGTTAGTTGGTAAAGCATTATTATAGTTGTAGTTGTCGTGGCGCATGTCATGTTGGGCAGAATAACTAATAACCATCTTGTGGTGGCGCATGTCATTTTGGGCAGAATAACTAACAACTAGCTTGTGGTGGCGCATGTCATGTTGGGCAGAATAACTAATATCCATCTTGTGGTGGCGCATGTCATTTTGGGCAGAATAATTGACAACTAGCTTGTGGTGGCGCATGTCATGTTGGGCAGAATAACTAATAACTAGCTTGTGGTGGCGCATGTGATTTTGGACAGAATAACTAACAACTAGCTTGTGGTGGCGCATGTCATGTTAGGCAGAATATTTAATAACCAGCTTGTGGTGGCGCATGTCATGTTGGACAGAATAACTAATAACCAGCTTGTGGCAGCGCATGTCAGTGGGTCAGAATAACTAATAACCAGCTTGTGATCTCGTGACACCTCTTTCTGACTTGACTGTCCTTTGGTATGTTAAGCAGTCCCTTATATTTGTCGTTTTTTGTTTGAAGGATTATCTTAAATATTTTTAATTTTCGTTTTCAAATTAGATATCTCCTTGAACTTTATTGTTGATTCCTGTGATGAGTGTTTAAAGATGTCGAAATCTTTATTCACGATCTCTCCGATAGGGATTACCGGAAGGACTTGATGGCCCTTGACTGGAACTGTAGTCGTAGACGTTCTGGGTTGTGCTGGTGCGTAGAAACGAAAATTGCGAGGACGCGATGCTTTTGATGAGTAGAACTAATCGAGTGTTTCATATTTATTTTGATTTTGACTTCAGGTGCCCCAATCTGAACTAGATCTGGACACTGTTAAATCCATTCTATCCGAGTATCGTATTCATAATGCTGATATCACGTTACGATATGACGCAACAAGTGATGATTTGATTGATGTGGTCGAAGGAAACAGAATCTATGTGCCCTGTATATATCTATTAAATAAAATTTGTAAGTCTGCCAATGTGACACATTGGTTCTTTATATTTAGATTACTGGTATAGAAAAAAAAAAAAAAAATACCTTCCTCTAAAAATAAAATAGTTTACCTTTCAAGATACGTAAAATCCGAAAATCGTACGAAAATCCATACAGAAATGTTGATGTTGACGTAACGGGTGTGGCGATCCTTGGTCGAGATCCCTGAAAGTCTTTGGATGATCCTTGGATGTCCCTGGTTCTCGAGTGGACCCGGTACGCAGAACCGATCGCCGTGGAGTCCTAAAAATGTTAGTATGAAATCCTTTATAAGAATAAATAGATCGACAGTGATGAAAAGTTTCGGCGCTTAATCAGAGCCCAAATGGGACCTACACACCAAATTGAATCAAAATCAGTCAACAGCAAGTGGGAAAAGTGCCCATCAATGGTTATTTTTTATAGGGATGGGCTAGTCATCCACAAGTCGACTCACGATTCAGTCATAAGTCGAATCATCTTTTTGAAATGAGTCGATTCGTCAAAGAGTCGACTTACGAGTACCTTTTTTTTGTTATTGGCTTATAAAGATAATAAAAGGAGAAATATAACATAATGTACATTTTTCAACTAGATGGGAGAACGTCATATATCTGGAGCAGGATACCGCATTAGTTCCATATAAGTTTTAAAGCATTAGAAAGCAGAAGCTTGTTTAGAATGTTGCAGGCTAATACAGATAATTATATTATTGGTTATCATAAAATCAGCAAATTCGATTTTTTCGGGTGTTTGTTGTGTATTGAAGGAAAAAGTTCTTTTATTCTGGTGACGATTAATTGTGATGTCTTTTTAATGTATTCACCGAAGTTGTGGACGTTTATTTGGTAGATACCACTTAAGTCAATTGGTTTTATTATGTCTTTCTGATCAAATAAGGTGTTTTTAAAATTGTCACTCGACACGAGTCGAGAATATCAGTCGATTCACCTATGTGAGTTGAAAAAAAATTTTTATTCGATTTTTGGATTCTACGTATCTTCAGTAATTGTAAAATATCAAATATTGAGCAGACCCAACAAGGCCATTACTAATGTCCCTTTTGATATCGTGACATTATGGTCAGAATATATTTTTTGATATTTCCAACAGTTCCGGTGCTTTTTAAAAGAAGCGCAATTCGATATAAAATTAGCACAAAGCTTTGGTGTACAAAAAAACATTTCAAAAGTGTGTGTGGGGGGGGGGGGGTAGAAATGGACCCCTACAGTCTCATCCTCGCAGTATAAATCAGGTATAATAATAATCAAAACCAAAATCAGTATATATTTAGCATCGGGAAGATTCATTTTATTTTTCTATAATCTAATTGTGCTGAAAAGCGTTTTCTTGGTTAACATTATATTTTTATTAGTGTAAATATTATCTGGAGCCCAATTTCCATCATTCCTTAATGTAGACCTCGCTCCTTATCCTTTCTACTCTTTATACAGGGTGTCCCAAAAGTTCCAAAAATATTTTTTGAACGGCTTTATGAGGAGTTTTGAAATTTTGCATGGTATTATATCCCAAATCAAACCACCTGATGGTGTGACCAATTTTTCAGGGGCGGGTCCCATGTGGTCCCCAGGGGGGGCCATTTTTTGTTTTTTAAATACAATCCCCCATTTTGTGATACATAAAATAAAACTGGAAGTAATTCTTAAAGAAATTCACATAAAGCCGTTCAAAAGATATTTAGGTGGTCTCGGACTTTTGGGACTCCCTGTATTCCTTCTTCATTAAGTAAGTACAAAACTAACCATAAAGATCTCAAGGTCAGATTTTAATAGATACAGTCTGTCCCGAGAAATAATTTTGTTTTTTATTTCAGGGAACCTTTTGCTAAGCAACAAAACAGGCAACACTTTCTTCTTTTTTTATAGATGAAATTATTTTTAATATAATGTTATGCCTCTGAACCGCTTTCTCATTACTTTGGGACACTCCTTTTTACAGCCATGCCGTTCCGGAAACGAGAAAATTCCATTAGAAACTTTTCGCTCTGGGCAAGATTTGAACATATAACCTCCGGGCCAAGAGTTAACACGCTCTTAACACGGAGATCGGAATTATAGATAAGAAATTGTCGTGTGATGTTCACACCCACAGAACATACATAACGAGGAAAGAATGTATGAGTTAAAAAAATCGCTAGACACTTTTGAAATGAATTAGGGTCTTACTTTCGCGCGGAGAATTTGAATGTATAGTGCTGGATCCTACAGACTTTTAGGGGAAAATATCAACCTAGCGTTAATAATAATTATTTGGCTAGCTAAACCAAACGTTCTTCTTGATTGCAAGCGTCGAAATGAAACAATAAAAATATTTCAACTCAAAGGTCAAAATAAATGAGCGACGCACGGAGAAGAGTGCGAAGATCTTTTCACGAACCCAGCACTGAAATTTTTAATTAAAATGTAAACAANGGTAAATTTTAATTTGTTTTGAAAATTTAAATCTATATTTAAGTGGTGATAAAAACATTAAAAAAAAAAATCGAAACACTATAAAACACAATAATTACATATAAACCATCAATTACATAAAAAAAAAAAAATATTTAAACGAAAATATTAAAAAAATAAAAATGGATCCATCGAGGAAAAAAAATAATGTCCGCCATTCCAAAGAGGTGTTAAAACCTAATTTTACAAAAAGAGTCTAACGATTTTTGTATGGAGCTAAGACCTTACATTCCTTCCTGTAATATATATTTAAAGTTCACACCAGATTTCTCCTATTTTCAGATCAAATCAGTATTGAAGAATTAGACATCATTTATAAAATCCCTCATTGTGTTCCAATTAGTGCTCATCATAAATGGAACTTTGACGATCTTCTTGAGAAAATGTGGGAGTATCTTCAACTGACGCGTATCTACACCAAACCAAAAGGTCAACTACCAGATTATCAAAGTCCAGTTGTACTTCATACGGAAAGAAAAAGTATTGAAGATTTTTGTAATAAATTACATCGAACGATAGCAAAAGAATTTAAGTATGCTCTAGTATGGGGATCAAGTGTGAAACATCAACCTCAGAAAGTGGGGAAAGAGCATGATCTTTGTGATGAGGATGTTGTCCAGATTGTTAAGAAAGTGTAGAAGATCTATTATTGTGCTCCTGTTAACGTTTACAACATCCCATGCATCTTACTCCTTGTCCAGAGCAAGGAAGACTTCATTTGGCATATAGGTTTCAGGTTGGTAGTGTTGGCTATCCCAGCTCTTATCAACAGGATCCGGTGTAGCCTGGCTGAAATAATTACTGACATTTAAAATAAATTAGAACAAAACACCAAAAACACTATTTATACTCGTAATTATTTATGAAGAAACTTGTTTCGAATCATTCGATTCATCATCAGTCTGGTCGAGTCGAAGTGTATCAAGTGTGAAACATCATAATCGGATGGGTAGATGTGTTGAAATCAAGTCGGAGGATGGAGGTTGGCTAAGTCAACGATTCATCATCAGCCTAGTCGAGTAGAAGGATGGAGGTTGACTAAGTCAACGATTCATCATCAGTCTATTCGAGTCGAAGGATGGAGGTTGACTAAGTCAACGATTCATCGTCAGCCTAGTCGAGTCGAAGGATGGAGGTTGACTAAGTCAACGATTCATCATCAGCCTAGTCGAATAGAAGGATGGAGGTTGACTAAGTCAACGATTCATCATCAGTCTATTCGAGTAGAAGGATGGAGGTTGACTAAGTCAACGATTCATCATCAGTCTATTCAAGTCGAAGGATGGAGGTGGACTAAGTCAACGATTCATCATCAGCCTAGTCGAGTAGAAGGATGGAGGTTGACTAAGTCAACGATATATCATTAGTCTAGTCGAGTAGAAGGATGGAGGTTGACTAAGTCAACGATACATCATCAGTCTATTCGAGTAGAAGGATGGAGGTTGACTAAGTCAACGATTCATCATCAGTCTATTCAAGTCGAAGGATGAAGGTTGACTAAGTCAACGATTCATCATCGGTCTATTCGAGTCGAAGAATCAGCCCATTAATTATTGTCCTCCTTAACTGGGACACCCTGTATGATATGTATGAAGTAATTTTAATATAATATTTTATTTATTCATTTTTGCAAAATGTGATGAAAAGTAAATTTGAATAATTCTAGATTTCTAAATTGAAATTAAACTGGCCATCTCAATATGTATCACTGTATATAAAACATACGAGAATAATTGTAATATAGGTCAAAATATCGAAAAAATCAGAATAGCGTTGTCAAAATTTGAAGAAGAAAATGGTCACAATAGATTTAAATATTTTGTCACACTAGATCTAAATAAAGGCCGCAGTGACAATTACAGTCTCAATAGAGACCTGAAAGTAGTTTAATAATAACCTAGACGTCTCCGTGGCAGAGTGCGCATCACACTCGGCTTGCACCAAGGAGGTTCCGGATTCGATTCCTGGACGGGTCGAAAAATTGATAAAGATTTTTTTTATGGTAATAGCGACAAGTGGTAGCATTAGAAGAAAAATGTTAAAATGTAGTTTGGGCTTAGTGATATTGGAGTAATTGTTGAGAATACCTTGCAATGCTATGATGTCCACTAAAATTGTGACATAATAACACAAAGAAATATACATTTACATTACATTTTACATAATCTAGACATAGAGAAGGAAAATAAGGCTATTACCGCGCGGTCATCTTTTTTTTTAATAATAATTTGACTTTTATTTATTGAAGTTTTCATTACAAAATGTTTACATGAACTTGTTCCTAGAATACAAATTGAAGCCAATGATTATTTTAACCAAGCATACCACGATTTAATTTAAGTAACAGTAGGGTAGAATGATCTTTTAGTCCGAAGATACTTGACTGGGGTAAAATTTAACAAAATTCACCAGGAACATATAGGAGTAGGAACTAAAAAGTTAACCTACAACAGATTCTGTATAGTTAATTTGTTTAAGGAAAGACAAATTAACTATTTTTTATTGAAGCTATTTTTATAAATTTCAAAAAAAAAAATTGGTCAAACATAAATTGACTTGACTCGCCTGTACCTGATTTTTTTATATTTTCTGATGAACTCAGTCATGCGCACGGAGTTTGAATCTCGCACACATTTATTTTCATTTAATTTCACAGTATCAAAGAACTTAACTGACAACCTCTTAATAAAGTTGTCAATATATTCAATGTCAAGCTCCTGGTGCATGGCAGATATTCTTGTGGAATATTCATAGTTCCTAATAATGCGAAGTGCAATGTTTTGAAGTCAGATCACTGAAGTTAAGCAACGTCGGGCGTGGTCAGTACTTGGATGGGTGACCGCTTGGGAACACCACGTATCCTTGGCTCCCAACCCAGGCTGAGTGAGGTCAATGTGGGTAGCTGGTTTGCAAGTTTCCAGCGAATGGAGGGTAAAACCCCCGTCTTGAATGACCAATAGATGTTAAAGAGACGTTAAGCCAAATTAAAAAGAAAA
>CM022876.1:26063414-26075436 GCA_012654025.1 Pachypsylla venusta | reverse complement strand
AGCTTTGAGAATCCTGTGGCTATCCTACCGCGATTATCAATAATCATCACTGATACTTGGTCGGATTCCGAAATGCCAGATACATTTCGGAAACTTTCGTGTGATTATTATAATTTATCAGATATTATAGTAGAGATCATGAATAAAGATCTCGACATCTTTCAACACTCATCACAAGAACCAACAAAGAAGTTCAAAGAGACTTCATATGAGTAGTGAAAGGTTAAAATTAATGTTTACAAGTTATGAGTTATCATAACACAAACAACGTCAAATAATATAAGGGACTGCTTAGCATCCCAACGGACAGTCAAGTCAGAAAAAGGTGTTACGAAATCACAGGCTGGGCATAAGTTATTCTGCAACCCCACTGGAGCGTTCCTCATTCCATTCTCTTCTATACAGGCCGGATTTGACTCAAGGCACAACAAACCACCAGTCCTACAATAATATCAAGGGGGATATGTTGTTGTGACCTTGGTAGATCTGTCAATGTTGTCCTTCAAGATTATTTTAAGGTCAACTTTCGTTTTTATATGAGACCACCTATTTTTTACCTTCCTTATCCTATAAAAAATGAAAGTACCTATTGTAATGGGCTGAAATTTTTGATGTCGAGTTCTCAATGCCAAAACACGTTTTGGGGTCCCCATTATCTTGCATTCGCGGAACATCTTAAGGTTGGAAAAATCTGCTATAGCATTATAGCATGGCAGCTGATACACTCTGATCGTATTCCACGCATTTAAAAACTTTGGCTGGACAGAAATAAACAGAATATAGGGCATTACATTTACTCACCACCAAAGCTTGGCTGAATCATTGTTATTAATAGGCAGCATAATGTAGCTTTCAAATAACTATCCATTTCTAATTTTTCAAGTTGTTACAAATCTGAAATGAGAAAAATATTTTAGGTTCGTCAATCAAGTTACAAATCTGAAAGTTGTTACAAATCCGAAATAAGAATAAAATATTTTAGGTTCGTGAATCAAGTTTCAAATCTGAAAGTTGTTACCAATCTGAAATAAGAAAAATATATTAAATTCGTGAATCAAGTTTCAATGCTGAAAGTTGTTACAAACTTAAATAAGAAAAATATTTTAGATTCGTGAATCAAGTTTCAAATCTGAAAGTTGTTAAAAATCTGAAATAAGAAAAATATTTTAGCTTACAAATCTGATATATGAAAAATATTTTGGGTTCGTGAATCAAACCCTGCAACTTGCACACATTTTCTGAATTTAGTGCGAATTATAAAAATCGAGAACTAGTTTGGCAGGCACTTTTCCCAAATTGACTTTGATGTCTAAATTTTTTCGTCTATTTTTTGTAAATAATGTCGTCCAAATGACGGCCTTGGCAAGTGATGCACAGTTGGAGTCTTTCTAGTTCTAGCTCTTTCCATTCTGGTTTTAGGCGGAACCACCAAAAAGTGGCTTTCAACCACTGATTAGCGGCAGAAATATATTACACTTTAACTTAAGTTGTGTTTTTTAATTTCTTGTATAGAATTGATATGAATAAGCACCAAATTTCAAGTTCTTGCTCTTTCCATTCTGGTTTTAAGTGGAACCGCCAAAAAGCGACCTTCAATCGCTAATCAGGGGCCAACAATATATTACACTTCAACCTAAGTTGTATTACCCAATTTCTTGTATGAAATTGATATGAATAGGCACCAAGTTTAAAGTTCTAGCTATTACCGTTCTCATTTTAAGCAGGATATGCGAAAATCGCGGCATAAACGCCGTTTATGGAATAAAACTGACATACATACCAAATTTCAAATCTCTAGCACTTGCCGTTCTTGAGATTTTTCCTTCACAGACTGACAGACACACACACGCGGTCCAATGACTGAAAATTGGGATTTGGGCCTGTGGACGCCAAAGCTCTGGGTGCACAAAGCATTGAAAACTTGACATGGAAAATTTTAGCTCATACAATACTTTCCTTTTTATAGGATAAGGAAGAAATAAACGGTAAACAGTAATAAATAATTTACTTCTGACGAAAAAACAAAGTTCTACATAAAAAATTATTATAGCCCAATATAGGTATTATCAAGCAAAACGATCGTTTCGTTTTACGAAAGCCAAGAAGAAAAAAGACCGTGCTATATTATTAACACGAGACAAGATTCCAATGTAAAATGAATATTTTCAAAATGATTTTTGAATAACAAGGGAAAAAAAACATTTAAGGATATTTTTAACGTTATCCTGTTCGCAAATAAGTAAAACAAGAAAATTCACAAGAAAAGTTTTTGTGAAAAAAATAAGAATAAACTGCAAAATGAAAATAAAATAATATTAATTAGGTATTACTTACTTAGCTGATAATTCCACGATAACTAATTATTGGATCTGTTAGAGGTCCAACATTTATAGGATCAGAATCTGACAGGCCCGTATTCAGGATTTTATTTCGAGGGGGGGGTCATGTAAAGGGAGTTTTACTACATAGGGGTTATAGGAAAAATCAAACCTTTTCAAATACCATTCTCTTTTTAGATAGGATTATTGAAAACTGCTTTAGAGTGGTAAAAAATTGATTGAACCCAAAAGTTTTGGAGCCAACTGAGATCCCAAATATGACAGACAGCAATAGTGAAAATCGCAAAAAAGCGGCAAAATTAGAGCCCAAATGGAAACTATATACCAAAATTTCATCCAAAGCGGTCGACGCTAAGTGGCAAAAGTGCCCATCACGGCGTAAAAATCCGACAAACGGATTTTTTTTTTATTCTATTTTTGGATTCTACGTACCTACCTTGAAACATATATTATCAAATTGTGAGGGGGGAGTATTTTTTTCCGTGACGATTCCAAAGGTTCATTGTTGAAAACCAAAATTTCGGGGGGAGGGAGGGTTGAACCCTTAAAACCCTGTTTTGGATATGGCCCTGAGATCAGAGGTAGATTTGTTGTCAATATGGAATATTCCAAACACTTGTGTACCTAATTTGTGAAAAACAAACCAAATGTATCCACAACAGAACTCTAATAGCTGAAAAGATGGTATTATAGAGAGTAAATACATATAGGAAATTTGCTGCCTTTTCTATCCTGATACTGATGGAAGTGAAATTGTAAGGAATCTATACTGCGAAAGATTCCTCACCATTTCACTTCTGCCTTTTCTATCCTAATACTTATGCAAGTGAAATTGTGAGGAATTTATACTGTGAAAGATTCCTCACCATTTCAATTCTGCCTTTTCTATCCTAATACTTATGGAAGTGAAATTGTGAGGAATTTATACAGCGAAAGATTCCTCACCATTTCACTTCCGCCTTTTCTATCCTAATACTTCTGGAAGTGAAATTGTGAGGAGTTTATACTGTGAAAGCTTCCTCATCATTTCACTTCTGCCTTTTCTATCCTAATACTTATGGAGGTGAAATTGTGAGGAATCTATACTGTGAAAGATTCCTCACTATTTAACTTCTGCCTTTTCTATCCTAATACTTATGGAAGTGAAATTGCGAGGAATCTATAAGCTTCATCAATTCACTTCTGCCTTTTCTATCCTAATACTTATGGAAGTGAAATTGCGAGGAATCTATACTGCGAAAGCCTCCTCACCATTTCACTTCTGCCTTTTCTATACTAATACTTATGGAAGTGAAATTGTGAGGAATCTATACTGTGAAAGCTTCACCATTTCACTTCTGCCTTTTCTATCCTAATACTTATGGAAGTGTAATTGTGAGTAATCTATACTGTGAAAGCTTCCTCACCATTTCACTTCTGCCTTTTCTATCCTAATACTTCTGAAAGTGAAATTGTGAGGAGTTTATACTGTGAAAGCTTTCTCACCATTTCACTTCTGCCTTTTCTATCTTAATACTTATGGAAGTGAAATTGTGAGGAATCTATACTGTGAACGCGTCCTCACCATTTCAACTGATTGGGCCACACAAGGGCTTCATATTGTACAGTTTCATTGAGTGCCCTTCACCAAACTACTAGTTAGTTATTTTGCATGGGTGTGATTTTAAACTAGACTTCCTGTAGGTAATTCATTAAGGTACCTATGTGTTGTCACTAAATATTATAACGAACCAACTCAGCAAATCCAAGCGTTGCTCACTATGGAAGGTTTTTGTCAAAATATGTATAGGTACCTAACATGGGCGTACGTAGCATCTTGTCTAGGGTGGGGGGAGGGCAGCCGAGTTTGTGACCCGGGGGGGGGTCAACTTTTTGCTACAGACGATTTTTTTTACTTTCCTTATCCTGTGAAAAGGAAAGTATTGTAATGGGCTGAAATTTTCGATGTCGAGTTTTCAAGGCCAAAACACGTTTTGGGTTCCCCAGAGCCCAAATCTCGAGTTTCAGCCATTGGTCCGTGTATGTGTCTGTCTGTGGACTAGATATCTCAAGTACGGCAGGTGCTAGAGACTTGAAATTTGGTATGTCAATTTATGCCATGAACGGTAAAATAAGCTTTTGGTGGAAACCGAATACGCCGTTGCCGGTTTTATGCTGCTTTTTAGCGGTTTTCGCATATCCTCCTTAAAATGAGAACGGTAAAAGCTAGAACTTTGGTGCCTATTTATCAATTTTCAAGAAATTGAAAAATACAACTTACTTTGAATGTAATATATTGTTCGCCGCTAATTAAAGGTTGAAGGCCACTTTTTGGCGGTTCTGCCTAAAACCAGAATGAAAAGAGCTAGAACTTGAAATTTGGTGCCTTTACAGAATGCCTACACTTTGTAGGCATTCTGTAAAGGCATTCTGGGAGAACGATTTTGTAAAAAACAACTGGTGTGTTTCACGAGAATTTTGATTAATTAAACCAACTTTGTGGCGATTTTCATAGCAGAAAACCTGAGCTCTCTGGGACTTACCGTTTAAAGGGTGAAATCACTTTATGCGCTGCTCAAATTGCTGCCCGTTGACCCCATACAATGGTATAGGCGGGTCTCGAACTCACGCCTCACTTTTTCAAAAGTATCAGGGGTGATGTCCTCACAGGACTTCTTGATACGGTCTTTGAGATCTTCGAGAGAGGCAGGTGGGGTTCGGTAAACAACCGTCTATAAATACCCCCATAAAAAATAGTCACATGGAGCCAAGTCTGGTGAGCGGGGACACCATTCCCGAGGACCTATCCAGCTGTTTTGAAAACTTTGGTCGAAGAAGGCTCAAACTCTGCGGTCGAAGTGGGCGAGATAATCATCTTGCTGGAACACTATTTTTTACCAAATTACTTATTTGGAACCATAAAAACTTATTTCTATGCATTTTTACCTACCTTTTAGGTTCGGCCGCAATAGTCCATTTTCACATGTTCCGCCCTGTAGTTCATGAACAGTGGATCCTAGAGAGTTCCGGTTTTCTGTAATGAACTCGTAATAACGAGACCTTTAAAACAAGGTGTCATTTGATATACCTTCTCGTTTAAGATTTTGAATCCAGCCGGTATCCAAAAAATTTTAAGTCTAAAATTAATCCTCCTAATATCTAAGGGATACGTGTTTTTTTATATATTTTCAGCCATTCTCGAAATAAGGGGATGGGGTGAGACTTTATGGACACCCTGTATAATTGTATTTCCCCTCTGGGGACTCAAAACGTGTTTTGGCATTGAAAACTCGACATCGAAAATTTCAGCCCATTACAATACTTTCTTCTTCTTTTTATAGATAAGGAAAGTCGTGTGATGTTCACACCAGATTTTTCTTTCAAGAGGTGTTATAAAACGGGTCCGGATTTCACAAACCACCACTGAATTTATTCCTCCCCTCACCTATTCAGCCATATTTTCCCTTTTTAGCCCCAACAATTTTTCCCTCTTTGAAAAAAATGCCGCTAAGATGTAGAAGAACTTTTTTATATCCCCCCTTCCCAAAAATTAGGTTGAAATTGTTGGCCGCTAATTAGCGGTTGAAGGCCGCTTTTTGGAGGTTCCGCCTAAAACCAGAATGGAAAGAGCTAGAACTTGAAATTTGGTGCCNGAGGTAACCTCACCGGAAGAAGCCACAGGGATTCAAATCCGGCGAGCGGGGGGCCCACGAAATGTCATGCCGTAAGGAGATCACGTGACCGGGGAACATAGACCGTAGCCCCATACAGTTTAAAGCTGATGATGGGGTCTAAATTTGTGAAAACAACTCAAAATTGTTTTTCGATCAGGAACTGGATCTGTGAAGTGCAAACCATACCTTGTGCGGAACGCCCTTTGAGTGGCCATAATAATTTCACTTTTTTAAAAAACAGCTTGACAAAAAACGCACGATGCTCGTGCGACCAAAGAATTGCGACACCTAAAAACTAGATGTCATTTAGTGTTGAATATCACAAACCCCACGCTCCTCCCACTATCACTTCCCCTCCCACGATTTTTGAATAGTGGGAGAACTAATTGACGCACCCTGTATTTGTTAAAATAAATTTTGAAATTTATATTTCACAATGACCACAAATATCTTAATTAAGTATATTATACTTCAACCCAAGTTGTATTTTTCCATTTTTTTCTATGAAATTGATATGAATTGGCAGCAAATTTCAAGTTCTAGCTCTTTCCATTCTGGTTTTAGGCAGAACCAACAAACTGCGACATTCAACCGCTAATTAGCGGCCAACAATACATTACACTTCAACCTAAGTTGTATAGGTCAATTTCTTGTATGAAATTGATATGAATAGACACCAAATTTCAAGTTCTAGCTCTTTCCATTCTGGTTTTAGGCGGAACCACCAAAAAGCGGCTTTCAACCACTGATTAGCGGCAGAAATATATTACACTTTAACTTAAGTTGTGTTTTTTAATTTCTTGTAAAGAATTGATATGAATAGGCACCAAATTTCAAGTTCTTGCTCTTTCCATTCTGGTTTTAAGTGGAATCGCCAAAAAGCGACCTTCAATCTCTAATCAGGGGCCAACAATATATTACACTTCAACCTAAGTTGTATTACCCAATTTCTTGTATGAAATTGATATGAATGGGCACCAAGTTTAAAGTTCTAGCTATTACCGTTCTCATTTTAAGCAGGATATGCGAAAACCGCGGCATAAAACTGACATAGATACCAAATTTCAAATCTCTAGCACTTGCCGTTCTTGAGATATCTCCTTCACAGACTGACAGACACACACACGCGGACCAATGACTGAAAATTGGGATTTGGGCCTGTGGACGCCAAAGCTCTGGGTGTTTTGTGCATTGAAAACTTGACATCGAAAATTTTAGCTCATACAATACTTTCTTTTATATAGGATAAGGAAGAAATAAACAGTAATATATAATTTACCTCTGACGAAAAAACAAAGTTCTACATAAGTAATTAATAATGCCCAATATATTATCAAGCAAAACGATCGTTTCGTTTTACGAAAGCCAAGAAGAAAAATCTTAGATAAAAAAAAATTTTTAATGAAAAAGGCTTTTATTTTATTCTCAAATCCCCCCAAAAAAAACACAAATTAAACAAATCACAAATCAAAAATGTACTAAAAAATAAAAAATAATTCTCACCTAATGTAAAATTAAAATTCTCAAAAAAATATTTGCCTACAAATAAATANATTTTACAATGATCCCAACATTTATAGGATCAGAATCTGACAGGCCCGTATCCAGGATTTTCTTTCGAGGGGGGGGGGTCATGTAAAGGGAGTTTTACTACATAGGGGTTATAGGAAAAATCAGACCTTTTCAAATACCATTAGTGGAATCCATTTCTGTTAGGGAAATTTCAGTTATTTTTTCGGCGTCTATAAACGATACCGTCTGACTTCTGACAATTACATTAAAATGGCAATCATTTTTTTGAGTTTAATTAAAATAGTTGACACTAAACTCCGTAATTAATGTGAGTTCAGTTTAAATTAACGTTTTCTTCTGAATTTTTCTAATTTCATAGTGATTTGCCTGGTTTAAATTAAAGTAATTTAACATAGACGCCAAATTGGTCCACTTCCTATTGGTTCTCGGCTTCCTGAAGTTACTTAACGGATTTTCTGAATTGGTTCAGATTCGTGTTCGTAATGATTTTTTAAATTCCTTTTTAATGTTATTTTAGTGTAATAATGAAAATACACTAAAAAAAGTGAAGAATTCATGATTTTTGTTGTAATTTAACGGATCCTTGATTTTCTATAGGTAAGTTTATAGTGCATTTTACCGGTGAATATTTTGTATTTTTTGATTCCTAAGTCCAAACTAGGAAAAGTGAAATAATAGTTCTCAACGTCTTTTTATAACGAATACCTTTAACTTTAACGTAACAAATTTATTCGTTCAAAAATGATATTTTTAGTGTAAATTAAAGACATGATAGTTGATAGTTGTGAGTCACAATTCCTTTCAAGGAAACACACCTTTGGTAAGTTTTTTATTCCATTATCGAAAAACAATGTTTGCATGTGTGATTAAATACCTTTTAAAATTTGAAGTAAGTTTTAATAGAATAACTAGACCTACCTACTTGGGTACCTGAACTATGTACTATAATTATATTTACTAGCTGTTTCGCCGGTGCTTCGCTACGATTCTGATATTGCTATTTTTGTTTTTCAAGGACAATGGATTTTTACTTTCTCTTCCTANTTGGGGGGGGGGGGAAGTATGGGTTTGTGTCCACCTGTATAGTGTAACCTTTAAAAAACCAAGATTTAAACGTTTCGCTAGGGACCTTAGAGGAACGACCATTCTGACTTTTTATTATTTTCTAAATTTTATTTTACCCGTTCCTGCTTTCGAACTCGTACTTCTAGAATGGTTGGCCATACTTTCGCAGAAAATGTCCTAAAATAAGGACTAACAGGCACCTAAAACTTTCTTGCTTTGAGTTGATATGTTGTCGCGACAAAATTTAATCCGACCTTGACTGTACGATTTTAGTGAATAAATTAGAAATTTGGCCGCAACTCGAAAACGGCTGGACATATTTTAGTTGTGATAATGTTCCTAGAGTCATAGACCATGATTTTGGGGGACTCCATTCCCACCCGCTACCGTTTGGGCTGTGGTATTGGAACAGAAAACCACTACCACAAATTTCTGATTTATTAAGATTCTAAATTAGACAAAAACTATGCTATTTTATGTCAAACTTGTACCTTTTATTGAAAAGCCAAATTCCAAAAATTTGGGTCACACTATAGTTTTGTTCGAGTGGTCTGGAGGCTTATCATGTTGCATGATAAGCCCCCGGACCACTTTGAATAAAAATCTGCAAATCTAATGCAATTTGATAGTACATTTTTGCTTATCATTTTGCACGATAAGCCCCCAGACCACTCTGAAAAAAATCTGCAAATCTAATGCAATTTGATAGTACATTTTTGCTTATCATGTTGCACGATAAGCCCCCAGACCACTCTGAAAAAAAAATCTGAAAATCTAAAGCAATTTGATAGTACATTTTTGCTTATCATGTTGCATGATACGCCCCCGGACCACTCTGAATAAAAATCTGCAAATCTAATGCAATTTGATAGTACATTTTTGCTTATCATGTTGCACGATAAGCCCCCAGACCACTATGAACAAAAATCTAAAAATCTAATGCAATTTGATAGTACACTTTTGCAGTATAGTTTTGCTTATCATGTTGCATGATAAGCCCCCAGACCACTCTGAACAAAAATATATAAATCTAATGCAATTTGATAGTACACTTTTGCAGTATAGTTTTGCTTATCATGTTGCATGATAAGCCTCCAGACCACTCTGAACAAAAATCTGAAAATCTAATGCAATTTTTTTTTTAATTTATTGGCAGTGGATTAAAAATCCATACAGAGATACTAATGCAATTTGATAGTACACTTTTGCAGTTTTATTGAAAAAAATTGCGGTAAAAAAGGTGAGAACATCACACAACTTACCTAATCTATAAAAAGAAGAAGAAAGTATTGTAATGGGCTTAAATTTTCGATGTCGAGTTTTCAATGCCAAAACACGTTTTGAAGTCCACAGAGCGGAAATACAATTATACATTACACATAATCCTAAGTTGTATTCTCCAATTTCTTGTATGAAATTGATATAAATAGGCACCAAATTTCAAGTTCTAGATTTTTCCATTCAGGTTTTAGGCAGAACCGCCAAAAAGCGGCCTTAAATATATTAAACTTCAACCTAAGTTGTATTATTCATTTTTTTTGTATGAATTTTTTTTTTGTATGAAATAGGCACCAAATATCAAGTTCTAGCTCTTTGTGTTCTCATTTTAAGCAGGATATACGATAACCGCTAAAAAGCGGCATGCAACCGCCAACGGTATATTCGATTTCCACCAAAAGCTTATTTTGCCGTTCATGACATAAAACTGACATACATAACAAATTTCAAGTCTCTAGCACTTGCCGTTCTTGAGATATATTGTTCACAGACGGACAGACAGACACACACACGGACCAATGACTGAAACTCGAAATTTGAGCTTTGGGGACCCCAAAACGTGTTTTGGCATTGAAAACTCAACATGAAAATTTCAGCCTATTACAATAATTTCCTTTTTATAGGATAAGGAAAGTAAAATTGCGGTAGTCTCCAACACGACACAGTACTTTTCCAACCAATCAGAGTCGATTATTTTCTCCACCCTGCCCACATAATGTTTATCGTTGCCAACGATACTTTTTATCGTGTCGTGTCAGAGACTATCGGACTAGTGCAAATAGTTCTCTATTCTCATCTTCTCGGGTACGCACGGCTAGATTAAAATAAAATGCTAATGCTTTCTCTTTGTTGTTTTCTTCTTCTTCTTTTTGGGTTTGGATGATGAGGATGAGCCTTCCCCTTTGGATGGAACAGCTTTAATTTCGTTTGCTACAAAGTCTTCCATTTTTTTTGTAATTTTTCACTTTTTCTACCTACTCTTTTTGTTTTGCTTTCTCTCTCCCTCTCCGTGTAATATATAAAGGAGTGGCGGTGGCAGTGAGCGCATTTAATAGTATTAATAATTATTGTAATAGTAGCGATATATATTTTTGTGTTTTATATTTTATGTTTTGTTTGACGTTGTACTACATACATTCATGTATATTCTGTACAATAAAATAAATTGAATTGAATTGAATTGAAACGTACGCCATACGTCAAACATGGAACGTCGGACATATCGGTTTTTTGCATCCCATGGCTCCAAATATTTCCAAACTTNTTATAGTAGAGATCATGAATAAAGATCTCGACATCTTTCAACACTCATCACAAGAACCAACAAAGAAGTTCAAAGAGACTTCATATGAGTAGTGAAAGGTTAAAATTAATGTTTACAAGTTATGAGTTATCATAACACAAACAACGTCAAATAATATAAGGGACTGCTTAGCATCCCAACGGACAGTCAAGTCAGAAAAAGGTGTTACGAAATCACAGGCTGGGCATAAGTTATTCTGCAACCCCACTGGAGCGTTCCTCATTCCATTCCCTTCTATACAGGCCGGATTTGACTCAAGGCACAACAAACCACCAGTCCTACAATAATATCAAGGGGGATATATTGTTGTGACCTTGGTAGATCTGTCAATGTTGTCCTTCAAGATTATTTTAAGGTCAACTTTCGTTTTAATATGAGACGACCTATTTTTTACCTTCCTTATCCTATAAAAAAGGAAAGTATTGTAATGGGCTGAAATTTTTGATGTCGAATTCTCAATGCCAAAACACGTTTTGGGGTCCCCATTATCTTGCATTCGCGGAACATCTTAAGGTTGGAAAACTCTGCTATAGCATATAGCATGGAAGCTGATACACTCTGATCGTATTCCACGCATTTAAAAACTTTGGCTGAACAGAAATAAACAGAATATAGGGCATTACATTTACTCACCACCAAAGCTTGGCTGAATCATTGTTATTAATAGGCAGCATAATGTAGCTTTCAAATCTGAAATGAGAAAAATATTTTAGGTTCGTCAATCAAGTTACAAATCTGAAAGTTGTTACAAATCCGAAATAAGAACAAAATATTTTAGGTTCGTGAATCAAGTTTCAAATCTGAAAGTTGTTACAAATCTGAAATAAGAAAAATATATTAAATTCGTGAAT
>CM022876.1:26050945-26061756 GCA_012654025.1 Pachypsylla venusta | reverse complement strand
CGAAGCACCGGCGAAACAGCTAGTAAATATATAGTACATAGTTCAGCTGGAGTAGGTAGGTCTAGTTATTTTATTAAAACGTACTTCAAATTTTAAAAGGTATTTCATCACACAGGCAAACATTGTTTTTCGATAATGGAATAAAAAACTTACCAAAGGTGTGTTTCCTTGAAAGAAATTGTGACACAATTATCATGTCTTTAATTTACACTAAAAATATCATTTTTGAACGAATAAAATTGTTACGTTAAAGGTATTCGTTATAAAAAGACGTTGAGAACTATTATTTCACTTTTCCTAGTTTGGACTTTGGAATCAAAAAATACAAAATATTCACCGGTAAAATGCACTATAAACTTACCTATAGAAAATCAAGGATCCGTTAAATTACATCAAAAATCATGAATTCTACACTTTTTTTTAGTGTATTTTCATTATTACACTAAAATAACATTAAAAAGGAATTTAAAAAATCATTACGAACACGAATCTGAACCAATTCAGAAAATCCGTTAAGTAACTCCAGGAAGCCGAGAATCAATAGGAAGTGGACCAATTTGGCGTCTATGTTAAATTACTTTAATTTAAACCAGGCAAATCACTATGAAATTAGAAAAATTCAGAAGAAAACGTTAATTTAAACTGAACTCACATTAATTACGGAGTTTAGACAATAAATATTTTAATTAAACCCAAAAAAATGATTGCCATTTTAATGAACTTGTCAGAAGTCAGACGGTATCGTTTATTGACGCCGAAAAAATAACTGAAATTTCCCTAAGAGAAATGGATTCCACTTTCCCCTCCCTACTCCGCGAGTCAACCCGGCAATTTTGAATTTCAACGAAAATTCGTATCAACTGTGATTGTGTAGACAAATTGACCGTCCGTAGCAGCACTTGTCAAGAAATTCAAATATTTTATAGGGGTCTGACATGGGGCAGGAGTGTTGTGGTAAGTGTTAACCCAATTAGAGATGTTAGGGAACGTTTTTACAGTCATGCCTCAACGTTCAACCGTCCAAAATGGATCTATGACGGCCAATAAAGAAGGGAGTTTTTTTAAAAAAATGAAAGGGTGAAATATACTCCTCCCCGGTTTCAAAATCTGAAGGGTCCGACTTAGGGGAGAACCGTAGAGTCCTCGAACAAGGGAAAAATCCCACGTTCAAAATATTTTTTCCCGTTTGGGGAAAAGAAATTTTGCTCAAGCAATAAAGGCATGGTCGTAAAAACGTTTCCCAACCTGTCGAGGTGGGTTAAAATATGTCAATAAAGCTAACAAGTAAACATAAAAAGTTAAAAAGTTTTTTTTTCCCACTTCTCAAAAGAGAAGTGGGAAAAAAAATATGCAGACAAAGTTTTACTTTAAATGTCTAAGTTGTCCATAGAGTCCTTAGATTAATGCTGCAAGCTACAAGATCTCACTCTTAGATCAAGATCCTTCAGTCAAACCAACGTTGTGTATACCATTTCCTGTCTTATTTGGGATCATAAAAACTTATTTCTAGGCATTTTTACCTACCATTTCGGTGCGGCCGCTTTAATTTTTTTCCCGTAATGCGGAAGTAAGGCCGTAAAAACTAAGACGTTTCCTAACGCCCTCTGGTTTAGTATTTCAAATATTTTTTTAACTCGAAAATAGTTACCTACATTTTTTTAGTTATCACAATTTTTCTGGGGTCCATTCCATTAAATTCTTGCTATCTGCTACCGTTTGGCCTGCAGTATAGGAACGGACAACTCCTACCACATACATACATAGAAGGGATATTTTTTGGTAATACAAGAGATTTTTATCTGGCTCCTCTTTTCTTTAAAGAGAAGATGAACTATACAAGACATTACTCGAAGATATTTGACGATGACCTCCTCGCAGCCCAAGTACACCAAAGCTGATGGTGTTATAAGGTAAGCTTCGTTCTGATCATTTCTAGATTTCATTTTGCAAAAGCGGAATGAATGGTATTAATATAAGAGAAAATAGGGAAGAAAACAGGACACTCTATACATCGATTCATTGTTGGGCCAAAGTAGTCCAGCTGAAATGAAGGACTATTGCAATCCAGTTGTTAACGTAATGATAATGTACAGGGTGTCCCATTTTAAGTGACCAACTCAATTTATTCCGAAACTATTGGAGTCACAAAAAAATTGTTATGACCAAATGTTTAAAAAAAAAAAGAGGGGGACGTATTGTGATGACCCTGGCTGACTTGTCACGGTTGTCCTTCAAGGTCAGAATATTTTTTTTCCCAACAGTTTCGGAATAAATTGAGTTGGTCACTTAAAATGGGACACCCTGTATTTTTAGGTAAATATACACTTCCATTTTGGCAATGTTTATTTCATCCATTCAATTTTAAATCCCTTTCCCAGAGTTGTTCTAATAATATTGCTAAAATGAAAAATTCAATATGGATTTTCATTTTTATTTTATTTTTAAAACATATTAATTTTTTATATAATAGTTTAAATTAAAATTATTTCCTCTTGCTACATCGTCAGACATGATAAGTGTCATGCAATGGTGAGACCACTTAATGAAACACTGTGGACGCTATGGGTAGTTTTTTTTAAAAAAAAATAAGCTGCCTTCGTCGCCATCTTGTAAAATAATTATTATTAGAAAAATCATTTGGACGACCTTTGTAGATAATTATTACTTTTAAAATTAATTAGTCATTTCAGAAATCCCGTAACTCAAAAATATCAACTTTTGCGGAGGCCAAGAAAACCTTTTCTGAAATGAACGCATTTGTGTTATAATGTTTCTTACTGAGAGTTATGGTGTTTATGAAATAACATACATTACCATCTCCCATTAATCTTAATATATAAATAATCAGAAATTTGTATGTATGTACCTATGTATGAGGGGGTTGTTTGTTACAATACCACACCCCAAACGTTAGCAGATAGCGAAAAATTTATGGGAATGGACCCCCCCCCCCCCAANGACCCCCCCAAATCATGGTCTACGACCCCAGGAAAATTATGAGAACTAAAATGCCGTTTTCGAGTTACGGCCAAATTTCTAATTTATTCACCAAAATCGGACAGTCACGGTCCGATATCTTAAATTTTGTTGCGACAACACATCAACCCAAAGCGAGAAAGTTTTAGGTCCCCACTTAGTCCTTATTTTAGGACACTTTCTGCAAAGGTATGGTCAGCCATTCCAGAGTTACAGGGTCGAAACCGGGAACGGGCAAAATAAAATTTAGAAAATACCAAAAAAATCGGAATGGCCGTGCCTCTAAGGCCCTTGGCGAAACGTTTAAATCTTGTTTTTTTAAAGGTTGCAATACACATCGTAAACACAAAGCCATACTTCCCCCCCCCCNCAATATAAGAATCGTAGCGAAGCAGGGGCGAAACAGCTAGTTTCATATAAATCATCTGATTAATTCTGTTTCTATAAGAAACGATGCGTTTCCACTGCTATCTATATCTTTATTTCGAAAAATAATGAGTTATGGGGTTTCTGAAATGACTGATTAAAATAATAAAAGAATAAATAATAATACAAAAATTATTAGGTCTAATTAATAACACGTAATTTTAATTGATTGCATCAAGCCCGAGTTTCTCTCATTCGCAAACTCTGTGGTTTGGATTAGTTTTGTAAAAAGTATTTTTAAAGAAAAATCCTAAAATAAATTAAATAATTAGACAATATCGATTTGTATTCATTATGAAGGTGGCCAGCTTTCAATAGTACTCAGACTATAACCATATATTCTTGAGGCCAAAATAATAAGGTGACGAGCTTTCCATAGTACTCAGACTAATTTTCAGTTTTGATTCTTTTATATATACTTATAATTTTATTTGAATATTAGGGGTGGGGGGTATTTTGTTCCCAAATTTGTAATGTGTCAGCGGTTTTTAACCCCCTGAAACACACTAAATAATAATAATAATAATGCAGTTCCCCTAAGTCGTAACATGCAGAAGTCGTACATTGAAAAGATATCGAAATATTCCGACTGGCAGTTGAACTCAAAAGTCAATGGCGACTCAATAACATCAGAGTTGTTCCTGTAATAATTTCCAGTAATGGACTCATACCCAAACAACTGAAACATGACATGTCTATGCTGAAAATTAAGAACTGTGAAAGTGTGATTGAAAGGATTCAGAAGTCAGTAATTATTGATACCTGTCACACCATGAGAAAATTCATGCAGTAGAGAACTGTTTCACTTGGACTGACTTCCCTGGAACAGTTTAATCTTATCTATGCATAATAGCAAGACAACCTAAAATAATAATAATAATATAACCATATATTCTTGAGACCAAAATAAGAAGGTGGCGGGCTTTCAATAGTACTCATATATTCTTGAGACCAAAATAAGACGATTTCACACTATAAAGCCATGTCCAAAAAAGTATCATTGAAAAAAAGGCCAAGTTCCACCCACTCTTCCAAAAAATTCCGCCCATGAAAGTAGTGATATCTATTATTGGGGCCAAGTTTATTGTTGGTGCAATATATCCCGTTAACTGATTATTTAGCTGTTTTTTCTTTATTTCTTCTTCTTCTTTTCGATTACACAACATATCAGAAACCAGGAAATTTCTGTGTTAACCGGACCCAGACTATAACCATATATTCTTGAGAGCAAAATAAAATGATCTTATTTTAGTCTCAAGGATATGTGGTTAACGGATTGGCATCCTATTATGATACACCCTGTATAGAAGGTAAGGTTTTATAAAGTGAAATGATCTTGTTTTGGTCTCAAGGATATGTGGTTAACGGATTGGCATCCCATTATGACACACCCTGTATAGAAGACAAGGTTTTATAAAGTGAAATGATCTTGTTTTGGTCTCAAGGATATGTGGTTAACGGATTGGCATCCCATTATGACACACCCTGTATGGGAGACAAGGTTTTATAAAGTGAAATGCTCTTGTTTTGGTCTCAAGGATATGTGGTTAACTGATTGGCATCCCATTATGATACACCCTGTATAGGAGTGTCCGGCCAGTATCTTAAAAAGAGGTTATATCAAGGCCAATATGAAAGCTCGCTCAATCTACACAAGTAATAAAATCCCATACTCTGATACAATTTTTATTACTCTGAACACCGTTGAGTCAACGTCGGTCTGACGATGATATTCTGAGTACTATTAAAAGCGGACCCATCTTTATAATTAATCCGAATCGATATTGTCAATTCTTTGAGTTAGTTTCAATTCGCCTTAACGTTAAAGAGACATTAAGCCAAATGAAAATATATATATATTCCGCAAGTTTACCACGCTCCGAGACAGGACAACACCATCGGTTTGTAAACCGAGAAGTTGTATACAGATGAGAGTAATTCGACCTTATAGAACTATTGTTTCACACAAATACTCAGTTCATAACATTATGGGGCGTATTTTCAATTGTTAATTTTTATTCAAACGGGAACCTTGGTGCAGAATCCTAAAATGATGCCTATTTATAATCAATCAAAAATAGGTCACACTTCAGATTGTGAGAAGTCACAATCTGAATCCCACATCCTCACGAACTGGGCTCGTCTGAGCTGATGGTGTAAAATAATACAGAAAGCAACTCGGCAATATTATTCACTTGTCTAAAAGTCTAAAACATTTTTCTTCTTACGAAAGAATAATTATAATATAAAATTTACCTTGATTTGTCAACTCAGATAGAACTGTTCTATCTGAGTTGACAAATCAAGGTAAATGTTAAAACTATATATTCATGGTTTAGATTAATTGTCACTAAATGGTTCCACTTAAATTCGTTGTTTAGTAATGCTTCCAGGCAATTTGGAACAAATCCCGAATATCCTAATAAGAAAAACCAGACGATATATAAGCTGGATTCATAAAAATAGATACGTAGACGATAATATGCTGCGATCTTGTGGACATTTCAAACACTCACTGAGTTCGGTGAAATAACCGCCCATTGGGTAGGGATTATTTAAGAGTTACAATGTATCCGTACCTCTTCACCAAGCACTGGTGGCTTGATGGTTAAGTCTCTGCCTCTCAAATCCAAGGGTCCCGGGTTCAATTCCTAGCTATGCTTAACTGATGAGTTCTAACAAGAACGAAACACGTGTCTTAGGCTGCTTTGTGGATAGGTATTTATACATTGTTCTGAGTTGACAAATCAAGGTAAATGTCAAAAATATATATTCATGGTTTATAAAATTTAGAAAATGAGTTGACAAGTTTCGTCTCCTCCTACAGACAATCACAGAACAACTCGAGTAAGAGACGAAACATGACAATTCATTATCTAAATTTTATTCTAGCTGTTTGCCCGTGCTTTGCTACCGTAACAAAATTCAACAACAATTTCGAGATTGTGACATTAAATCTTCTCACGTGGAACCGACCTCCAGGAAGAGCACGGCTCCTATTTAGAAATTCAGTATTTTACTCAAGGATATTACTTTTTTTTTACTGCCGAACACCTTCGTATTAAATTTCTGCTTTCTCGCTCATCCCGAAGTGATACTTCTTAATTTTGGATTTTTAGAAAAAAAATACAAAGAGATCCGATAAAAGGCGTCATTTTTTCTTATTGCGCACCTACATACTAAAAGGGATCTGTGTGCCAATATTCAAGTCTCTAGGTTTAGCCATTGTTGATTATCAGTTAGTCAGTCAGTATATATACCCAACTAGGCTTTGCGTTTTATACGTATAAATGATTAATATGTAATTTATTTGTACATAGGTACATCTCTTGTCCATCAGTGTAAAATTTGCAATTTTTCACTTGCAATGTTTTAGTCAAGTGAAAACTAATTTTTTTAAAAAAATAATTGTTATAATGTTACTTAACATAGTATCCCGTTTTGAGAAGAACGTAGGTGAAAATAGTTTGGTACCCATTGATAAGGTAGCTTGGACAAGAAAATACGCTTTGTGTTTATAATAATGGTAAGATTATGTGCTATTGTGTGAAACAGTATCATTTATATATTTCGACTTTCTCAATTATTCCTCTTCAGTAACATTTCTAATCTCCAGGATGTTCGGGACAGGATCTGTTTACTTCAAACCATTGATCTATGCATCTGAAAGCAAAATAATATTTATATACAGGGCGAAACAGAATAACGTTATCACAGGCCTCGTGTAGACAGAACACTTCAATTGCAACACAAAGAGAGTATATGTCGTTATCACAGGACTAGTGTAGACAGAACACGTCATTTGCAACACAAAATACTTGAGAGTATATGTCGTTATCACAGGCTTAGGGTAGGTGGAACACGTCATTTGCAACACAAAATACTTGAGAGTATATGTCGTTATCACAGGACTAGGATAGGTGGAACACGTCACTTGCAACGCAAAATACTTGAGAATATATATCGTTATCACAGGCTTAGGGTAGACAGAACACGTCATTTGCAACACAAAATACTTGATAGTATATGTCGTTATCACAGGCTTAGGGTAGGTAGAACACGTCATTTGCAACACAATATAGTTGTAAGTACAGGGTGCGACAATTATAGTTCTCCCACTTTTCAAAAAATCATGGGAAGTGAAACCATTATGGCCACTCAGAAGGCGTTCTGCACAAGGTATGGTTTGCACTCCACAGATCCAGTTCCTGATCGAAAAACAATTTTGAGTTGGTTTCACAACTTTAGAACCACATCATCAGCTTTAGGCTGTATGGGGCTACGGCCTATGCTTCCCGGTCACGTGATCTGCTTACGGCATGACATTTCGTAGATTTGGGTCCCTCTGACTTCTTCCTGTGGGGTTACCTCAAGGCTGAGGTCTTCAAACATCGCCCTGGAACCTTTGAAGAGTTAAAGGAGGCAATTCTGGATGAATTCATCCAAATTAATGCTGGTATGCTGACGAGAGTCATGGAAAACTTCCGCGAAAGACTCCAAAGCTGCATTCTATTACATCTGACTACCATCGTAATCGATGATGCAATTGATTGGTAGATTGTTTTTTTCTTTTTGACCATTATAAAAACACCTACAAAGACTGGTACTCGCTATAGAGGAGAGAACTGCGTGTACACCGTGTGGTCTAAACTTCTTTAAAGCTGCATTCTACTACATCTGACTACCATCGTAATCGATGATGCCACTGATTGGCAGATTGTTTTTTTCTTTTTGACCATTATAAAAACACCTAGTAAGACTGGGACTCGCTAGACAGGAGAGAGCTGCGTGTAGACCGTGTGGTCCTAGAACTTCTTTAGAGCTGCATTCTACTAAATGGCAGATTGTTTTTTCTTTTTGACCATTATAAAAACACCTAGAAAGACTGGTACTCGCTAGAGAGGAGAGAGCTGCGTGTAGACCGTGTGGTCCTAGAACTTCTTTAGAGCTGCATTCTACTAAATCTGACTACCATCGTAATCGATGATGCAACTGATTGGCAGATTGTTTTTTCTTTTTGACCATTATAAAACACCTACAAAGACTCGCTAGAGAGGAGAGAGCTGCGTGTACACCGTGTGGTCTAAACTTCTTTCCATCTGACTATTATCTTTTAAACGGAGAAACCCTATGGACATAAGGGATCACAAATATAAGCAAATTATGATTGAGCACAACGTAGTGGCCCTGGAGGATAGAAGAGAAATATCAGATATGTTTTTTCTCCATAAAATCCTCAATAACTAACTCAATACACCTGAGCTATTGAGTCATAAATAGGAATTGCAACCTCTTCTCCCTCAACACCTACTCTACCAACATTGCAAACAACAACCCAATGAACCGCCTCATGAAACAGGGTAATCATTATATGTTGATGGTAGCTGTTGACTGTTTTGTTGACTCGGAAAAATCTCACCGAGATAAAATCTTTGAATCAATTCAGGAGTAGTTATTGATTTATGTCATTGTTTTCCAATTTTTTTTATATGTATCTCTTTTGTGAAACGGATAGATGTGATATCAAGCGTGTCGGTACAGACGCGTACGTCAAGAGTATGCAAAGCTACCGGCTATATTAACACGAAAGATAGTTTGTAGGTATGAGAACCCACTTTTTTCTGCCACTTCCAGATGACTTTTTGAAAATTTTATGTTATATTCTGTATGGGGCATGGTAATAGATGGTGTTTCCCCCAAATACGATGATTCTACGTTTTGTTAAAAGTGTTTCCCAGACACGTCAAAATACACAAAAAATAACAATTTTTTTCATACTGTTTTCTTCCAGCCAAAACTGCAGTCAAGTCTACAGCCAATTCTACTTGTCGTAGAAAGACGGTTGAGGTGTCATTGGAAATGGCACGAAGTAAAGCCCATACCTTTGGTATATTGAAGACGATAGCGTAAAAAACAAAAAAGATAATGCATACAACTACCTTAACGGTAATAGATAGCGAAAAAATGAGAAGAGTGAACACCCCTCAAAATTACTTCCCTTATACAGGTAAATTGTCAAAACTTAAAAATGTCAAACCGTTTTCGAGATCTTAATAAACATATAAAATGGGGTAACCCGTAAAATTATTATTTTTTAAAAAAAAAATCATCGTAAGCGATGATGACCTATGACTTACGTTTTATGATATATACACAGACATGGTAACCGAGCAATGGTATCACCTTGACTTAGATCTTCCAAACAAATCACACATTCGCCTTTATCATCACTGAGGACATCCTCTGAAACAAAAAATCAAAACTGAAAACTTTTCAAAAAAAGTTCATAAATTTAAAATTTTCAAAATTTCAATAATGTGTACAAAGAAGAGAGAGCTCTGCTGACACATCTTCTAAGGCAGAGGTTCCTAATCTGGGGAGGAGGGTTATGGCAGGTTAAGGGGGCGCGAGACCAGTTGAATTATTATCATTTAGTTAAAATATATGTGCACAATTTTACAAAGGTAATTTCATTGAACAGCGGACAAAAGGATTTTTTTTATTTTTATTCGTTTTTTGTACTCTACGTACCTTGAAACGTAAAATATCAAATTCTGAGGGGGGCAGTGCTGGATTTGCCAGTAGACTGGAGCCTAGAGCGGCAGATTTTAGGGATGGCAAATTTTGGACAAATATTTTTTTATGTATTACAGAAATTAAAAAGATTCATATTTATTGGGCGGAGCGAAGCGTAGCCTTATACTCCCTACAAACTGCAAACTTTTGTTACCCTACTCCTCCGAAACTACTCAACCGATTTTTACCAAATTTTTTTCTTCGTATTCTGCATAAACCCAAGGATGCATATATCTATTTTCAGAACGATATTTTTAACCGTTTCCGATTTTTTGGCCGATTTTCCGATTTTTTACCAAATTCAGAGTCATGATCCGATATCTTAAATTTTGTCGCGACAGCATATCAACTCATAACGAAAAAGTTTTAGGTGGCTTCTCAATAGGACATAATTTACTAAATTTTGACAAACCATTCCAGAGTTACAATTTCAAATCCGGGATCGCGAAAAATAAAATTTTGGAAATACTAATTTTTACAAGCTCACGCTGCAACGAGAGACTGGTCCAAATGAATGTAGTTAAATGGAACCTAGTCCACTGTAGTTAAATGGCACCTAGTCCACTATAGTTAAATGGAACCTAGTCCACTGTAGTTAAATGGCACCTAGTCCATTGTAGTTAAATGGCACCTAATCCACTGTAGTTAAATGGCACCTAGTCCACTGTAATCAAATGGCACCTAGTCCACTGTAGTTAAATAGCACCTAATCCACTGTAGTTAAATGGAACCTAGTCCACTGTAGTTAAATGGCACCTAGCCCACTGTAGTTAAATGGCATCTAATCCACTGTAGTTAAATGGCACCTAGTCCTCTGTAGTTAAATGGCACCT
>CM022876.1:26013741-26036995 GCA_012654025.1 Pachypsylla venusta | reverse complement strand
TATAAAATAAAATTTTCAAAAAATTATCTGGAAGTGGCAGAAAAAGGGGGTCTTCATACCTATAAACTCTGGCTCGTGTTAATATAGTCGGTAGTTTTGCTTACTCTTGACGTACGCATCTCTACCGACAAGCTTGATTTCATGTGTGGAATGCTCAAAGACACTTTTGGTTGAAATCCATCCAAAACTCTAGACAACTCGAGAGTTCAAAAAAACTCGACATCAAAAATTTAATTCGATTTACAATAACTACTTTCTTTATAAAGGGTGCGGCAGAGGAATAGGGTGTTTTTGAAACGGACTTTACTCAGGCGGTATGCAAGCGAGGGAGTAAAGGCTGCACGCATTCTACTCGTAGGTTAACACAATTTTTTATTTTTATTCTGTCAGTTCTCATCATGGAGCAGTGGACCCTCTGTCACCGCGTTTTTGCGTACAACAGTTTCGTAAGGAGTAAAGAGTCCATAATTGCCGTTCAGCGGGAGTTTCGACGCGAATTCAATATTGCTCGAAACGAGAGTGTACCTAACCGTGACACAATTTTGGTTGGGTTAACAACCTTTGAACAGGTGGCAGTATAATGAAAAAAAAAACTCCAGGTGCTCAACAAACTGCGCGAACTCCCGCAAATGATGAACATCGTCCCCTATTCCCCAACCACGTCATTTCAAGGTTCGGTAATGGGTTATGGCCTCCTCGGCCCCCCTGACCTATCCACATGTGATTTTTTGTTTATGAGAGAAGTTCACACATATTGCAAGAACTGAAGGCAGCAATCGAACATCAAATCACCCTCATCAATGCAGACCTACTGGAAAGAGTAGACGGCAATTTCTGAAAACGGTTACAGAACGGCGTTGACGAAAACAGGCGTCACATTCCTGATGTAATTTTCCGTAGCTACCTAATATTCTCAAATGGTAAATCCTTACGAATGAAAGTTATGACTTTTTCAAAAACACCCTATTCCTCTGCCGCACCCTGTATAACTAGATAAGGAAAGTCGCCTGATGCTCACACTAGATTTTTTTTTGATACCACGTTTATATTCATAGCATTGCCTGATAGAATCAGAAAGCAGGAAAACTCCGACTCCAACTTCGCAGCCCTGATTAAAAATAGACCTTGACTTTGTTCGGGTCAATTATATAATTTTATCATTTGACTTCTCACTTTTTTTTTAAGAAAAAAAAAAGTTTTTCCAATACACAATGAATAATTGATTGGAAGAAGTCAAGGTCTGATTTTTTTTCTCGTCTTCTTGTACCACAATAATTCTCGAACGCCTAATTGGATTTTGATCAAACATAGTAAATTACTAGGTTCAGAATACAAAATATTTACTATGTTATTGTCTTGAAATTTTCTCATTTCTCTGGCACTGCTGTGAAAGAAGTGACAAGGGTTATATTATTCTATTTTTTTTAACATCTATTGGTCATTCAGGACGGGGGTTTTACCCTTTATTCGCTGGAAACTTACAAACCAGATATGCACATTAACCGACCTCACAATGACCGGTTCTAAGCACCAGGACGACCTGCAACACCTCCCTTCTAAGCACCAAGACGACCTGCAACACCTCCCTCCTAAGCACCAGGACGACCTGCAACATCTCCCTTCTAAGCACCAGGACGTCCTGCAACACCTCCCATCACGGTTCAAGTCAAGGGTCATTAAAACCTTTTCGTAACCTCTTATCAACCTATTTCTACCATTTTTCTAAACGTAAATCCAAAAATTGGCAGAATCGTTGATTTTAAGAGGAACACCGTTACAAAACCACACACCCACATTAACCTCACCTAGCCTTGGGTTTGGGCCGAAAAAGTCAGCATCACGAGGGCGCCAACCTACGAGGTCAATCACTTTGTGAAATCTCGTTGGGCGACGCGACGCTTAACTTGAGTGATCTAACGGGAACTGGTGTATTCTATCTGCCATAGACGCTGACTATGTTCATAGAATAGGCCAGGGCCGTACCCAAGATTTTTTTTCGGGGGGNTTATTTGGTGGGGGGGGGGTCCGAAGCATTGACAGGACCAACACCTGAAAATGATGATGGAAGGTGATGTTGTTGTTCTTTTTTAATATTATAAGTCACGTGCAAAGTAGACTATTTTTGTAGAGTATTTTATTTTTATTTTTTAAAAAAAAAAAAAAAACGATTGAAATTTCGGGAGGTCTGGACCCCCCCTCCCTGGATACGGCCTTGGAATAGGCTGATTAGTTATTGCGTGACATTTTCAGTTCAGTGAGGTCTACAGTTCACAGAATTACTGGTAAGATAGCTTAGGACAGGGGTTCCCAAACTTTTTGGTACCGCGCCCCCCTTTCTTGAAATGAAAGCCTCCCACGCCCCCCCCTCCCCTTTACATTATAAATTATGAATGGGTGTTGCTGAATGCTATCTTAATCAAAACGCTTATGTGTTGCTGAATGCTATCTCATTTAAAACTCTAATGTGTTGCTGATTGCTATCTCATTCAAAATGCTAATGTGTTGCTGAATGCTATCTCATTCAAAACGCTAGTGTGTTGTTGAATGCTATCTCAATTAAAACGCTAATGTGTTGCTGAATGCTATGTCATTCTAAACGCTAATGTATTACTGATTGCTATCTCATTCAAAACGCTAATGTGTTGCTGAATGCTATCTCATTCAAAACGCTAATCTGTTGCTGAATGCTATCTCATTCAAAATGCTAATGTGTTGCTGAATGTTATCTCATTCAAAATGCTGTGTTGCTGAAAGCTATCTCATTCAAAACGCTAGTGTGTTGATGAATGTTATCTCAATTAAAACGCTAATGTGTTGCTGAATGCTATGCAATTCTAAACGCTAATGTATTACTGATTGCTATCTCATTCAAAACGCTAATGTGTTGCTGAATGCTATCTCATTCAAAATGCTAATGTGTTGCTGAATGCTATCGCCTCATTCAAAACGCTAATGTGTTGCTGAATGCTATCTCATTCAAAATGCTAATGTGTTGTTGAATGCTATCTCAATTAAAACGCTAATGTGTTGCTGAATGCTATCTCATTCAAATTTTCTAAACATCATGTTCAATAAAATTACCTTTGTAAAAAATTGTGTATATATATTTCAACTAAAGGATAATAATTCAACTGGTCTCGCGCCCTCCTTAGCTTGCCTTTACGCCCCCCAGTTTGGGAACCTCTGGTTTAGGAGGAACTCAATGAAGTCCACAATAGCAGCTTCAACAAAGGTATCTTATTCGTCGCGTAGGAAATTCCCCACCTGCGTCGCCGTCAATGTTAGAAATAGTGTTTCTATGTACCTAGTATATCTATGCTTATAAAAAGCAAAGCCCAGTTTGTATACTGACTGACTGATAATCAACGTAACTCCACGATGGCTAACTAGAGACTTAAAACTTGCTCACAGATCCCTTTTAATATGTAAGTGCGTAATAAGAAAGGAAAAAATCGAAAATTCATGTGGAAGCAAGTTACCGCCAAAAATGACGCTTTTTAGCGGGTCTTTTTGCAACTTTTTTCTGGGCAAGTAAAGGAGATANCGATATTGCCCCCCCCCCCCAAATAGTATATAAGGACCCAATAAGAAATTTGAAATTTTCCGGTTTCTCCCCGATTTATGGACAGTTTTCATCACCAATATTGAATTTTCGAACTAGGAGCGGTGCTCACTCTGGCGGGTCGGTTCCATCAAAAACCAATTGCGAAGGTGTTCGGCAGTGCAAAAAGTAATATGTTGAGTAAAATATTGAATTTTCTAAATAAGGGCCGTGCTCAGTCTGGGGATCGGTTCCACAAAAAATCTAATAATCTTTAATTTTGCGTTCTCGAAATTGTTGAAAACAGCTAATAATTTATAATCTGAATTCAGCAAACAGCCATGTCATTTCGGAGACGAATTGTTTTTTTAGAAAATTTTGGCTCCGGGTGGGATTTAAACACCAAAGGCTACGGGAGTCGTGAAAATAATCTTGCTCATATTATAAAATTTCCACGTCGACTCCTGTCAAAAATAGGAAAAATTCCAACTCCACGACGAACGCCCAACTCACATCTACGCCCGCGGACCAAATGCCAATGGTCCTAAACAACAGATGAAGATGTCTTAAAATCTAAACGATTATCAAGAAGCGTGTTTTTTTTAAAACTTATTTATCTCAATTTTTTCTCATTTTTCTTTGCTTGTTCTCAAGTCATAGAGAAACAAGACCCCCACCACTTTTTAATTGATTTTTTTTTTTAAAAAAAAACGCCAAAAACTGATATAAAAGAAGTTAAATCTTGGAGAAGAGAATTTCTGTTTTTCTAGAATTTGATTTGACCTGAAAAATGTTCAAATATTTTAAGTGAATCCCCTCTTTTTTCCTCAGAAGTTGAATTTTTTTGAATAAGTTTAAAAAGAACAGACCTTAATTCTACTTTATTATTTTCAATAATAAAGCTTTGGAATCGTGACCAAAAAAATTAAGCCCCTCAAAATTTTATATTTATTGTTATTAATAAAGATATTTTTCAAATAATAATAAAAAATAAAAAAATACCTACTGTGAGTCACATATTATCATCATCTTAGGTTAACAGCCAAGGGGCTGCTTTACAACAACTCGTCATGAGTTGTTGTAGCTTACGGATAATGCAGTAGCTTCTCCTAATGAAATAGATATCGTTTCCGACCCTTCCTTTAGTCGCCTTTTATGACTGGCATGGGCTTGGGTGCCTTAGAAATATTCTTTTTAAGTCCCCCTATCCACAGGGGACGAGTCACATACATAGGATTCCATACTATAATACCCCCCTAAAATTGTATATACCTATGTGACCCCAAATGGGTCTTAAATATCAAATTTCATCCAAATCGGTCAACGCTTACTGGCAAAAGTCCAGTTCACGGCAGATAAACGGATTATTTTTTTTATCAATTTTTAGATTCTTTGTACAATGAAAATATCAAATTTTTACTAAGGTATTTTTCTTTCTTTTCATGACCATTCCAAAGGTTCTTTATTGAAAATAATAAACCAAAATGTTAAAGAAGATTTAGACAATCGCCATCCCAACAACTGACCATTACCTACCATTTGCCCATGAGCATATATGTGAAGGTAAATGTGCATAGACTCTTGCAGAATTAAAATTATTTGAAATGGTTGGACTATCTAATGAACTATCCGTTTCTTGTATAGACTGATCATCGCCAGGTACACTAGACAAAGATCTAGCGCGTTGTCTATCAACATTCATATTCACATTTTGTAATGATAATATATTAATACCAGATAAATCTGAACTACTAGATGTCAAAAATGTTCTATCTCGATCACTGCCATCTTCTGTACGTTCGGTACTTGGTTTAGCACCCATATTAAAAAAAAATAACTACAATATTTATCACAATTATTAAATTAGTTATTTTTCAATTATAATTAATGGTATAACTTTCATTCAAAACCAAAGTAGGCAATACCTAACTTATAAATTAAAACTTTTAGAGTTTAATGATGTTTGAAGTTAATTAAATATTGAAATTCTCAAAATATTAAAATAGTTATATCTTACATTTATATTATTAATTTAGAAGCCAAATAGCGGTTAATTTACTCTTATTGATTACTCTATTTACTCTTATTTTTAACAATTATAAGAATAATTGTTAATTATTTGTATAACTTATTCAATTGTAGTTAATATTGTAAATTGGGTAAAAGTTAATCAAAACATTCAATACTTGTAAGAATATTTTCCTTTTAAGACTGTACGTTTGAAACAGTAAATTTTGCAACTAAAATGTATGGGTTTAGTTTGATTAAAATGGTAAATATTCACTGAATAAGATCGTTTGTATTGTAAGATGGGATATTATTAATAATATTTCAATAAGTAATTAAAACTTCTGACAATTCAGATTGAATCAATTTTCACAAATGTTACTTAAAGAATTGTTTCTTGATTTATAATTCACTTTCTACTTTATTTTTTTTTAAGCTAACAATAGTTTCCACAAAAAAAAACTTTACTGGTCACTGGTAATTTTATATAGTTTAAGGATAAAATATAAAATGTATAAAAACAAATAAATCACAATTAAAATTTCAAATTTGTATCATTTCAATTTTATGACATGAAAAAACACAACCTTCTATGATAAGAGAATTTTGAGAAAGAACCTCAATATTTTTTTTAGATCTGTCGATGTGAGTAGAAATTAAATAGATTATTTAATAATTATTATTGCAACAATGAAAAAAGAAAGAAATAACCACCAGGTAGGTATATAATCTGCACTGTTATTTTATTGAATACACTCAAGAAATAAGAACAAAACAAATGGTTTATATGTTTCCCTAGAAAAAACAATAAATGAGTTTTGCTAAAAGGTGACTTTTTTTATAAGAAAAAAAACTTCAAAAGAAAAACTTTTAATAATTAAACTCTTCTAAAACAAAAGAAAAAAGATGCAACTTGCGATATCAACTAAATTATCTTACAAATTCTTCAATAAAAAAAAACTTAAAAGATGTTTCTCACAAATTATCAGTAGACGAATTTAATTTTTTCNATTGCAACGAAATTAGTTCTGAATGTCCTCACAATGTCTTATTTTTTCTTCTCAAGCTTGAAAAAAAAACGTCGATGCAAAAATGCTTTTATCTTTTCATCTTCTATACAATATATTTAATATTAATTGTATAAAAGATGTTTCTCACAAATTAATTATCAGTAGACGAATTTATTTTTTTCAAAGGATTTTCCGTCGGAAAAACTTCATACTCGAACAGTTTTGTTTTTCATTTTTTTTTTCTTCACTTTTCTGTTTTTAACTTCCCCTTCGACATTAGAATGCAAAAAAGTGGGGGAGTATCAGACGATCGAGAAAGAATAAGCCAAAAATCCCTTACTAACATTCGTAGTGAAAAAAGGTCAGACTTGAGTTGTGAGTGGGCTTCCAATCCCAGATTGATTTTAAATCCCTCATGCAGGATTTAAGCTTAATCCCGCGGAATCCGCATTATTTAATATTATAAGAAGGAAAGTTCTGAGTAGGTAGGTATATCCTCATATATGCACCATCTACGCTAATTGATAAGTCATATACTTTTACATATATTCGCCTGATCTTTTTTCTAGATCAAAACACTAGTATTCAATAATGAACCTTTGGAATCGTCACGAAAAAAAAAAAATACAAAAATGAAAATATCAATAATGAACCTTTGGAATCGCCACGAAAAAAAAAAATACAAAAATGAAAAAGAGAAGAAAAAAAAACACTATAAAATACAATTATTCAAGTACCAATTCAGGGATTTCCAAATCCTGGAGCTTGGAAAAATGCTCTCAGGAAACAAATGCTAGACAAGCTGTCATCTCTCAAACTTGTCCTCAGCTGACTACAAATTAGCTCAGCTGCTGAGAACGCTCTTTCCGATTCAACACTTGTAGGAGGAATAGCTAGTACATACTGTACTCCTTCACAATACCTAAGACCATGTTTGAAAAAAAAAAATCTTTTTAGTGCGTGATTGAAGTTTGTGGATGCCGCAGATTGCAAATCCCGCAAAAAACGCGCGGATCCCGCAAATAGTGGGATCTCGCATTTGCTGGATTGGAAGCCCTAGTTGTGAGATTTTACCTGAGGGAGACATCCTCATCAGCCGAGTCCACCTGAGCTGATGGTGTGAAATAATTCAGAAACAATAATATTATGTTACTGACGTAATTGAAGACACCAGTGCAAAAATCAGTCAGTCCTCTCCTGAACAACTTTTGATCAGCACATTCTACAGAAAAAAAAATCAAGATGGGAAAATAGAGTATTTTTTTCTTTACATGTTTTAAATTTGGTTTTTTATAAAAATATTAGTTGCTTACGTCTGTAGGACCAAAAAATGTCCAAATTTTCTGCACGATTACAATACTTTAATTCTCATAAACCACCGTAAGTATATGCACGGGACATATCGTGAAAATATTCGAGTGCATTTCTATGATTCTGGCCATTTATATGGTAGGTAGTTCGCTCCAATGTATTTCTTATGGGGATTGTTTACTTTTCACGAGATCTACCCCTTCCAATTAAAATTTTGCAAAATCCATTCTTAGTGCACACTTACATGATGCGGTGGAGATCCATGCCAAAGTTCAAGTCTGAAAGCATTAATAGTTTCGGCTCTACGTTGATCAGCCACTCAGGACATTGCCTTTTATATAAAGATAATACAATGTATAAAATATATTTCAAAGAATTTTTTCAAAATTCTTCGAAAAAATTAAATTCGTCTACTGATAATTAATTTGTGAGAAACATCTTTTATACAATTAATATTAAATATATTGTATAGAAGATGAAAAGATAAAAGCATTTTTGCATCGACGTTTTTTTTTCAAGCTTGAGAAGAAAAAATAAGACATTGTGAGGACATTCAGAACTAATTTCGTTGCAATAACAAGATATGTCCAGAACATGTCAATCCGACAAAGCGTTTTCTCTTATTAACTCAATGAGTATTCGTTATAGGCGTCTGATTTTTGCACCAAAATATAAATTTAGAGGCCCTCTATCAATTAAAATTAAAAAACACATTTCGAAAAAAACATGGACATGTCTGGTTTTTGCACCGGTGTCTTCAAATATAATATTGCTGTGATTGGCATGTTTGTGGGGACTCATTTCAATTATTAACCGTTATTTTAAAACAAACCTAAGGCTTATAGCTTTAGAAAATAAATATTTAATAAAACATACCTTCCTTTTTATTTGTACCGCATAAAATTGAGGGTACGTTCAATACGTTGTGCATTTAAAATAAAAATTAGAGGGAAAAATAGTGTGAAATAATACGGAATTTTTTTCTTATCCTTTCTCGACCGTTTNACGAACAGAAAACGCAGATTTCAAATATGTTACTGAAAAATGAATAGGATATGAAGTAAGAAAGTTATTTACAAATAATTGAGCTGGTGAGCGAGAACTGGTCCCCGAGCGACTACCGGACAGTCACCCTACTTTGATATTGATAAAAAATTTAAAAGGACGGTGCTACATTTTTATTTGAGTTTGAGCGGTCTTCGCAGATCATAAATTTTGCTGTTAATATTTTAACGTAGTTTGTTGCCGAAAAAGAAAATCTCACTTTTGCAAATCTTTTAAAAGTAAGTGTTACATTTGTTTTGGTTTCTTGTTTGCAATAATGAACGTTTCTTTCTTCCTTGCCGCTGCAAACGTTAATGACGTTTGGAATCGACAAAGAAAAAGACCCCCTCGAAATTTGAGAATTTATGTTTCGAACTACTAAATAATGTGTTTGTTCTGTTTAATTAAGTGGTACCTACTTTTGCCTTTGGCTGATTATGATACAATTTGTTGTTTTCTCAAAATTTGTTCTTTTCTCACGATTACCGGTTCTACGCATTATCATCACAGTTCTAACCAAGGGCCCGTAAAAATGTTAAATTCTCCGATTAAGTTAGGTTTAATATTAATGTATTATTAATTGCTATCAATAAAGTTATTTTTCAAATAAATAAATACCTTTTTGGTAAGCTTATTTCATCCTATTGTAATTTTTGCAAACATGAAAAATTGAGAAAACAGTTGATTGTAAGAGGAATACCGCTATAACAATAGAATTTGTTACGTAGAATCTTTTTGGGGGTGTCTGAAGTTCCCCGAAACTCGCAGTTACGTACACAGGGACCCGCAGGTACTAGAAATGCAAAAATATATTCTTTTTGGAAGTATCTATCTTAGAGAGATAACCTCATTATATTATTTTCCATTATTATCATTCTATGTCTGGCCCCGTTTTCACTAATCTTTTTTAATATGTTTCCAAGGGTGCTCTCAAACAGCCGCTTACTTACTTACTTATCTCATAGTTTACTGCTAAGAAACAATGAAATCACAAATTGTTTTTACAAGCAAGGAAAAACACAAATACACATGTTCCTATAGGAGTTTGCAGATCGAGCAATTAGCACACTCACATAAGAACCAGAGTGTTTTACCCATATGATATGCTATGGGATAAGTAAGTAGGCGGCTGTCTGCGGGTACCCTAAGAGTGTAAGTATCACAATTAGGTCTGAAATTTAACAGACAATCAATTTATGATCTATATTCAAACAAATTTTGCGACGTCCATGTCTCGTTGATATGAACACCAAGTTTGTTGGTTTGGACGTGGGAATGGTGTTGGCTTAGGTTACAAAAAAAAGTGTTGAAGTCTGCGCAAGGTTAGGTTGAGTGCAACCCAGCCTAAACGCAACAGAATCCCTGCTTAAAAAGGAACATTTTAAAACAAACATTAGATTTCAGTCTTTAAAAATTGTACCCATATTTTTTGATTGCTAAACTAGTTTTATTGTTTTTCTGTTTTTCTTTTATTTCCTAGATTGTTTTCTATTCATGGATGAGTATACCAATAGACATGAATTGATCGGACATATTGAGTATGCTTTGAGTTGTATATCAGATATAAGAGAAGATAATTGCCAGCAGTCAACCGTACGTGCTCTGTTTACAAGAATATTTGTCAAGTATGTCCAAAGACAATTTTTCACTTGTCAAGATATAACAAGAAGTACTAGCCTTAATTTTTGACCGGCCATGTTGCGCGGAGGGGGTGTTTCAAATCTGCATACTAAAAATAATAGTGTTTCAAATTTCTAGTTTCTAGCTTAAAACGTCATTGACTTATGTTGGTTATAAGTTAGCCAGTATAATAACGGGAATGGATTTATTCATAATTTGTTGTTGCTTTTTTCGACGACATTTACGCTGTCTTCACACCTAAGAAGGACACAGTCCCAATAGGATCACTCCAGAGTACTATATTTATACTTATAAAATTAATTATATAAAAATAATATATGTTGTGTGTGTGTGTGTTTGTCTGGCATTGTTTGACCAGAACGGTAAGAGACAGAGAAAAATTGATCGGAAAGAATTCCCCCAAAATCATAGGCTGAGATCTCGGTTATATTATTAAAACTAAAAAAAATGTCAAATCGTTTTTGGTCAATTCCAGGCAATTCTGGGCAGGCGGCATGATATCATTATTATATCAACTCAAACTGAGAATGTAAGCCAGCGTCTATAGTACGTTGAATACACCAGTCCCCTTTAGATAATTGCAGTTAAGCAACGTCCAGCGAGGTTCTACCGAGTGGGTGTCCACGTAGGTTTGCGCCTTCGTGATGCTGGCTATTTTTCCGGCCCAACCCAGGCTGCGTAAGGTCAATGTGGGTAGCTGATTTATAAGTTTCCATTGAATGGAGGGTAAAACCCCCGTTTCGAATGGCAAATAGAGTCGTTAAGCAAAAAAAGAGAATATTGTGTGTTTGAAAAAATAATGAAAAATTAAAATTAAACCATGGCGAAGTACGGTGTACGCCTGCTAGACACTGATAATATAACCATACATATTTTTTTTTATTTTTTTCTTCTTCGCAGACCAGAATATTGTGAGTCATGGATAGTAAAAAATAAAAATCATAATAAAAAATATCATTGGGACCCAATAGACTACGAAGAAACAGCAAACCAAAAGAAAGAAGAAGACATCTCTGACGAACAAATACAAAATGAATTCAATGAATATTGGAATGTTAACGGATACTCCATTGTACTAAAACATTGGATAGCAAAATACAAAGATCATATAGATCCTTCTTTCATAGAATCTAACGCAAGAGAAGAAAACTTAAATGCTATTCAATTAGTAGAAGACACTCAATATATTATTAATGAAATAAGTTATGGAAATAGCATTAGCGACTCCGAGCTAATAAAAACAAAAAACATTTCTAAACAAAAGTTATATGATTTGGAAAATAGTTTACACAATTTAGATATTGTTGAAAATTCTCATGACACAACTGTTGATAATATTGAAGCCAGATCAAGAAATGAAGAAAATATAACACGGTCTTCCTGTGGTACTAAATTTGATGTTCATATTGAAACTGGAAATGTTAACAACAAGAATAATAACGAGGACATAGGTGGAAATGAGAATCCCAAAAGCTTCGATAATACAAAGAACGCTCGGATAAATCTTGGAAACGAAAAGAACACTGATACGACAATCGATGAAATTGTAAAGAATAATGTAAACCTCAAAAACAGAAATAATACAGATACTAAATATAAAAGGAACTCTAATACAGAATACCTTGGAAACAGAAAGGGCATTAATAACCTTGTGAACAGTAACCTTGTGAACGAAAATAATACAAATCTTGAAAATAAAAGGAACTCTAATACTGAAAATCTTAGAAGCGACACCAAAACAAGTACTAATAACGTAGCGATTGCTAATACAAACATTGAAAAACATCAAAATAGTGTTGAGAATATTTCATTTGAAAATATCTCTAAATTGGAAGACGACAATGAAGGCATAGAAAATAATTCGAACTGGGATCTACTTTGGAATAATTATTCAATTGAGATATACAATCAATATTTTGAAACATTTAAAGAGAAATATTTTGGATTTAAAGAAGGCGTTGTAGATGATTGTACTGCTGGATTTAATGAAGGCGTTGTAGATGATTGTACTGCTGGTTTGGATTATATGAAACAGGTTCAGAAGGATATTAAATACAATAGAAGTAAAGGAAATAGGAAAAACAAACCGAAGGAAGGTGAGACCAAATACAAAAATCTCACATGTTAGGGGTTAGGGGATAGGTAAAAAATGTGATTTTTCGATACGGGTTTCATTGGTTTCAGAAAAACAAGCTATATCCAACAGTACAAATGATTTAAGTTTCAACGAAACTGATAAAGAGTAATTTGAAAAATAAAAAGGTGTTAGTTAAAATATTTTTTTTAAAAAAAATCATAGGGATATCGTTGGATCCAGAAAAACAAGCTCAATCTAATGGTACAAATGATTTAAGTCTCAACAAATCTGATCAAAAGTAATTTGAAAGATAAATAGTAGTTAGTTGCAAAAAAAAAAATGAAGTCTGACTTAATCCCAGAACATATGAAAATATTATAATACTGGGAACATAGTGATTTCTTCAAAAAGTTTTTTTTTCAATTCGCAATAAAGAAAGAAAATACAAAAATCGAAATGTGACCGTTTTTGTTATTTTGCATCTCCTGAAAAGTTTATATATCCCCTTCTAGCCTAACATGCGAGAAATGTTAAGGATGTTTGTAGTCATTGTAAAATATAAAATTTCAAAAATAATTTTGTATGGACTGAAAAAAAAAATAAAATGTTGAGTCACGTGCTCTTTCAACTTCTAGTGATCCGGTACTAGGTTGAATATGGATTAGATGCCTAGCATATACAATGATGGTTGTGGAGCGTAACCCTATTTCTTTTTTTTTTTCTAAACATAAAGGTCAATTTACCTTACTCATGAAATTTGGACCATTATTTATCAACTCAAAGCGAGAAAGCAAAGTTATATGGTTCGAAAAAAAAACCCGTCGAGTTTTCACTAAGTGAGTGACCACGTAGGTTAACTCTGTCGTGATGCTGGCTATTTCAAGCCCAACCCAGGCTGGGTAAGGTCAATGTGGGCAGCTGGTTTGTAAGTTTCCAGCAAATGGAGGGTAAAACCCCCATCTCGAATGACCAATATATGTTAAAGAGTTAAGCCAAAAAATAAAAGATTAATAATCAAAATTCTAATATTTTATTTTTGACTAAAAACTCTTTAACATCTGTGATCATTCGAGACAGGGGTCTTACCGTCCATTCGCTGGAAACTTACATATCAGCTACCCACATTGACCTCACCCAGCCTGGGTTGAGCCGAGAATAATTTTATAATTGATCCGTGGCAAAGAACGGAGTAAATGTGCTCAGTTCAAAATAATAACCCAATTATACTCCTAAATTGTCCGAACAATTTTAAGGGTCAGTCTATTTTTGTCTATCTATATTTATAATTTTCAGCTAAACATCGGAATATAGACTTTCTTGAATCTAATGAACATCTTAAAATAAATAATAAGAAACAGTTCTCACTTGGGCATTTTATAGAAACCTCTTTAAAAGATTTTGTAGACGAGTCTATAGCGACTGATGAGGAAATAGGAATGGAAAATGTAGATAAACAGAAGATGTCAGCAAACCTGAAGGAATCAGTCAAAGACATGAGCAACATAAATTGTGAAGATGAAATTAAATTGGAGTCAAATATTTGTGAACTAGCTGAGTCAATGGAGAGTGAAATTGGGGACAGATTGGTAGTTGATAGAAACAATAAAAGAAAATATAAAAACAGTTCTAATGATGATAAAAGTAAAAAGAAATTAATTAGGAATGGAGCAGATGAAAAGTAAGTATTGATATCACGGGTAGAATTGTGATGGTATGCGTTCTAGGTCGACCTGGTGCGTAGAACTAGTAATCTTGAGGACGTGAGGAACTGGTCATCGTTATTGTCATATTGCCGACGTGAAAGTCACTCTGAACATAAAGTTACTCCTGTATGCCGGACAAATAGGATGAAATCTAATAGGATTCCATTGTATTTGCCCGGCACAATTTTTGGGGCACATCATAGTTTGAAAGTTTGACCAAATATTTTTACAATAATTCCAATATAATGCTACCTCTTGTTGCTATTACCACATCTGTTAAACATCCAACCCCGTGCAGAATAAAACATACATAATGCGCACTCACTCAAATCTCGAAGCCTCGTTCGAGGGTTTATAACATGAATGCTTCGATTATTCAATCATAATACAATTTTCCTGAAAGATAAAAAAACATAACGTTCTTCATCCTTGAGAACCCTCATAACTTGGTCCCTGTACATGGTAGGATAATAACCGCGTTTTAAAAAAATGACTAGTCTAATAATGGGAATCATTTTACCAAGTTCCAATAGCACTTACCGTATGTAAGTTTTGGACATGAACGCAAAAAAATCTGGTACTTCACGACCCTGTTGCACGGACGGGGTGCATTTTGCACTTACCGTTTGCAAGTTTTGGGCATGAACGCAAAAAAAAATCTGGTACTTTACAATCCTGTTGCACAGAGGGGGTGCATTTAACACTTGCCGTTTGCAAGTTTTGGGCATGAACGCAAAAGAAAATCTGGTACTTTACAATCCTCTTGTACAGAGGGGGTGCATTTAACACTTGCCGTTTGCAAGTTTTGTGCATGAACGAAAAAAAAAAAAAATCTGGTACTTCATGACCCTGTTGCACGGTGGGGTGCATTTAGCACTTAACGTTCGCAAGTTTTGGGCATGAACGCAAAAAAAAAATCTGGTACTTCACGACCCTGTTGCACGGTGGGGGTGCATTTAGCACACACCGTTTGCAAGGTTTGGGCATAAACGCAAAAAAAAATCTGGTACTTCACGACCCTGTTGCACAGAGGGGGTGCATTTTCGGATCTATATTTATTAAACAATGTAGTCTTTATTTGAGCTCTACTATACGTGGTTAAAAGTTTACATGTTTCTTTGGTACGTCCTGTATACATCCATATATATATATATATATATATATATATTGGCTTAACGGCTCTTTAACATCTATTGGTCATTCGAGACGGGGGTTTTACCCTCCATTCGCTGGAAACTTGTAAACCAGCTACTCACATTGACCTCACCTAGCCTGGGTTGGTCCTGAAAAATAGCCAGCATTATGAGGACGCAAACCCACGTGGACACCCACATGGCACAACCTCACTGGACATTGTTTAACTTCAATGATCCAACGGGAACTGGTGTGTTCAATGTACTATAGACGCTGGCTATATTTTGTTTTGTTTCAGTCATTCAAGTTTGGAAAAAGATAAACAAAATGAATCCCAGGAAGGAGAAGACGTCATGAGCCGAGCAACTATCAACGATGAAATTTTAACGGATCAACAAGAAGTAGCGAACAACAATGAAGATGATGATAATATTGCCAGTAGCATTCTATTGAAATTCAATAAAAATTTATCCAAACCAAATTATTTTCTAAATAAATTAGGTTTACACTTTAATGATAGTAATAATAAAAACAAAAAATTAAAAGAGAAAAAAATTAAACTGTTTGTAAGTCGAAAAAAATTTAGAAATTTAAATGAAAAATTAAAAATAGATACTATGGATGAAGGAGACGATTTAGAAGACGAAGATCTTGATTTGGAAGAAAGAGATGATTTCCAAGAGAAAGGAAATAAGACGACGGTGAATAAACATATATATTTTAATTTTAGTGACGATAGTGAAGATGGAAAGGAAAGAAAGATAGATAATGAAGATAAAATTGAAAAAACAATTGAAAGCATTGAAGAAAATATTGATTCTAATCATGAATTAACCGAAAAAGAAGAAATTTTAGAAGAATTTGAAAAAGAAGTATTAGAAAGAAAATGTCCTATCAATGAAAACAACACGTTTGATGATATATTTACTGATCTCGATAAAGTAAACGACGAAAATTTACGAGATTCTAAAAAGGAAAATTTATTAGGAGACAGTTATGATGATGAAGGTCCGGAGGAAATAAAAATAGAAAAATATACAAATAAAAACGATGACATATTAAATGATCGATATAATACATTAAATAAATCTAATACGGTTTGTGTTGATAACATTGGAACAAACTTGAAGAGCGAAGTTAATAATGAGTTTGAGCAATCCAGCGATCATGTTATTGATAGATCTGAAGATATTTCAGAGTTCATTGAAGATCCCTACGATTCCAAAAGTAGAAAACTATCGAATGTCCTCGGAGATGATTTAGTAAATATTGAAAATATATCAGTTTCTAAGAAATTATCAAGAAATAAAGGAAAGGAATCTGTTGGCAAGACTAATAAAATAGAAAAAGATCGTTTTAATTTTGATTTGGGTGATAATGTGCCAATAGAAGTTCTCGCTAATAGTTATTTAAAGAAGTATTATCTGCAAAGATATTTATATTGGTCTCGTTATGATGAAGGCATTGCTATGGATGAAGGTAAGTCAAAGGTTGTTCGTATTGTAAGGGGACTTTTGTCTGCTGGATACACTAGTAGGAAGTTTGATGTAACTACTCGACCAGATCTTATAATTGTGATGAAACAGGCGATGTTCTAGTAATCGTTCTGGGATTCTCTGGAATACACCTGACCAGGTACCCGAATTCCTGGACTTTCCATGTGGGAGTTGTTACGTCCGTGGTTGTGTTAGCTGCTGGAGAACATTAGATTAATTAATAAGGCCGGGATTATTCACTTATACCACTAATTATATTATTTTTTTCAGAAAGGGATACAATTACATTTAGTTATGTTGTTGTTAACGTTCTCAACGACTCTCACTGTGTCTCCAGGCCAAGAAAGGCGGCCTCTCCAACAGGATCTGTCCATAATGCTGACGATTCTAGATTAGTTGGGTTTGATGGATAGTTGCTGGCTGCTCATGATTTACATCATGAGCAGCCAGCATACATAGATGACAACGATCAGATATTTCAGGGTTTAGCAAGGATTTATATACCAACTCTTTGAGGAAGTATCTGAAGCACCACGGCTGGGTCCAACGGAAGAAAAACACAGTGAGTTGTCATCGGAACGGTGTTGATAGTTTTTGGCCGTGCCCGAGGGCACGGGTAGCCCCGGTACGAAGAACCAACCATCTTGGGGGCCTACATTTAGTTATAATAATAATAAGATTGACAAATGTGTTAAAATATGGAATCGATTGAATATAAAATCTGAAGCCAGGGGATATTATTTTATTATTTAATAAATTAATATCGATTTATTTAATTGATGATGTTATAATTTACGAAGTATTATTGGTCCAAAACGCTATGCGCTGGGTACATGGACTTCCTTTTACGATTTTCTTAAGACTCCCCGAATACTGACTGTCCAGAAGCTCTCGTACCTAAGAGTTCCCCCTCCCTACTTTGATGGACAGTGGTTGATAATCTACTTTAGGTAGGCATCTTCACGCCACGTCTGATGCGCAAACGAGGCGTAGCCATTAACACCTTAGTAGATTCTACTCCTGGTGTCTTGCTGAAGGAGACCCCTAGTTTGGTCAGTCATTGGTCTTTTTGCTGATCGAGGTACACGCGAAGCTATTGTTATAACCAAGATCATCGATTCCCAAGCTATTGTGGGGTCGGTTTCGATGTGGTGTTGTCTGTTCCCAGGAATAATGGGGCAGTCCCACTTTTTTCAAATCTGGGTATAGGAAGGTCTCGACGCTTCCTCAGAGTTTAATCTTTTCGTCGGCTTCGAGCCTTCCCTCTACCATAAGTTTATAATGTTACGGTTTTCTCCGTAACAGAGTGAATGTGAAGAGGAGTGTTTGTTGTTGTTGTAGTAGCAGTCGTTTCTCCTCCTCCAAGTTATACAGTATCATCGTCTGTTGGTAGTTCCAGGAATTCTGCAACCTCTATTGGGTGTTCCCATAGATCAATAACATTTAGATTTGTTGGTCTTCCGGGACAATTAAATAAATGTGGAGTGTCATGTGGGCTCTGATTACTATGATTGCACTTGTCTTCTATGGCTGGGTCTATTCGGCTCATGTAACTGTTCAGTTGTTTGGAATATCCTGATCGAAGTTGTGACAATGTTGTTCTGGTGGTTCGTGGCAGCTTACGCTCTTCTGGTGAGATGTCTGGTGGTTTAGTGTTCAATACTTTATTTGGTTTGTATGAGTTTATTGCTTCTTCTACAATTCTGGTATGTATAGATTTTTTGAGGATTTTGTAGGTTGGAGTATCTATATTGGGTGTAAGAACATCTTGTATTTGATCTTTGTAGTTTGTACTTAAACGATGTCACTGCTACAACAAGAACAACAACCAAAGACGGTCATATAAAAACTAAAAAAAAAAAAATCTTACAAAAATAGAATCCACTTTTTACCCGTAAAGTATGATTTAAATTCCAAATTTTTGAAATCAGGGTCTGAGATACCTGCTGATTTTTAGGTACCCATTACTATCCCCAAGGAATACTTTCGGAAGGATGTTCAAGTTAAGATTTTTTTTTAATTTCAGAGAGTTGGTATTCAGTGACCCCAGAGAAGGTTGCTCAACACATTGCTTCCAGATGTTCAAGCACCGATATTGTTATTGACGCTTTTTGTGGATGTGGTGGAAATACTATTCAGTTTGCAATGGTCTGTCAGAAAGGTAACCAAATATGAGTTCCTCCCTCCATCTCCTCTAGTTGTAACGCAAATCATGTTGCCCCGCGTCCCACGTAAACTTTCGCTAGAAGGCGACCTACAATTTTACTCAGAGAGCCCCTCTCGCAATCTTGGGGGGGGGGGCATATAGAATATTTTAACTGTTCACTTACGGAGTTTAGTGCAGAGATGCCTGCTTTTTTTGCATTTTTCATCGAGTATTACCTTGTTGGTGGTGTCGTGGTAAGATGCTCTGACTGGTAAACAGTAGCCATGGGTTCAAACCCATGAAATTTCATTCTCATGAATATTTACCACTATTCAACGAGATGGAAGGGGTTGGAATTATCAACATCTAGTTTGGAGTCAACAAAGTAACTACCCTAGCCTTCCACCACCATTACTTTCCGCGATGGACACGGGAAGTAAATAATTTTATTTACTTTCCGGACCTTGTATATAAAATTCCGGTTCACATAACCGGACTTTGCATATAAATGGAGTCGATGGGTACACAATATATAATATGTCCCCCCTTGATATCATGATATTTTTGACAGAATATGTTTTGTATATAAATGGAGTCGATGGGTACATAATATAATATGTCTCCCCAAGTATTGGGTACATAATATAATATGTCCCCCCCTTGATATCGTGATATTTTTGTCAGAATATGTTTTGTATATAAATGGAGTCGATGGATAGATAATATAATATGTCCCCCTTGATATCGTGGTATTTTTGTCAGAATATGTTTTGTATGTAAATGGATTCGTTGGGTACATAATATAATATGTCTCCCCAAGTATTGGGTACATAATATAATATGTCCCCCCTTGATATATGTTTTGTATATAAATGGAGTCGATGGGTGCATAATATAATATGTCCCCCTTGATATCGTGGTATTTTTGTCAGAATATGTTTTGTATATAAATGGAGTCAATGGGTACATAATATAATATGTCCCCCTTGATATCGTGGTATTTTTGTCAGAATATGTTTTGTATGTAAATGGATTCGATGGGTCCATAATATAATATGTCCCCCCTTGATTTGTCAGAATATGTTTTTTGTATTGCTAATAGTTTGGGAAATGTTTGGACGGCTTAAATTTCAATGGACCACCATGTATTCTAGTTTTATCTGTTGTTATAGCGGTATTCCTCTTAAAATGGTAGAATCAGGTTTATATGGGATTACCGGAAAGGTTTTGATAACCCTTAGCTGCAAACGATACGATATGCGTTTCAGGTAGTCCTGGTGCGTAGAACCGGCCATCGTGAGGACACTTATTTTCCCTTTGACTACGCATCCTAACTCCCTCCCACCCAGCCGATTTTATCTTTCATATGTCTCACTCTCTTTCAGTAATATCCATTGATATCGACCCCAAGAAGATCCAACTGGCCAAACATAACGCTTCTGTCTATGGCGTGTGCGATCGGATTCAATTCATTGTGGGAGATTTTTTTCAAGTTGGGCCTCAATTGAAAGCAGATGTTATATTTTTGTCCCCGCCTTGGGGGGGACCTGAATATTGCAGATCGAGTTTCTCCATTGAGAATGTGTTCCCCTTGTATGGTGGAGGAAGGGCGTTGTTTAATATGGCCAAACAAATAACAAATAATATTGGATATTACTTACCTAGGACTACCAATACGTTTGAGGTAAGACAAAACAAATTACAAGTAATATTGGGTATTACTTGCCTAGGACTACCAATACATTTGAGGTAAGACAAAACAAATTACAAGTTATATTGGGTATTACTTGCCTAGAACTACCAATACATTTGAGGTAAGACAAAACCTTTCTGTTTCGAATATAGAGAGAGTCGATCTTATAACTACCAATACAATGCCCGTCGTAGACCGTGAACTTTACGGTGCCACATAGCGTCAACCCATTTTTTTGATTATTTTCAGTTGATCGAGTTGGCCGGGGTTGGCAATACTTGTGAAATTGAACAGAACTTTTTGGGAAGAAAATTTGTCGCTCTCACAGCGTACTATGGGAGCCTGATGCGTGAAGCTGATCAGTTAGCCAGGAAGTCGCACTGACAGGTAAATACCTTGTCACATTATTTATTGTGGAGGATTTTTTTCTTCTTCTTCAATGCTCAATTTGGTGTGGCTGTTTATTTATTTAGCGCATGGCTTTTTACAACACTTCTCTTCAAAAAAACATTTAATCCTTTTAACGACGTATACTAGAGCTCAAATAAATATCTCTTTGCTTCATAAATATGGGTCCAGAAATGCAGCCCCTCCACTTATCAGAGCCGGCCAAAAAAAAAATCAAAACGATTGCCAAATGTAGTAGAATTGAGTAGATCAGTATTGTTTACTATTTATTGAACATCTCGCCCCATGCAGAATAAAACATGGAAAATGCCGTTTTTAACTTTTGAGTATCCCCATAACTTTAGCGACCATAGGCCGGCCGATTTCAACTGAGGTTACTCCAAATGTAATCAGTAGGATCAATCAACGCTAGCCGAAATGAAAATGACTGTACTATACGGTAAATAGAAAAGTGGACTGATTTTGGATTTTAAATTATTAAAAAAAGTTTTGCTGGAAAATTAAGTTCGATATTATTGACACAAATTATACATAAAAATATTAATTAGTAAAATAAGAGAGAGAAACGCACACTCACTTTACAAAGGTTTGAGATGATCTGATTCGGCCCCTTCCTTAGCATAACTTGTTGGGTGTTGAGATTGACATTCTATTTGAAATGAATACCTACTAAATCAGGACCGGAACACAGGTAGGTATGAGGGTGCACACGCGAGTACCGAACAATGACAATAAAATGCGGACCTGTCAACCCGGGTACCTTGTAATGCCGTGATCCTTACTAAAATTGTAAGGAAATATACATTTATATTGTTGTTGTTTTTTATCGATGCAGCCACCGAGGGGAGCATCACCATCAGTTAATGAAGCTGGTTAGCTTCATTAGGTTTTAGGAAGGGCATGCAGCCTTTAAAAAACTTTGCTTCAAACCAACGATGAGACGTCATCAGAAAAAAAGCTAGTTTCTACGCAGTACCTCAATTGGTACCTCTAACAACTATGAGTTGTTAGTTAAGGTTACTGTGCCAGGAAAGAGTTACAGTTGTAGAGTGTAGGTACTGAACAGAAGGTTGTGGCATGTTGGAATTGGGGAAAGAAACGCCAACCGAATGAAGTAGGGTAAAGTTTTAAATGCACGATTTCTCTTTCACTGCCCATAACACGCGGGTTTCATATTATCTCATATTTCATTTTCGTTAATAACTTTTTACTTTCCTCATCCTATAAAAAGGAAAGCATTGTAATGGGTTGAAATTTTCGATGTTGAGTTTTCAATGTCAATGCACGTTTTGGGGTCCCCAGAACCCAAATCTCGAGTTTCAGCCATGGCTCTGTGTGTCTGTCTGTCCGTCTGTCTGTGAACAAGATATCTTAAGAACGGCAGGCAAGTGCTGGAGACTTGAAATTTGGTATGTATGTTCCGTTTTATGCCATGAACGGCAAAATAAGCCTTTGGTGGAAATAGTAAATGTATATTTCCTTGTGTTATTATGTCACAATGTTTGTGGGCATCATAGCATTACAAGGTATTTTCAACATTCACTCCAATATCACTAAGCCTAAGCTACACTTTTAACAATTTCCTTATAATGCTACCACTTGGCGCTATTACCATAGCTACTCAATTGTCCTCAGGAGGCTGAGTTACCCCCAAACACAACCAGACCAAGTAGAAAATTCGAAAAAACCTTTTTCAAATTTTCGACCCGTCCGGGAATCGAACCCGGAATCTCCGTGGTGCAAGATGAGTGTGATGCGCACTCTGCCAAGGAGACGTTTTTTTTATGCCTTTTAGGCCACCTAAAACTTTCTCGCTTTGAGTTGATATGTTTTCGCGACAAAATTTTTAGGATATCGGTAAATATGTATTTTAGGGTAGGTAACTTTTAAAAAATGGTCGAAAAAAAAGAGGGGCATAGCCGTAAAAACGTTTCCTAACCTCTATTTTTTTTTTTCAGACGTGTGGAAACGTTTCCCTTAACCCAATTAGAAAGGTTAGGAAACGTTTTTACGGCCATGCCTCTCTTTTTCCGTCTGTTTTCT
>CM022876.1:26000551-26011008 GCA_012654025.1 Pachypsylla venusta | reverse complement strand
TATAAATGCGAAAGTAACTCTGTCTGTCTGTATGTATGTTACGCTTTCACGCTTAAACTACTGAACCGATTTTGATGAAATTTGGTATGGAGATAGACTAAACTTTAGGAAAGGACATAGGCTACTTTTTATCGCGAAAAAAAGGGGGTTGGAACTATAAACGGCCATGCCTCTAAGGCGCCAAGCGAAGCGGGCGTATTCTGCTAGTATACTATAATATTAAGATGATTGACGATATTACCCCGGTCGTCCTGTGGAATTGACTACAAGGTACTTGTCCACTCTTACCGTATAACTTATTAGCAGATGCCCGCAAATATACTATATTATTAAGATGATTGACGATATTATCCCGGTCGTCCTGTGGAAGCGTCTATAAGGTCCTCGTTTTCTCTTACCGTACAACATACTAGCTGATGCCTGTAAATATACTATAATATTAAGATGATTGACGATATTACCCCGGTCGTCCTGTGGAATTGACTACAAGGTACTCGTTCACTCTTACCGTATAACTTACTAGCTGATGCCCGCAAATATACTATATTATTAAGATGATTGACGATATTACCCCGGTCGTCCTGTGGAAGCGTCTATAAGGTACTCGTCCACTCTTACCGTATAAAATACTAGCTGATGCCCGCAAATATACTATACTATTAAGATAATTGACGATATTATCCCGGTCGTCCTGTGGAAGCGACCATAAGGTACTCGTCCACTCTTACCGTATAACATACTAGCTGATGCCCGCAAATATACTATACTATTAAGATAATTGACGATATTATCCCGGTCGTCCTGTGGAAGCGACCATAAGGTCCTCGTCCACTCTTACCGTATAACATACAATTTGGTATGCATCTTTTCTGTTTCGAATATAGATAGAGTCGATCTTATAATTTTTCTGGAGCTTTTTACTTTCCTTATTCTATGAAAAGGAAAGTATTGTAATGGGCTGAAAACGTTTTGGGGTCCCCAGAGCCCAAATCTCGAGTTTCATCAATTGGTCCGTGTGTGTGTCTGTCTGTCTATCTGTGAACAAGATATATGAAGAACGGCAGGTGCTAGAGATTTTAAATTTGGTATATTTGTCAGTTTTATGTCATGAACGGCAAAATAAGCTTCTGGGGGAATCGAATATACTGTTGGCGGTTTTATACCGCTTTTTAGCGGTTTTCGTATATCCTGCTTAAAATGAGAACGGTAATAGCTACAAATTTAAACTTGGTATCTATTCATATCCATTTCATACAAGAAATTGAAAAATACAACTTAGGTTGAAGTGTAATATACCTATGATTGGCTGCTAATGGGTGTTTGAAGGCAGCTTTTTGCGGTTCCGCCTAAAACCAGAATGGAAACAGCTAGAACTTTAAATTTGGTGCTAATTCATATCAATTCCATATAAGAAATTGAAAAATACAACATAGGTTGAAGTGTAATATATAATTGTTTTTCCGCTCTGGGGACTTCAAAACGTGTTTTGGCATTGAAAACTCGACATCGAAAATTTCAGCCCATTACAATATTTTGTTCTTCTTTTATAGATAAGGGAAGTCGTGTGATGTTCAGACCAGATTTTGTGGTATGTTTTCTAAAATATCTTCTTATTAAGATTACTTTTTATGGTTTTCCTAAATCACCACCTTACTTTAGACTTTTTACCCGAAAAAGAAAAGGAAAGTTAGCCCTGATTTTGTTAGGACTTTTATTTAAATAAAAAATATTTTTACCATTCCATTTAAATTTCACGAGAATTGGCATTTTTGTTAAAAAAAAGAGACACTTCTGGGGTTCGAACTCGGATCTCACCATAACCACTCGATTGGCCTCTTTCCTGTTCCTAGAGCTTTACAGAATTCAAAAGTCCCAAGCCGTTCGAGAGTTACACGGCCTCCGCTGGGACTTCTTGGACATATTGTACATTTTTTTACAGCATTCAATGGAAGTTTGTATCAACACTCGCGTGAGCTCGGGCGTGTAAAGCGAACAAAAAGTTTAGACTAGTAGTTCTGTGAATTGTAGACCTGACTAATATGCAACCATTTGGCGCCGGTGTTCCCGAGCTAGAGTTATCTTGGTACAAACAGACGTTTAAAGAAAAATCGTGGAGTAAAAACTAGACAGAGTTATCATGGTACAAACAGACGTTTAAAGAAAAATTGTGGAGTTAAAACTAGACTTCATTTCGTTCAGTTAAAGATCACTGAAGTTAAGTAACGTCCAGCGATATTGGACCATGTGTCCCCCCCTCCAAATAGGCTTGGATTTCTCACAATGTAACCTAGGTTTTACGATATGGTCTAAGGCTCGGACTCAATGGTGTGCGTGAGTGTATGATTAACAGTTATGTGATCTTCAGAAGTCATTCTCTAGCCATCGTCTATGGCACGTTGAATACACCAATTCCTGTTAGATCACTGAAGTTAAGCAACGTCCAGCGAGGTTATACCATGTGAGTGTGCACGTGGGTCCGCGCCCTCGTGATGCTGGCTTTTCCGGCCCAGCCCAGGCTAGGTGAGATCAGTGTGGACAGCTGGTTTTCCAGCAAATGGAGGGTAAAACCCCCGTAAAGTTCATTCAGAAAAAACTTCTGAACGCACTGACAAAGCTTCTTTATCTTCACCCATGAGGAAACAAAAAATAAATAAAAATTTTTGTGCAACACCTTTGTCGCCCATTCTAGCCAAGGGTCATTTTAGTAAACATGTTTTGCTTTTATGATTATACTAGCTATGGGTACCCATATGATATACTGGCTGATTGATTGATTGGCTGACTCAAAACAATGACGCGATGCGATGGCTCAAGAAACTAGAAATTTGGAACACAGATTCCTCTTAAAGACGCGTTCACACAATTCCGATCGGCCTTCTTTGTATTGTTCTCGAATTATAATAATAATAGTCAATTATTTATACTGCCCGAATAGAACTGAAGAGTCTCTTTACAACGGCAGTTTTAATAATAATAGTCCTTTACCTATACTGCCCGAATAGGACTGAAGAGCCCCTTGACACCGGCAGTTTTAATAATAATAATAGTCCCTTATTTATACTGCCCTAATAGGACTGATGAGTCTCTTTACAACGGCAGTTTTAATAATAATAATAGTCCCTTATTTATACTGCACGAATAGGACTGAAAAGTCCCTTGACACCGGCAGTTTTTTGGGTGCTATTATTATGTGGTAAATATTTCAAATTCATGAGGATAAAATTTCATGGGTTGGCTGGGGGTATAATTATGTCGTATAATTACCTGTGGTGCAGTTTGGTGTGCATAGTCTTAATGTTACCTAAATGTGATGTGATGCACTCTAGTGGCTGTCCACATGAGTTTCCTCACTTTCTGTTCTATTCCTTAAAAGGAGCATTCACTCTACACAGTAAAAGTGTCAGTGATCTCCGACGTCGTACCGTGATCTTCACAGTGATTTGACATGAAAAATTACTGGCTGAGCACGGAGAGAAAACATTGACGGGTGTTACTAAAAGCACGGTGAGAGCACTGTAACTTTCACTGTGTAGTGTGCGGATGCTCCTTTATGGTTGAATCTATATTTTTCAAAAAAGTACATTTCGAAGAAATAAAAATTAATGCAACCTTTTTGCCAGAAACCAGAAAGGCATCGTTATAATAGCCATAGTGTACATCAGTAAAAAATAATGAAAAAAAAATGGGTGCGTGTACTTATGTACGCGCGTGAGAATTTATACCTACATACATCTTGTTAAAAATAAATTTAATAATATTTCAAAAAAACATTCTACCCTACCGGGGAGTGAACTCACAATCTAACAAATATGAAACCGGGGCCTTGCCACTGAGCCACAATGTTCTATGGATATACGAGTAGAATGAGAAAATACAATATTTAAATTTAACTCTCATCATTTTTTCATAACTAACTTCATCTGTGTTACACTGATGCGGTAATAATTTTCCGTTACACTGATGTGGTGATATTTTTTTGTTACAGGTGCGCGCGCATCTAAAAATTTCACTCTCATCATTTTTTCATAACGCGCCTAAAGAAGTACAACTTCAAAAATAAAATGATAAATCCATTTGGACTGATTTTTTTTTTCTTTCTTTTTTTGCTTAACGTGTCTGTAACATCTATTGGTCATTCGAGACGGGGGTATTACCCTAAATTCGCTGGAAATTCGCCAACATATTGACCTCACCCATCCTAAGTTATGGCCGGAAAAATAGCCAGCATTACAAGGCCCCGAAACCACGTAGCCACATGGTATAACCTCGCTGGACGTTACTTAACTTCAGTGATCTAACGGGAATTAGTGTAGTCTACGTGTCATGGACGCTGACTTAGAATGTTTCAATGGTTTTAACTTTAAACAAACGGTTCAATTATGTGCTAACAGTGTTGCGGTGTACCTCGGTTTGGTTCTAATTGATCTAAATAACAAGAAGTCCAGGGTCCGTCTGCGGTTTGATATTTGAAATTGACCTTTTAAGTTATTTAGGATCATTATAGTGGCACCAGGTCAGATCTTTGCAATTATATTGTTTTTAATCAATCAATAATTGCATCAATCAATTGTCGCACGTTTCAATCAACCCTCAATTTTTTTTTTTTTTAACGTCTCTTTAACATCTATTGGTCATTCGAGAGGGGGTTTTACCTTCTATTTGCTGGAAACTTACAAACCAGCTACCGACAGTGACCTCACCCAACCTGGGTCGGGCCGGAAAAATAGCCAGCATCACGAGGGCGCGAACCCACGTGGATACCTACATAGAACAACCTCGCTAGACGTTGCTTAACAGCAATCGAACAGTAACTGGTGTATTCAACGTGCAATAAACGCTGGGCTCCTGCAATCTTTGTTCAAAACTTAGGACTTGTAGTATTCCTCATTGGAACCAGTACATGTCGTGCTTTCTATTTTTCCAACCTGTTGTTTTAAAAGAGAACTTTGGGCCCTGAGCAATGATTTAAAATATAGAATTAGGCTCTTTTGGCTTCACACTAGTTCCCTCTCACGGATTTAACAACCATCTTAATTCCCAACACTGATGGAGAAAAAAGTAGGAACGAAAAATATCAAATTCTGAGGAGGGGGCGGTATTCCCCCCTCAGACTTTGGTAACGGGCAGGACTAATGCGGCATGAATTTTGAATTCATTTAACAAATTTTTACCCAATTAGAGAGGCTAGGAAACGTTTTTACTATCATGTCCCTATTGCGCATGTATAACCGTCCAACATGGACCCCTGACGGTCAATAAAAGAGCGAGTAAAAAAGAAAACTTGCCACCTTGTTCCTGCCCTGTGTAGGACCCCCCCTTTTCCCCTTAGTTGATTCCATAGAACAAATCTTCTGCGCACGCTACGACACTGAATTACATAATGATATCTTAGCCCAGATCTTCTATAACCAGACGGACAGGTCACGTGATCTGATGCTATCATATATTATTTGCATTGAGGATTCCCGCCTTATTTAATAATTCTGGTCTGCCAATTATTGTCTACGTATAGCAAGTTCATTACACATCTCAATAATGAGGTGAGAAATATTTGTTTGATTGGTGAGTTGAAGGTTATGGGATGGATGGACTTGATGTAGAATATTGTTGGCTATATTTAGCCAACAATATTTTTCATTTCATACGATTGAACATTGGAGCCTGTTTGATGGGATTTTTCAGAACATGGACCTATGGGCAGGGCCGCCGAGAGAAAATCTGGGCCTTGGACTAGAAAATTACGGGCCCCTTTGCTGAAATGAACAAATTATTAAGGGCCCCTCCAAAAGCCCGGGTCCGGGAGGCTTACCCTAGTCTCTTTCCTCTCGGTGGCCTTGCCCATGGGGGATTCAGGGAAAAGTCGGTAGGTGCCCCATTTCAAATAGCTCACGAAGGCTTAGGTGGGAGAAAAAAGAACATATACATATGTACCTATTCTTCTTTATAGCCCAGGAATTTTAGGAAAATAAAACTCTGCCAATGTGACACATGGGTTTATTATTTTACGGGCTAAAAAAAAATCCCTCCATCAAAATTTGATATCTTACGTATCCCCGGTACGCAGAATCCAATAATAATAATCTGACAAACCCGTGTTGGGTTTGTCAGATTCCCCTAACGGGCGCGGCCCCCTGCGAATGGAGGATGCTCGCTCTTGAGAGGGCAGTGTGGAAATAAAATACCCGCAGTGGAACAAAAATCTGACACTATGATGAAATGAGAAAGTTAAGGAGTTATAAAGCCTCGGAAAATAACGACGTGAACGGTGTCAGGAACAACTCACCTGGCGCCGCGTCCGGCAGGAAACCCGAGGCGTCTCAGGTCATCATCACGCAAAGTACTCAACTCAGTACTTAACACAAACCTGTTTCTTCGAAAACAAGAACATTTAAAATAACATCAATCAAAGGAGACGGGAACTGCCTTTTTCGTTCAGTTAGCCAATTCATACCTATTGTAATTGGAGCAACAGGACTTATATCTAAGGCCACCTGCGAAGCAATTAGAGAAGTCCCCGGCAAACACAATCTGATTAGTATGCAAAAAGCAGTAGTGTTGAGTTCTGCACATATAGTACGAAAAGTACTATAGCGAAGAACATCTAGAATAAAGAAACACCCCAGGTGCACGGTGTGCACTCGGTGTTCTCAAGGCATGACTTAGAAGAAACCATAGCATAAGGCTATGGTTTCATATTAACCATGTGATTACCAGAAATAATAATCCCTTCGTCTATGTGATTACCAGAAATAATAATAATAATCCCTTCGTCTGTGGCCCTTCGTATCCTGTACACCGTCCCCCATGAAGCAAACTTTTGGCACTATTATGATGAAATTTGCTATGTAGTTGGATTCACTTCGTTTAGTCAATGAGTGATAAAAAAGTCAAATAATTACATTGGCAGAGTTTTTTCATCCACAAAAATGTTGGATGTCACTTTTGTTTGAACGTATATTAATTAATTTGAAGTATATTAATTTAATAATACAAACCCATTTGAAATAAAAGTTAAGAAATGTTAATATTAATTAACAGCTTCAATAGCTCAGATGGCTGAGGCGGTGCATTCGTAAGCAGGAGGCTATTGGTTCGAATCTACCTTTATCCCCGCCGGTCACAATTCACAATATAGATCTAAATCTAAATAAATGTCACCAGTGATCATTGCAGTCTTAATAGCATTTAAATCCACACCCCACTGTTTACCAGTAAGACGCTCTCTTACCACTACACCACCAACCCATAAATCGGGGAGAAACCGGAAATTTTCAATTTCCATATTTTTTATGAGGTCCTTATATACCATTTTAGGGGGGGGGGGGACCATTCTCGGTTATTTTTCGTTATCACCTTTAGTTTCCCCTAAAAAACATGGACGAGAAACCGCTAAAAAACGTCTTTTTTTTAGGGTAACTTCCTTCCAGTTCAATTTTCACATTTAGCCATGTTGGGGCTACATTTATTATGAGACAATCAGTGTACTAACTGGGTTTTGTGTTTCATAAATTTATATAGATTAACTAGCATCCCCCGATCGCGGCTTTGCCCGCTCATATTTTAAATGATGTATCATGCTTCTCGCTCCAATGTATTTCTTATGTGGATTGATTACTTTTCGCGATTTCTACCTCTTAAAATTTTGCAAAATCCTTTCTTGGTACACACTTACATGGTGCAACGAAGGTCTCTGTCAAATTTCAAGTCTGTAGCATTAATAGTTTCGGCTCTACGTTGATCAGTCACTCAGGACATTGCCTTTTATATATAAAGATTATTGATAAATATTTTGAAGTGTATTCTAAATAGTTCAGCTCCTTTAAGTGTGCCACAAAACTAGAATTGCCTTCGTCATCCTCGCCTGGCTTCTATTTAATAGAAGTCTGCTTGAGCGAGGCACGTCAGCTATCTGATTAGCAGATACCAGATAGCTATTTATAATAGACTAGTTCTAGTTACAACCAAATAATCGAGAACCCTAAATTAATGTTTTACTCAGTCAACCAAATCGACCGACAATTATTTGGTTTAGGATAAAAGTACCAAAGATTGGTCATCATTCTTTTTTTTTTTATCATAAAAGCATAAACATGTTTACTAAAATGACCCTTGGGACGACAAAGGTGTTGCACAAAATAATTTATTTATTTTTTGTTTCCTCATAGTTGAAGATAAAGAAGCTTTGTCAGTGCGTTCAGAAGTTTTTTCTGAACAAACTTTACGGGGATTTTACCCTCCATTTGCTGGAAACTTGCAAACCAGCTACCCACATTGACCTCAACCAGCCTGGGTTGGGACGGAAAAATAGCCACCAGCATCACGAGGACGTTGCTTAACTTCAGTGATCTAACGGGAACTGGTGTATTCAACGTGCCATAGACGCTGGCTGGTCATCACTCTAAAATCAGTTTAGATTTATTACGAATTACACTGTTGGTGTTTATTTTCAATAAATTATTTTCAATATATTTGGATTCGGATAAAAAATTCACCCCCACCAAAAAAAAAAAATTTGATATTTTAGGTGTCGATCCCAAAAATGGAATAAATAAAAAATGCGTTCGTCCGCCATTTTTGCGTTGATCGATTTTGATGAAATTTTATATTTAGGTCCATTTTGGGGTCTAAATGTGCCCCCAAACTTTTCGTTACTGCCAGTCACATATATAGTGTTCCATACTAAAAAAATGGAACCCCATTTTATGTGACTCACGAAATTTTTAACGCACAATTAGACCCCAATATGATGTACATACCAAATTTCAAGTCTAGCACTTTCCATTCTCTTTTTATCCGGATTAATGAATCCTCACAATACAAGGGAGTTTACAACAACACTAAGGTAGTGTGAGGTGCGTGCATTGAATGCTATTTTTTTAAAAAAAAAAAAATTCACACGATCTGAATTAAAATAATTTCCAATGAAAAAGAATGAATGGGTTAAACCCATTCAATTTGGGACTTTATAATATTTTTTTATTATATTATTTCATTTTATTTAAATTATATTAATTGTGAATAATTTAATTGTACAAATATATTATTACATTGCATGAAAGCCGCTGAAAATCGGAAAAGGCCGCCAGTTGTATATTTGATTATACTCAAAAGTTTTAAGATACAATTAGTCCCCAAACGGGTAAATTCCATGCAAATATAACAAATTTCATACAAATCGGTCAACTTTAAATGACAAAAGTACCAATCACGGCGAACAAACGGATTTTTACTTTCCCTTCCTATAAAAGATAAAGTATGGTTTATTATTGGACCCACACACTAAATTTCATTAAAATCGGTCAGCGCTATCCGGGAAAATTCGGAAATTGGCCATCACGGCGAACGATGTACAGGGTTCGAAGGGCGGTGGACGAACGGTTTTATATTGGATTTTTGTATTCTGCGCACTTTGAAACGTAAAATATCAAATTTGAATGGGGGGTATTTTTTTAGCGACGATATACCAAAAATAATAACTTCATTCACTTTGTTTAGTCAATGAGCGAGAAAAAAGGCCATGTGGTTAATCATTGGTTCCATTACCCTATCGGAGGGGTCAACTCGTTCAGTTACATTGTGACAGATAGAGGGCTATCCTCTCTCGTCAAATTCTATGGCGGAGACAGTTAGTCTAGATTTCTAGATTTTCTGTAAATGTAGGTTTTCAGGTAAATGATGATTTAGGCCAAGCTGGTGACTATGGTGCTGGCATTCAAGATAAGCCTCGGTCTGAAATCTCTCGCAGAGAGTTTGTACAGTTGTCTCTATATCTGAAATGTTAAGGGGTAATAAAGGCTGAAGGCTTCTGGTTACGGAAAGCTGCAAACATCGAAGCAACGAATTCGGGAGAACGCCGCGCCGTTCGTACAAAATCTTGCGAATGTTTATCGTCCATTGCCTCAGTATTTGTCCGAATTCCTAGTAGGTAAGCTCTTCGGGATGGTCTTTTTGATGTTCCTGATGAGGATCCTTTCACAGTCCATTTTTTACACTCACTTTTCGAACTCGTGCGCAACTAAATACCAACAGAACGGGACCAGCTCGCACTTCTTTGAACGAAAATCGACGACCAAACCGAGGACCAAAATATTTTTTTCTGTATGTTTCTCGGAATTCTTTACTCGTGAACTCTTTGGAGACTTTGTTCCTTTGTAGACAGGACTGAGTCTGTCGGAATTCTTTACCCGTGAACTCTGTTTGGACACTTTGTTCCTCTGTAGACAGGACTGAGTCTGTGTCGGAATTCTTTACTCGTGAAGTCTCTTTGGTCACTTTGTTCCTCTGTAGACAGGACTGAGTCTGTGTCGGAATTCTTTACTCGTGAACTCTTTGGAGACTTTGTTCCTCTGTAGACAGGACTGAGTCTGTGTCGGAATTCTTTACTCGTGAAGTCTCTTTGGTCACTTTGTTCCTCTGTAGACAGGACTGAGTCTGTGTCGGAATTCTTTACTCGTGAA
>CM022876.1:25957694-25991169 GCA_012654025.1 Pachypsylla venusta | reverse complement strand
GATTCTCACTTGGAATTCATTATTATTTGTTCGTAACAATTAATCAGGATCATTAATATGTTAATTAGCTTAACCCTTAAATGCTTATGTTATGATTCTCACTTGGAATTCATTATTATTTGTTCATAACAATTAATCAGGATCATTATTGTGTTAATTAGGTTAACCCTTAAATGATTATGTTATGATTCTCACTTGGAATTCATTATTATTTGTTCGTAACAATTAATCAGGATCATTAATATGTTAATTAGCTTAACCCTTAAATGCTTATGTTATGATTCTCACTTGGAATTCATTATTATTTGTTCATAACAATTAATCAGGATCATTATTGTGTTAATTAGGTTAACCCTTAAATGCTTATCTTATGATTCTCACTTGGAATTCATCATTATTTGTTCATTACAATTAATCAGGATCATTAATATGTTAAATAGGTTAACCCTTAAATGCTTATGTTATGATAAATATGAATATAAATATATATATATTCTACCAATGGGACACATGGGTTCATTATTTTACTGACTAAAAAATTACGTCCCCAAAAATTTATATTTTACATTTAAATTAAATTTAAAAAAAAATCCAAAAAAAATAAGTTTATGCCGCGCCACCAACTGCCACCTTTTTTCCGAGTATTTGTTGTTTACTGAAGGAAAATGTTCTTTTATTCTGGTGACGATTGATTGTGATGTCTTTTTAATGTATTCGCCGAAGTTGGGGACGTTTATTTGGTAGATGCCCCTTTAGTCAATTGGGTTTATTATTTATTATGTCCTTCTGATCAAATAAGGCGTTCTTGAAAATTGTCACTATATGTGAATCGATATCGAGAGTCAACCCATATTTTAAGTCGAGTCAAGTCATGTCGACTCACCTAAGTGAGTCGAAAATCCCATCCCTACAGTAAACACACCCAGTCACTGCCGAACTAAAATAGGGAAGTACTGTACGACGTCATTTCGAGCATGGCAAGGAACATAAACAATAGAAATCATATTGCCAGAGAGATGAAGGTCAACGGCAGTTTAAAGTCCTAGGAGATTTCCTAAGGGGGGATCAGATCAGTTTTAGCTATAGGAAGAGCACAAGCTCCGAACTATAAAGACCAGTGCCTGTTTCACCACAATTATAAGATCTGATCAAGTGTTACATCAAACTTCCTAACAACTGTATCTAGCAGACAAAGGTCCTCCTAAAGACCTCTCACAAACCTCTCACAATATGCTTGTCACTGTTCTAGTCTGTTCGGTCACCTTTATAGGGTTCCATACTAAAAAGTCTCTAGCGCTTATCAGGTACAGTCAATTGCACCCAAAAGTTTTGACGCACATTAGACCCTATATGGGACCTATAAATGGCCATCATGACGGACAAACGGATTTGTTTATTCGATTTTTGGATTCTACGTACCTTGAAACGTAACAAATTTTAAGGGTAGAGGGGGGGGGGGATTTTTGTTGTTTGTTTATTATAACTTTTCGTGACGATTTTAAACGTTCATCATTTAAAATAATGAACGGAAATCATGGAGTAAAAATTAGACTTCACTTCGTTCGTGTCAATAACTTTGTGTTACTAATCATCTTTCTTGGTGTTCCTCTCGTCTGGTGAGATCAGAATGAGATTTTTTTTTTTTTTCAAAACTTTAAGCTTTAAAATCCGTTGAGAATTAAAACTTCAAGCCTTGTTCACATCTTTTGTTTTCATATTTCTTAGTGCGTCCCAAACTTGTCAGGGCTTCTTGTTGGAGGACCAGACGCTCGAGAAAGGATAAGAAGTTTTGTTTATTATATATTTTCAATAAGGAACCTGTTTAACTGTGTACCTGTACTGAAGCTGATGAACTAGCCTGGGCCGGCTCCTCAATACCATTCACTGCTCCGGAGCTGGCTGCTAGTATTGCAAAATGTTTAGCTAGGGTAGCTTTGAAAAACACAGTGAGACCTTGAACAGGGTCACGGGACTTCATTTCCCTAAGAGGATAATTACTGATCTACGGAGAAAGCAGCAAAGAGACGCAAAGTCAGACTGACGATTGGGCTGCTGACGGTCAGTGTGCTCCAAGAAAATACCTAAAAAGTATAGGGGTCAACAAGGGAACAGCGATGTGCAGGATGTGTGGAGAGGAAGAGGAGACGGCTTGGCAAATCATATTTGACTGCCCATCTCTGGCATTAGGGTTCCCGGCTTGTGAACTCATAGAGAAGCATTCTGACCCAGTAGAGTCTTTCTTGAACTTTACTAGGGGTACAGTAATTTTAGGCCTGGATGAGAGATACTGGATATGTGTTTGTCTGTCTGTCCTTCTGATGTATGTAAAGAAGATATCTGTGGAACAGTAAGTGCTAGAGACTTGAATTTTCATGTATATGTCAAAATTATTCCTGGAACGAACCACGAAACTTTTGGTTGAAATCTTGAAATCGTAGTTACTGTTGGCGGTTTGGTGCCTATTCATATTACTTGCATTGATAGCTCAAAGACACCTTTGGTTGAAGTTTCATCTACCATAATTTTTAGCGGTGTTCGGCCGCCGCTTTTTGACAGTTCCAAAAAACATCAAACCCAGATTTCTCGCTTTAAATTTTTAAGATTCGATAAATTCCCCTTATCATGTACATCGCACTCTGTCCACCGCGCGGTGCAGAGTGTTGGCTGATTTTGATGAAATTTGGCGTACAAACGGATTTTTTTGGAAGGTTTGTAGAGTACCTTGAAACGTAAACTTTAAAATTTTCGGAGGTGCGTATTTCTTCTTCATGACGTGACGATTCTAAAGTTTTATCACTTCACCCTGTCCTATAGTAACCAAACTTATGAGATTGCAGCTCCAAATAAGTTGTTGTTTGTTGCTAATGTTTTTAATTGTCATCATACATCTCTTCTTGGAGGCTGATAATTGACATGGGCCCCTCAGAACCATGACAATCACTGTAATATAATTACGTCAGCCGCACATAAGTTACAAATATAATGATACTGTAGAGTTACTTTCCGTGTTATTTTACACCATCAGCTCAGGCGGCCCGTGAGGATGTCACCCTCAAGTAACTTTTACAATCTCAAGTATGATTTACTTTTTCCCATGGAATGTTAGAAAGACATAAAATGGATTGGAAGAAATTTTATCTTCGGTTAATAATAAAATATTGAAATAATACACCGAAATGTAAAAGTTTGAGCGTTTGGGAATCCTTACCTCTCAAGAATAGCATGACCATCTCTTGCATAAGTAGTCTGCCTGCCGCGCCTCGCTTCGCCGGTAGACTTAGCAAATGCATAAAATAATATTGTATTATTTTTAAGCCCTCGATGCTAATTCAGCATAGATTTATTTATACTGGGCCGGTAAGAATGTGGTTGGTATAGTACTAACCAAAGTAGATATATGAACTGTAGACCTCATTCAATTCAAATGGCCACCATTTGTAACCGGGTGGTAAAGTGGAAACAACCTCAGTTGGTTGCCTCAACAAACTGGTGGATTCATAATCAGGAAGCTGACGGTTCGAATCCAACTCCATTCCCCCCTCTTCGACTTCGCTACGGTTACGAAATTCAGAAACAATTTCGAGATTGCGAAATTGAAGCTTCTCAATTTTATATTTTTGGTGGAATTGACCCTGAAAGTGAACACGGCTCCTATTTAGAAAAATCAATATTTACCAAGGATATTACTTTGTTTACTGCGGAACAGCTTTCCCTCTCATCCCGATGTGTTAATACTCAATTATTGGTTGAGCATGAAAATTCAATATTTTACTCAAGAATATTACTTTTTTTTTTTTTTTACTTGAGAACATCTTCATATTCAATTTCAGCTTTCTCGCTCATCCCGATGTGTTACTTCTCAATTCCGATTTTTCGGCGGTGAAAACCGGCAATAAATCGGGGAGAAACCGGAAAATTCCAATTTTTATATTTTTCATGGGATCCTTATATACTATTTGGGGGGGGGGGTCCAATCTCGGTCATTTTTCGTTTTCTCCTTTAGTTTGCCCAGAAAAAATTGCAAAAAAACACCTAAAAAGCGACATTTTTGGCGGTAACTTAATCTCACTTGAACCTTTTCTTTTCCTTTCTCATTACGCACCTTCATACTAAATGCTGGGTGTCTACCAGACTGGAAATCCTGGAAAACCTGGAATTGTAAGGGAATTTTAGGAGGCTGGAAATGTCAGGGAATTTAGGAAAAAACGCCAAAAAAACGCCAAAAGTCAGGGAATTTTTCAAATTGATTTTTTTTTTTTTATCTCAAGGCCAATTTTATGCTTTTCCTGAAAAATTTCCCCTGCGGCGCTTATTATCGTTTTCCTCTAAAAATTTGGTACACATGTTTAGGGTATGAAGGAAATTTGCTGTATAGTTTTTGGGCCACAATATTGTGTTTTTTGGAGTCAGATGGAGAGACAAAATCTTAAAAAAGTACACTCGAAAATCTGGAAAAGTAGACTGAAAAACCTGGAAAAGTCAGGGAATTTCACTTTGACGATTTGGTAGACACCCTGAAAAGGGACCTGTGTGCCAAGTTTCAAGTCTCTAGGTTTAGCCATCGTGGAGCTACGTTGATTATCACTCAGTCAGTATACCAACTGGGCTTTGTATTTTATAAGTACAGATTGTCCCGTAAGTATAGGTGTTCCGCAATGCAAAAAGTAATATCCTTGAGTAAAACATTGAATTTTCTAAATAGGAGCTCTGTTTACTCTGGGGGTCGGTTCCACCAAAAATCTAAAATTGAGATGTTTCAATTTCGCAATCTCGAAATTGTTGTTGTATTTCGTAACCCTAGCGAAGCACGGGAAAACAGCTAGTTTCCGTATAAAGGTGTCAGTGACAGTGCTCTCGCCGTGATTTTAATAACACCCGCCAGTATTTTCTCCGTGCTCAGACTGTAATTTTTCATGTCAAATCACTGTGAAGATCACCGTACCTCGTCGGAGACAATTTCACAGTATGTGTAGTGTGAATGCTCCTTAGATATGATAAACATGCGTTCTCTCTGTTTGATAAAACACACTGTAGACCTAACCTTCCCCCTGTGTGCAGACATTTATTCAGAGCAAGGGCAGGCGAGGCGAGTGAGCCAAGAGGACTACCGACTGACCAAGGACAAAGATTTCTCTTATTGTTTGTCTGTAACCAATACAATAAATAGCACCACAAGGTGACCGACCTGGGACTGAGTGCCCAGAATACAATACAAATCTATAACCAGGCACCTAATCTGTAGTAATAATATGGTAATTTCAAGTTTCTTGTAGTATCACATACCTTTTTTGCAGTGGCGATGCAGGTAATGGTGCCCCCCCCCCGCCAATTTTCATTAGGGGGCCCCTAAATTTGGTTTATTATTTTCACTTTTGGAATCGGCACAAAAATAATTCATATTTTTCGTTTCAAGGGTCGTAGGTATAACAGAATTCATCAAAAATCAATTAGAAAATGTTCAATGGGCACTTTTGCAACTTTTCTACAGTGGCGATGCAAGTAATTTTGCCTCTTACCGCAAATTTTCATTAGGGGGCCCCTAAATTTGTTTTATTATTTTTACCTTTGGAATCGGCACGGAAATAATTCATTTTTTTCGTTTTAAGGGACGTAATTCATCAATAATCGATTAGATGGGCACTTTTGCCACTTAGCGTTATCGTGGAACAAAAATATAAACAGGCACTCATACAAACAGACAAAAAATACTAAAGTCTGGAACCCTATATATGTGACTGACGATGACGAAAATTTTCGGGGCACAATTAGGCCCTAAATGAAACCTATCTACATAGCAAATTTCATCTCGGTCAATGCTAAGTTGCTACTTCATGCGGCAACTGCGGACAGCGCGGCGGACAAACGGATTTTTTTTTATTTGATTTTTGTATTCTACGTACCTTGAAACGTAAAATATCAAATTTTGAGGGGGTATTTTTTTTTTTCTTCTTGTGGTTCATTATTGAAAATAATAAACCAATACATCTAAATTTGATATTTTATGTTTCAAGGTATGTAGAATTGTAGAATCCTAAAATCGAAGAAAACTGTGCCAATGTGATTCATGGTTTATTAGTTTACCTGTCTCAACCCCCCACCCCCGAGAAAATCTAGGGCGTAATTAGACCCTAACATACATACCAAATTTGAAGTCTCTGGCTCGTACTCTTTTTAGACAGGATTAATGAAAACCGCTAAAAAGCGATAAAAACCGCCCGCAGTTTATTTGGTTGAACCCAAATGTTTCAAACCTTAATGAGACCCCAAATATGGTTATACATACCAAATTTCAAGTCTCTAGTTCTTACCATTCTCTTTTTAGAGAGGATTAGTGAAAATCGCTAAAAAGTGGCAAAAAGCACCAACGGTGTATTCAATTGCACCCAAAATGTTTCGGGGCACAATTAGAGCCCAGATGGAACCTTTATACTAATCCAAATCGGTCAACGCTAACTGGCAAAAGTGCCCATCAGGGCGGACAAACGGATTTTTTTTTGGGGGGGGGGGTATTTTTTTTGTAACGATTCTAAAGGTAAAAGCCGTTTGTCCGCTGCGCGTACAGTAAACAATGTGGACTCTTGCATCTGCTATTGATCCTCATACACTGTGCTGCACTACTTTCACCCGGGGCCAAAATGACGGTTCATCATTCAAGTGAGAATTAAGGAGTATCCACAATACACAGTAAAACTGTCAGTGACTGTGTTCTTCGACGCTGTACCGTCATCTTCACATGAGCACGGTCCACGGACAAAACACTGACGTGTGTTATTAAAATCACTGTGTGGAAGCCATGTCCCTGAAAATTTCACCGTGTAGTGTGGATGCTCCTTTTTACAGGTCTCAGAATTACCCGTATCTACCAATTTAGAGTTTTAACTTGAATTAATCTTTTAGAAAATATTGTTTAGAAATCATGGGTGGCGGGCTTTGGATAGGCGAGGCGGTACCTTATTTTTTACAAGATTAATATAATAAATGGACAGATGGGCTGAGGAAGAGAAACTGAGAAGCTTTGGTGAGATGATGGGATACACGGGAGGCTCCAAAAATCCAATTAACCGAATAACTACGTGACCTATGAACCTTTCTCATAAATTCTACTCTTAACCCTTTAATGTTCAAAAAAAGAAAGTTGAATTAAACCTCTAAACAAGATTAACAATTAGAACATCTACAGTAACAACGACCAAAACAACAATATTATCAACAAATATAACAACAATATCAACAAAGTAACAATTTTTTAAAAACAGTAACAACTACAGCAAAAACATCTATATGATCAACAACAATATCAACATCATCAACAAAAACAACAACAATAATAATATCATCAACAACAAAAACAACAACAATAATAATATCATCAACAACAACATCATCTCTAAAAACAAACACTAACAACAACAATAACAACATCATCAACAAAAACAACAACATTGACAAAGCTAAGCTAAAGCTTTTACATTCTCACACAAGTAAAGTACATTATCCAGGTTCTTTGCCATTATTATAGTCCAGGAGATTTAGATGAAAAAATCGGTTTTATAACATTTTAATATTTTCAGCAAAACATATTTTGCTGAAAATGTTAGATTATAATGTTACCTCATCAGTATTACCTATAAAAAGTGTTTTGACTTTTATCGTTGGCCATCTTGCATTTTTTGCTCATTTTTTTATTTTTTCCAAATATCTCGAGAACGGTTAATTTCATCGAATTTTTTATTAGGAGTTATTTGAGGGCAAACTGAATTTCCTACAAACGTCGATTTTTGTCGTACATTTGATTATACATTTTTGTCGTATATTTGAGCATACATTTTTGTNTTTTTTTTTTTTTTTTTTTTTTTTTTTTTTTTTTTTTTTTTTTTTTTTTTTTTTTTGCAAATATCTCGAGAATAGTTAAATTTATCGATTTTTCATACGACTTTACTGAACTGCAAGCTTAGTACTATACAACTTTGTTGATGTTCGATTTGTAAATGATACTGAAAATTTGGTTTTTGTATGCCTATATCTCAAAATAAATAAATTATCATATAATTCAAGATGGCGGAGGCAGACAAACTTTTCCGCCTCGGGACTTTCTAAAATATTAATGAGGGAGATCTAATCGAACATTTTCAGCATAATTTTGAAATATATCATTTTATTGTTGTTTTTGCTTCTAAAATTCCTGGGCTATTATTGTGTTTTAAATTAGTTGTAACATTGACTGTCATTATCTTAACATAGCAAGCACATTAGCAACGTAACAGCCATGCCTGGCGTGGCTTGCATTGTTTGGTGACTTGCAGTTTAGGCGAGTGGTCACTATAAATGTCACTATAGACAATACTTAAGTTTCTATAGGATAGTAAAAACTCCTTATGTTATTAAGCAATTGCATTGTAGGTAGAGGGGCTATACGCGTTTCTCTAGTTTTTGATGCCCTTGACCCTTTATTACCCTGCGGATAGGGGGACTTAAAAAAATACTTCCAAGGCACCCAACTTCTTGTCAGTCGTAAAAGGCTACTAACGAACCGAACGATATCTTTTCCATAACCCATGCAGAAAGCAAGGAGAAGCATTCTCAAGTATCAACAATTAATGACGAGTTGGTTTGCAAACCAGTCCCATGGCTGTTTAACCTATGATGATGATGATTACCGGAAGTCCGACTTTGGCAGGACATGTCCTGTTTTTGAATTTTTTTATCTCGTAACACTAATTGTTGTTGACTAAATAAAATTATGTTCCAATTGGTTTGCTGCGTGTATCGTGACCACCTCTTAGAACACATTCCATTATTATTATTTAACAGATTGTTTATCTGAACTCCCGTCCTGCGTACTACCTCGTGTCGTGTCCTACACTAATTGTTGTTGACTAAATAAAATTATGTTCCAATTGGTTTGCTGCGTGTATCGTGACCACCTCTTAGAACACATTCCATTATTATTATTTAACAGATTGTTTATCTGAACTCCCGTCCTGCGCCCTACCTCGTGTCGTGTCCTACACTAATTGTTGTTGACTAAATAAAATTATGTTCCAATTGGTTTACTGCGTGTATCGTGACCACCTCTTAGAACACATTCCATTATTATTATTTAACAGATTGTTTATCTGAACTCCCGTCCTGCGTCCTACCTCGTGTCGTGTCCTACACTAATTGTTGTTGACTAAATAAAATTATGTTCCAATTGATTTGCTGCGTGTATCGTGACCACCTCTTAGAACACATTCCATTATTATTATTTAACAGATTGTTTATCTGAACNCAGTGTACGAGTAGTTAGTTATCTACCCTACCCATAATATTACAATGAGGGGCAAATATTTGCAGTGGCGGCGTGTTACTTTTGATTCTACACAACGCGAAAGAGGCGCCAGGCATCTACTGAGAAACTCTGGGCAGTATCAATTTCCAGTGTACGAGTAGTTAGTTATTTACCCTACCCATAATATTACAAGGAGGGGCAAATGTTTGCAGTGGCGGCGTGTTACTTTTGACTCTACACAACGTGAAAGAGGTGTCAGGCATCTACTGACAAACCCCTGGCAGTAACAATTTCCAGTGTACGAGTAGTTAGTTATCTACCCTAAACATAATATTACAATGAGGGGCAAATATTTCAGTGGCGGCGTGTTACTTTTGACTCTACACAACGTGAAAGAGGCGCCAGGCATCTACTGACAAACTCTGCGCAGTATCAATTTCCAGTGTACGAGTAGTTAGTTATCTACCCTACCCATAATATTTACAATGAGGAAATATTTGCAGTGGCGGCGTGTTACTTTTGATTCTACACAACGCGAAAGGGGCGCCAGGCATCTACTGACAAACTCTGGGCAGTATCAATTTCCAGTGTACGAGTAGTTAGATATACCCTACCCATAATATTACAAGGAGGGGCAAATATTTGCAGTGGCGGCGTGTTACTTTTGATTCTACACAACGCGAAAGAGGCGCCAGGCATCTACTGACAAACTCTGGGCAGTATCAATTTCCAGTGTACGAGTAGTTAGTTATCTACCCTATCCATAGTATTACAAGGAGGGGCAAATGTTTGCAGTGGCGGCATGTTACTTTTGATTCTACACAACGTGAAAGAGGCGCCAGGCATCTACTGACAAACTCGGGGCAGTATCAATTTCCAGTGTACGAGTAGTTACTTACCTACCTTACCCATAATATTACAAGGAGGGGCAAATGTTTGCAGTGGCGGCGCTAGGTGTGCCAGTCATCTATTGACAAACTCTTGGTAGTATCAATTTCCAGTGTACGAGTAGTTAGTTATCTACCCTACGATATTATTACAAGGAGGGCCAAATGTTTGCAGTGGCGGCGCTAGGTGTGCCAGTCATCTACTGACAAACTCTTGGTAGTATCAATTTCGAGTGTACGAGTAGTTAGTTATCTACCCTACCGATAGTATTACAAGGAGGGCTAAATGTTTGCAGTGACGGCGCTAGGTGTGCCAGTCATCTACTGACAAACTCTTGGTAGTATCAATTTCGTGTTACTTTTGATTCTACACAACGTGAAAGAGGCGCCAGGCATCTACTGACAAACTCGGGGCAGTATCAATTTCCAGTGTACGAGTAGTTACTTACCTACCTTACCCATATTATTACAAGGAGGGGCAAATGTTTGCAGTGGCGGCGCTAGGTGTGTCAGTCATCTACTGACAAACTCTTGGTAGTATCAATTTCCAGTGTACGAGTAGTTAATTATCTACCCTACCCATAGTATTACAAGGAGGGGCAAATGTTTGCAGTGGCTGCGCAAGTCATGTTAGGATCTCCGCAAACCTCTGGGGGGGGGGTTGAAGGGAGGTTGAGCTCAGGGGCGGATCCAGGATAAAATTTTAGGGGGGGAACTAAGGAAATAAAATGCATTTATTGGTATTTACATGATAGTAAGATATTTGTACGATTAGAATTCAGAATATTACGAAGCACAACGCTTACTTGAGGTAGTATGTTCGTCAGATTAGGTCGTGTTTTCACTGTGCGCGCGAGCACAAACCGTGGCAATTTAGTCGATCTATCTCCTGTGGTTTTTTTCGCGAACACTTTGAAATGTTTGTGGCTCTGTTCGTCAGATTAGGATGTGTATTTTTGCTGTTCGTTGGTTTCTGTGAACATCAATTATTTATTTTATTTTTTCTTGAAACTTGTGAGTGCTCGAAGTAAGGTCTAGTATTAACTTCAGCAGTTTTCTTTTCTTTATCTATTGGATTTTTTGCACCACTATAACTCTCGAACGAAGTAAGGTTTAGCATTAACTTCATCATTTTTCTTTTCTTTATCTATTGGATTTTTTACACCACTATAACTCTCGAACGATGTAAGGTCTAGCATTCACTTCAGCATTTTTTTTTTGTTTNTTTTTTTTTTTTTTTTTTTTTTTTTTTTTTTTTTTTTCAGCAGCAACAACAACAACAACTTATTTGTGTTTGTTGAAATTCTTGGGAAACAGATTCGGCGAACATAAATTATCAACGAACAGACAACATTTTGCCGCGTGTTGTGCTCGCGAGCACAGTAAAAACACGTCCTAATCTGACGAACATTGCCGCGCGACGCGCATATGTGTACGCACCTTAAGGAGTTTTTATTTCAGTGCGATATCTCTCCCCGATTCGGACTTTGGCCCCTCCCTTTATGCTGTATTCGGGTATTGCCCCTTTTGTTTGGTGATAATAAGATTACTGAAGAATGTCACTGGCCTGGCTTCTCATTTGAAGGAGTGTCTCTCGTTTGTCTACTCAGCTTCAATTCCTTTCTATTAACTTTTTGTCTAGGGCTGCCCAATTTCAGGTTTTTCTGTTATTAGGTCCTAAAGAGGGGTGATTTCTTATTACCCCATCACAGGTGGCCTTAGTTTTTGGGAAAAAACACGCGGAGCAGCATTTTGCGGTCTCAAATGTTAATCAATATACGCCGATATCAGTCGTGTAGTTATTCATCAATAGTTTAACCGCTTGGACATCCTAGGGCCTCGAGGATAGGGACGTATACAGGTCTTCAGTTGAGGGGAGGGGATTAAGGTTTGATCTCTGAATGTCATCATTGGAGTCTGAATAGTATCCAGGTACCGGGTTACAGGCGCGGATACAGGTCTTCACTTGAGGGGAGGGGATTAAGGTTTGATCTCTGAATGTCACCATTGGGGTCAGTAAAATTAATTAATGAAGTCAACTGAATTATCTACGAGCACTTGTATTAGATCTGTAATCAGAGATAATTGAACTAAATTATCTATGAGCTCTTGTATTAGTTCTGCAATCCTAGATGATTGAACTAAATTATCTACGAGCTCTTGTATTAGCTCTGTAGTCTTAGATAATTGAAATAATTATCTACGAGCTCTTGTATTAGCTCTGCAGTCTTAGATAATTTAATTGAATTATCTATGAGGACTTAAATTAGTTCTGCAATCCTAGATAAATGAACTGAATTATATACGAGCACTTGAATTAGCTGTGTAATCAGAGATAATTGAAATAAATTATCTAAGAGCTCTTGTATTAGCTCTGCAGTCTTAGATAATTGAATTGAATTATCTATGGGGACTTAAATTAGTTCTGCAATCATATATAATTGAACTGAATTATCTACGAGCACTTGAATTAGCTCTGTAATCAGAGATAATTGAAATAAATTATCTACGAGCTCTTGTATTAGCTCTGCTATCTTAGATAATTGAATTCAATTATCTACGGGCACTTAAATTAGCTCTGCAATCCTAGATAAATGAACTGAATTATCTACGAGCACTTAAATTAGCTCTACAATCCTAGATAAATGAACTGAATTATCTGCGAGCACTTGAATTAGCTCTGCAATCTTAGATAAATGAACTGAATTATCTACGAGCACTTGAATTAGCTCAATCCTAGATAATTCTACCAAAATGCAATTAATGAATGATTTTTTTATTCTGCAAATCTGTATGGGGGGGGGGGGGGGNACTTTTGCCACTTAGCGTTGTTAGAGTTACCAGACGTCCAGCCTTGGCAGGACATGTCCAGCCTTGACAAGACATGTCCAGCCTTGGCAAGACATGTCCTGCTTTTTGATGTTTGTCCTACTTGCTTTTGAAAATAATGGAAAATGTCACGCTTTTTCTACATAAGTCACACAAAAATACTTTCTGAAAGTGTCAAATCACCTGTAATGTCCTGTATAACAATAAATTGTGCAAAGAATAAGGTATTGTGGGTTGAGATGATTTTCAGAGTGCAGAGCTCTGAAAAGTATGGGCAGTAGTTGTAAGTTTATGACAATAATGTACAAAACACTGTATTCTACATAGGTTAACAAACGTGTACGTAATATGCAATCTATGTGTGGTATGCTCTGATCGCGTTTAAACGGTTATACCTCGGTAATATGATAACTAATGTAACAGTCAGATTTATTCTCATTTTTTCTCTCATCTTCTCGAAACGAAGTTCGTCGGGTACTCAGCTAGTTGATCCAGTTTTTTTAATTGACCTGCTTTTTCATAAAAATAATTCCTGCTTTTGAAAAATGTCATCTGGCAACCCTATAGTTGGAGGTCCATGGATGATGGGTGATGGCTTATACGGCCCGTTTCTGGTATGGGGGAATATATTTTTTGGGGATATACGCCAATTTGGATACCCCTGTTAAATATAGTGACATTATACCTACACCCAATAACCGTTGTGATGATGTGATGCAATATTATAGCCAGACCACACGAGAGTACTTAATGTCAAATAGAAATATCGATATATCGGAAAAATATCGACCGATATTATCGAATTATAATAACCGTTGGCGGTTATTTTTCTAATTTTAACGGGTTTTTCATTAATCCCGTCTAAAACAGGATGGTAAGTGCTACATACTTGGTACACATATTATATCATATTTTGTGTCTAATTGTGCACCAAACACATTTTGTTTCTGTGTGTTACATTATTTATAGGGTTCCATAATAAAAACAGAATGGTAAGTGCTAAATACTTGGTATGCACATGCACATATTATATCATATTTTGTGTCTAATTGTGCTCCAAACACATTTTGTTTCTGTGTGTCACATTATTTTTACAGTTCCATAATAAAAACAGAATGGTAAGTGCTAAATACTTGGTATGCACATGCACATATTATATCATATTTTGTGTCTAATTGTGCTCCAAACACATTTTGTTTCTGTGTGTCACATTATTTATAGGGTTCCATAATAAAAACAGAAAGGTAAGTGCTAAATACTTGGTATGCACATATTATATCATATTTGGTGTCTAATTGTGCTCCAAACACATTTTGTTTCTGTGTGACACATTATTTATAGGGTTCCATAATAAAAACAGAATGGTAAGTGCTAAATACTTGGTATGCACATATTATATCATATTTGGTGTCTAATTGTGCTCCCTCCAAACACATTTTGTTTCTGTGTGACACATTATTTATAGCGTTCCATAATAAAAACAGAATGGTAAGTGCTAAATACTTGGTATGCACATGCACATATTATATCATATTTTGTGTCTAATTGTGCTCCAAACACATTTTGTTTCTGTGTGTCACATTATTTATAGGGTTCCATAATAAAAACAGAATGGTAAGTGCTAAATACTTGGTATGCACATATTATATCATATTTGGCGTCTAATTGTGCTCCAAACACATTTTGTTTCTGTGTCTCACATTATTTATAGGGTTCCATAATACATTTTTTTTGTCATTTTTCAGAAATTTGTGCTCCTACAAAATTGTAAATAATGGACATAAAATCTCATGGTTATAGTGTCAACACAAGTTGGTAAGTCCACATTGATTATATGTTCTTAAGGGGGGGTCCACCCAAGGGTAAAACCTATACCAAAAAATACCTAATTTCTGAATGAAGAAAGTCTGGAAACCCCAAAATTTCATGGTTTTAGTGACAACATAAGTTGGTAAGTCCAGATTGATTATATGTTCAGGGGGGGGGTCCGCCCAGAGGTAAAATCTGTACCAAAAAATACTTCATTTCTGAATGAAAAAACTCTGGAAGCCCCAAAATCTCATGGTTATACTGACAACACTATTTGGTAAGTCCACATTGATTATATGTTCGGGGGAGGGGGTCCACCCAGAGGTAAAACCTGTACCAAAAAATGCCTGATTTCTGAATGAAAAAACTGTGGAAGACCCAAAATCTCATAATTATAGTGACACAATAAGGGAACTTTTACATCAAAGCTTAAAACAAACACCTTTATACAGGGTGTAACAAAATTAAATTTTAGACCCCTCCAGCTCCGCTTCTGATTATATTTTTGAAAAAATGAAAAGAAAAGTTAGTCCTTATATTTTTTTTTTTTTTTTNTCCTTATATTTTTTTTTTTTTTTGCTCAAAAAATATTTGTGATATTCTATTTAAATTTCTTGAGAAATCGAAATTTTTGGTCAATAAAAGTTACTTCCTGGGGTCGAACCTGTATCTCAGTATACTCCTTTGATTTGCCATGCATGACCCTTTTCCTATGCCGAGAGCTTTTCAAAATTGGAGAATTCCAGGTCGTTCAAAAAGTTAAAGGGGGATGAACGATCCTTCTGGAGTATTCTGTATACCTAATTTCTGAATGAGAAAACTCCGGAAGTCCCAAAAAATCATTGTTATAGTGACAATTCTAGTTGATAAGTTCACATTGAATTATAGATATTGTGGGGGTCCCAAGGGATGAAGAGTTAATGTCTGAAATACTTATAAAACTCAAAGCCCAATTGGTATACTGACTGACTGATAATGGCTAAACGTAGAGACTTCGAAAGTTCAAGTGGGAGCAAGTTACCGCCATAAATGATTTTTTAGCGGGTCTTTTTGTATAATACCATCTTCAGAACAAATATACTGTACAATTTCTGTGCAATTGCATTCCATAATACCATCTCCTGAACAAATAAAGTTTTCATTTTCATATCTCTGTCTCACGGGTGAGGCGAAGTTAATTAATTATAAAATTGAATAGAGGCAAATAAGAATGAACACAATAACCAGAGAGACAAAGGAGCAGATTGAGACCGTTAGAAATGGGGCTCCCCTGCTGACAGTGGGAGAATACGAACAATGAAGCCAATGCCGGTCTTATACAGCGTATCCCAGAAAGATCGGTCACACCCCCTCCTTTAACTTTTGGAAAACTTGAAATTTTTAAATTCTCTAGGAATAAAAAAGGGGTGGTAGAAATGGTTATGATGAGATTCATACTCGAACGCGCATCTTTCTACGACAAAAATGGAGATCTGGAATTGGGGAGGAGTAAATGACGTCCTTTTCATTTTTTTTTTTTTTTAACTCGCTTTTCTAATGGCCGTCATGCATCCATTTTGGACGGTTGTACATACGCAACAGAGGCATGGTCGTAAAAACGTTTCCTAACTTGTCTGATTGGTTAAAATTGGTGAAAAAAAATTCGAAGGACGCCATATACTCCTCCCCGGTTCCAGAATCCAAAAATGGCCGATTTACCGAGAAATTTAAATGGAATGGTACAAATGTTTTTTGATTAGAAAAATTGACAAATAAAATGTGGATTTTGGTTTTTCATTTTTTCCTTAAATCATCAAATTTTATCTATGTCGTAGGCTGATTTAGTCAGACCAGTTTTATAATAGTCCCCACATAATCTATCTTTATAATATGTTTTATTTTCAACTGCTAGGCTGTGAAACCAGTTTTATATAGTGCCCATTCGATTACCTTTATACTATCAAGTTATTATGTTTTGTCTTTAAATGTTGGCTGTGAAACCAGTTTTATAATAGTCCCCATGCGATTAGGTTTATACTGTCAAGTTGATATGTTTTATCTGTAAATGGTGGGCTGTGAAACCAGTTTTATAATAGTCCCCATTCGATTATATTTATAACATCACGTTAATATGTTTTATTTCCGACTGTTGGGTTGTGAAACCAGTTTTATAATAACCCCCATTCGATTATCTTTATAATATCAAGTTAATATGTTCTATTTCCAACTGTTGGTCTGTGAAACCAGTTTTATGATAGTCCCCATTCGATTATATTTATAACATCAAGTTAATATGTTTTATTTCCAACTGTTGGGCTGTGAAACCAATTTTATAATAGTCACGTTCAATTATCTTTGTAATATCAAGTTGATATGTTTTATTTCCGACTGTTGGGCTGTGAAACCGATTTTATAATAGTCCGCATTAGTTTATATTTATAACATCAAGTTAATATGTTTTATTTCCAACTGTTGGGCTGTGAAACCAGTTACATAGTAGTCCCCATTCAATTATCTTTGTAATATCAAGTTGATATGTTTTATTTCCAACTTTTCGCCTGTGAAACCAATTTTATAATAGTCCCCATTCAATTATTTTTGTAATATCAAGTTGATATGTTTAATTTCCAACTGTTGGTCTGTGAAGCCCGTTTTATAGTAGTCCCCATTCAATTATCTTTGTAATATCAAGTTGATATGTTTTATTTCCAACTGTTGGTCTGTGAAACCAATTTTATAATAGTCCCCATTCAATTATCTTTGTAATATCAAGTTGATACGTTGTATTTCCTACTGCTGGGCTGTGAAACCAGTTTTATAATAGTCCTCATTCGATTATATTTATAACATCACGTTAATATGTTTTATTTCCAACTGTTGGGCTGTGAAACCAGTTTTAGAATAGTCCCCATTCGATTATATTTATAATATGAAGTTATTATGTTTTATTTCCATCTGCCGGGCTGTGCAACCAGTTTTATAATAGTCACCATTCGATTATGTTTATACTATCAAGTTGATATGTTTTATTTCCAATTGTTGGGCTGTGAAACCAGTTTATCATGGTCCCCATTCGATTATCTTTGTATTATTAAGTTGATATGTTTTATTTCCAACGGCTGGGCTGTGAAACCAGTTTTTATAATAGTCCCGAATGGATTATCATTATTTTACTGTTAAGTAATTATTATTGGCATGTTTTGTTTGATTGTGATTAGACATCGTAGAGATGCATCCAGTTCAATTGACTATTAATAATCTCTAATAATATTACTTGATGCGAGTATTTTATAGGGTGGAACATTGTAACAGAAATAGTGTTGATTAATAACCTAATGGAGTCGGGTCTAGTTTTAGCACCCACATTTTTTAAAACGCAAGGTCGACCGATCTCCGTGGCCGAGAAATTATCACCATTCACTTTGTCCGGAGGGTTTGGGTTAGAATCTCACCCGGAGCGACAATTTCGAAAATTGTCTGATCTAGATGGTGGTCACGGAGAGCTTGCGAGTTCGCTCCGGGAAGCTACTATTGAAGAATGGCAGAGGCGCTGGAACAAGAATCCCGTGGTAGTTCGACATTTGCTTTCTTTCTGAATATTTCGGCGAGATTGGGGTGTCCATACGACATGAGCGGGGGCTTGCAGCGGTTCTGACGTCACACGGAGGTTATCGTCCGGAAGAACTATTCTGGTTCGGGGACGATGATGAAAGAGAAATGCGGCGCTCTGCGAGGAGTGCGGCAGTCTGGACGATGCGAAACATAGTATAATCGACTGATTCCGCTATATGAGGACGCCAAAACCGTCCTCAGGGAAGAATTCCTCAGACTGAACCCAGCCAACACCTGGCCGCCAGAGTTGGAGAAACTGGGACTTTCGACTGGGGTCCATACGACGCTAAGTAGGTTTGCTAAACCACTGTCGTGGGGAGCGTAAGTGTGTAAGAGAAATCTAGTAAGAAAGTAGCAAAGTGGTGGAACTAGATCAGTGCAAACTTGACCGAATCCGCCTGCTGAGCAGCAGTTTCCATCCCGTTGGGATGGGATAGGTACACATTGTGTCAACCCGCACGAGGGTTTTGGGGGGCAACGGGCGCCCCCCAGTGGACCGAATGATGATGATTAGGTGTTGCAGGCTTAAGGACCCTGAAATATGGGACTAAGTACGGTCCGTAAGGATACAAGGCAACACCGCTGTAAGATCGACACGCTTCAGTGTAACTGATAGTTCAATTCTTTCTGTCCATTTTCTGATTAAATTGTCTCGTTTTCGGAAAGGCATGGATGTATGTAAAAAGGAGTGCCCTGAAGTAGTGCGCAAGCGGGCCCCGGGAATAACATTTCAATATAAAAATGAATGAAAAAAATGCACGCGGACCTGAATTTTGCTGCCGTTTGGGGTTTCATACATAAGTTTAGTGGCGCCATGAGACCCCAAATATGACTTAAATACCTAATTTCAAGCCTCTAACCATCCTCTCCTTATACAGGATTAATGAAAACTGCTATAAAAACCGACCGGTACATTCGATAACAGCCACAATGATTTCAAACGGGGCCTTTATATATCAAATTTCATATATATAGGTACCAAATTTCATCAATATAGTACGGGGTAGAAGATGCGAACAGATTCATTTATTTGATTTTTCGATTCTACTAACTCGAAACATAAAATATCTTCTTTTTTTTGGGGGGGGGGTCACATTGGCAGGGTGTTTTTTCGTGACGATTCCAAAGGTTTCAAAAGTAATCAAGTTTGATTGCATTTAGTTTCTCACCCTGTATAATATCATCTTGGGGGAGATTGGTTTTATAGCGGACATAAATTGTTATTAATGCTTGCTCTTGAATTCTTATAACGCCTGTCTTGTTTTTTTTTAATTGCAATGTTTACGAGCAAAAAAAAATATCTGGGCTCGCTTTTTTTTTATAGTTTTTTAATTTTTATATCAATTGTGAACTTTTGGAATTCGACCAAAAATCGAATTAAAAAAATCCTATTATGTACGCCTTACGCCGCGCTTTTGCACTTTTGCCACTTAGCGTTAACCGATTTTAATGCAAATTGTTATGAAGGTCCCATTTAGGGTCTAATAGTGCCCCGAATTTGTTGATGACATATATAGGGCTCCATACTAAATGTTTACACCAAATTTATTTAAAGATTAGGTGTGATATTCACACCAGATGTTTTTATAGTTTAGGAAAATCATGTGTTTTGCACAACAGATTTTTATGGATAATGAAAATCGTGTGATGTTCACACCAGATTTATTTATAGATAAGGAAAGTCGTGTGATGTTCACACCAAATCAATAATGATTATGTTGTTAGGTTTGTCTCAAACGTTACGTGTGTGTGTGTCAGTGATGAATGTCCGATCAATGTGGTCATGCAATCTTACAGCATATATAGATTCACGTATATTCACATCAGGATCAGGAGTGACCAAATATGGGCGGATTTTAATGTACGAAAACACGGCCAACTTCGTGAAATTTACGAGGAATATCAAATTTTACCTATTCAGGTCTCATCTACCGGAGTACCGGTGGCAGGGGCGGATTTTTTTTTAATACATTTTTGTATGTTACGTACCTTGAAATGTAAAATATTCAACATTGGCGGAGTTTTTTCCTTTGCATAAGAACCATGATAGAGTTGATTTAATTTTTATATCTGCTGGTTTTGGGTCTGGTTTTGTGTGGATTTATTCCCATGCATTCTTTGATATATCTTACCGTTTAGGCTAAAACAGTTCGGCGTTTAGCGGTAATATATCCGCTAAAAGAGTCATTTTTTGCGATAATCCGTTTCTAATTGCTCCCTCCATACTAGAAGGAAATTGTGTTCCAAATTTCGAGAAAGGTAATTAGGTTTATCCAATCCACCCGGGGAAGCCCACAGCACCTTTATTGGGTGACGGTCCTAAGCCCGTGTAAATACAGAAGGTTTGGTGGACGGGCATCCTTTACTCTGATTCAAACCAATATAAAATACTCTGATTCAAACCAATATAAAATACTCTGATTCAAACCAATGATGAAATTTCGTCAGCAAAATGTAGTTTCTACGTAGTAATACTGTGAGAAGCAAGTGAGGGCTACCGTGCCAGGAAAGGGTTACAGCTAAAGATAGTAGAACAGAAGGTTGTGGCATGGTAGAATTAGGGAAAGCAACGCTGACCCCAAATAGAATTGGGAAAGGGTGAAATTAAAGAAGAAGAATTAGGTTTCTCCATAATAGGACTGGGTTGTGAGTGGTGAGTCAGTCAGTAACTTTCTTGCCTTGGCTTTGTAAACATAAGTTCAAAGATTCCATTGGGTACCACAAGGAAGATGAATTAGGTTTCTCCATAATAGGACTACATGGGTTGTGAGTGGTGAGTCAGTCAGTAACTTTCTTGCCTTGGCTTTGCGTTTTGTAAACATAAGTTCAAATATTCCATTGGGTACCACAAGGAAGATGAATTAGGTTTCTCCATAATAGGACTACATGGGTTGTGAGTGGTGAGTCAGTCAGTAACTTCTTGCCTCGGCTTTGCGTTTTGTAAACATGAGTTCAAATATTCCATTGGGTACCACAAGGAAGATGAATTGGGTTTCTCCATAATAGGACTACATGTGTTGTGCGTGGTGAGTCAGTCAGTAAGTTTCTTGCCTTGGCTTTGTGTTTTGTAAACATGAGTTCAAATATTCCATTGGGTACCACAAGGAAGATGAATTAGGTTGGCGTTTGGCGACCCCTACCATGGATCAGTAATCGAGATCTATTTATTTTACTCTTACTTTCCCTTGATCCGAATTGAATAATTCCGAGAGGGAATTCACTACTAACCACACTTACCTTATACTAGAATCACTTGAGGAGAAGACTTCCTAGTTAGAACATCAGGAGTTGTACACCACAAGTCCATATTAGAACACAGGCCATCTTACAGGCAAAATTTACAAAACATAAGTGGCAAGCTGTTTTGCCGTGCTTCGCTAAGGTTACGAAATTCAACAACAATTCCGAGATCGCGAAATTAAAGCTTCTCAATTTTAGATTTTTGGTGGAACCGACCCCCAGTTTGAGCGCGGCTCCATTACTCAAGGATAATACTTTTTGTATTGCGACTTGACCATACGATTGTCGGAAGAATCATAATAAAAAAAATGTCATTTAAGTAGAAAAACGTGAACTTTTGCTGTCACCCATCCCAATGGACTACTTCGGTGTAGCTTATCATTGGAGTTGCAAAATATGTCCTAAATGAAGGAGTAAGATGTCACCTAAAACTTTCTCGCTTTGAGTTGATATGTCGTCGCGACAAATTTCGAGAAAGAATGTCATTTAAGTCGAAAAACGTGAACTTTTTTGCTGTCACCCATCCATTCTTTGTCCCTACTCGGTGTAGCTTAACATTAGAGTTGCAAAATATGTCCTAAATGAAAAAGTAAGATGTCACTTAAAACTTTACCGCTTTGAGTTGATATGTCATCGCGACAAATTTCGAGAAAGAATGTCATTTAGGTCGAAAAACGTGAACTTTTTTGCTCTCACCCATCCATTGTTTGTCCCTACTCGGTGCAGCTTAACATTAGAGGGATGGGACCTAGACAAAATCTTCCCAGGAATGCACCATCATCTGTGCCAAATTTCATTGCAATCGGATAAGTAATTTTAGAATGCATACAGTTTTGTGGATGAAACAAACGTCGTTGGTGAAAAACGTTACAGATTTGCGTTACAGAATAATGAAATTTCACTCTCATCATTTTTTCATAACGCGCCTAAAGAAGTATAACTTAAACCTCAAAAACCACTTCGCGGTAAAAAGCTCCTCGCCAAGTAAAGTTTGGCGGGCACTGTTTTGATTTCAAAACAGTGCCGGCCACCCACTTTGGTCTCCCAATTTCAACCTCCCTTGATATCTTACAAACCTCTCCTTTACGTCTTTATTTAAAACTTTTTACTCTTTGGAATATCACGTTCACTTTTTGGTTCTCAAATGACCATAATAATATATAATGTTAAAAGAGACGTTGAGTCAACAAAAGAGATTAAAATACACTAAATATCTACCGAAAAATGTAATATGAAATGAGGATGATGTACAGTGGACCAGGAGATCAAGAGGCTCGACATTTTGGCATTCTTATAGGTATCTCTTCTGGGGTTCATGTTATCCTCATGAATCACTCTGTCTATTGATGAAAACCGCACGAAAATCGGTTCGGTATGTTTATGTTTATCACGAACCGACCGATAGACGAAGGACTTTGTTTTATATGTGGTGTTTACCCATTGAAAGAAGAATATCGATGTTTCCGATATTGATATTATCGAAAGCTTAACATCGATTAGCGACATTATCCGATGGTCGAATATCGATATAAAATATTGGTTATATCGAAACCTTAATATCAATATTCGATACTATCGATATATTGGTTATATCGAAACCTTAATATCAATATTCGATACTATCGATGTACCTAAATATAGACAGCCCTAACAGCAATGTACCTATGTAATTTCTGATGTAGGTTTATAGGAAGGTGGGGACTTTGTGCGCAGCGGGTAATGGTGCGCACCTGTATATTTCGGATGTGTCTACATTGAGATGGAACACGACCACTGTAACAGTCTCCCCCATAGTGAGAGTTAGTGATATTACTTTATCAGAAGTTGATTTTTCTTTTGATCTGTGAGCACTCGACGATTGTTTCAAATTCAAGTATTTCTTATAATTTTTGATGTTCAGAAAATAAGACGGTAAGTTGTGACTTTTTCGTTAATTTTTTAATTGTTTATGTATAAAAAACGTTGAATTATTATACGTAAACTGTGATCAGTGCTGTGTTGTTTTCAAAAGTGGTTGTAATTTTTTAATTAATTTTAAAAATAAACAATTCTGGGGGGAATTGTGCGAGTGGGTGCGCATGATTCCCATATATTGTTCAACCATCTAAGATTTTCTGAAATTCTCACAAGTACTCCCAAAAGAAAACTGTTGGAGGAAGTGGAGAATAAGAAAAAAATAAAAGATGCTAAAAAAGGTCCAGAGGAAGAAGACCTTGAAAATTGATCCCTGCGCACCATTACCCGACGGTTGGGGAATCGTGCGCATTTGACTTTTCTTAGAAGAACAAAAAAAAAATTGAAATCTGTGCAATATAATAATCTTCGGCCTATATACCTTGTTTTTTTGCTTCAATACCGATCTTTTTTCTATATTATCAAAATCTTAATATCGAGATAAAATATCGTTTTCATCGAAACCAGAGTATCGATATAATATCGATATCTCGATAGTGGAGGCGAGCTAATATCTTGTGATTCTAGCCATCTATCTGGTCTGATCCGATTCTCAAGGTTTAGGCCAGATTAGATTAATCAGAGCTTGATGGTAAATGACCAATTAAGTGAAATTGTGGAAAGGTGAAGATTGCCAGTTGGCTTGATTGCTATGAAATCTCTTTCTCTTGCTATCAGTGGTGATCATCCTACCGAATCAGTGCTCACATTAATAGATATAAGACAGGCTTCATTCCTTAATCCATACCGAATCTAGAGAATCATCTTGGTACTTAACTTTATTTTCTTTGTCCATCGTGGATAGTAACGGTACTGGAAGGGTTGGGTAGTATATTATGCTACTCTGAGGACGCCGAACTAGATGCTGATCATCCCGGTCTCTTCCATGTCCATCACGGAAAGTAACGGTGATGGAAGGGTTGGATAGCATATTATGCTACTCTGAGAACGCCGAACTAGATGCTGATCATACCGGTCCCTTCCACGTCCATCACAGTCATGGTGGTGTAAGGGTTGGGTAGCATATTATGCTACTCTGAGGATGCCGAACTGGATGCTGATCATCCCGCTCCCTTCTATGTCCATCACAGTCATGGTGGTGTAAGGGTTGGGTAGTATATTATGCTACTCTGAGGACGCCGAACTAGATGCTGATCATGCCGCTCCCTTCTATTTCCATCACAGTCATGGTGGTGTAAGGGTTGGGTAGCATATTATGCTACTCTGAGGACGCCGAACTAGATGCTGATCATCCCGGTCCCTTCTATGTCCATCACAGTCATGGTGGTGTAAGGGTTGGGTAGCATATTGTGCTACTCTGAGGACGCCGAACTAGATGCTGTTCATCCCGGTCCCTTCTATGTCATTCACAGTCATGGTGGTGTAAGGGTTGGGTAGCATATTATGCTACTCTGAGGACGCCGAACTAGATGCTGATCATCCCGGTCCCTTCTATGTCCATCACAGTCATGGTGGTGTAAGGGTTGGGTAGCATATTATGCTACTCTGAGGACGCCGAAGTAGATGCTGTCCATCCCGATCCCTTCCATGTCCTCCAATTTTCAGGTGCTATTATTATGTGGTAAATATCTCAAATTCATGAGGATGATGCGTTGGCTGGGTTTGAACCCACCAACTAATCGTCGCGTCGTGTAAAAAAATCGTCGTTTTAAAACTATGACATCGTTTTTTTTTTTTTTTTTTNTTTTTTTTTTTTTTTTTTTTTTTTTTTTTTTTTTTTTTTTTTTTTTTTTCGTGTGACAGATATTTAAATTAGAATAATCCCATTACGAACATTTTATTGTCCACGATAAAAAAAATCGTGAAGTGATCCAGTGGCATGTGTAATTAAATGGAGATGTTCCCATTGCACGTTTGTCAATCGTCACGATAAAAAAATCGTGAAGTGATCCAGTGGCACGTGTAATTAAATGGAGATGTTCCCATTGACGATTGACAAGCGTGCATTGCACGTTTGTCAATCGTCACGATAAAAAAATCATGAAGTGATCCAGTGGCATGTGTAATTAAATGGAGATGTTCCCATTGCACGCTTGTCAATCGTCACGATAAAAAAATCGTGAAGTGATCCAGTGGCATGTGTAATTCAATGGAGATGTTCCCATTGCACGTTTGTTAATCGTCACGATAAAAAAATCGTGAAGTGATCCAGTAGCACGTGTAATTAAATGGAGATGTTCCCATTGCACGTTTGTCAATCGTCACGATAAAAAAATCGTGAAGTGATCCAGTGGCATGTGTAATTCAATGGAGATGTTCCCATTGCACGTTTGTCAATCGTCACGATAAAAAAATCGTGAAGTGATCCAGTGGCATGTGTAATTCAATGGAGATGTTCCCATTGCACGTTTGTCAATCGTCACGATAAAAAAATCGTGAAGTGATCCAGTGGCATGTGTAATTCAATGGAGATGTTCCCATTGCACGTTTGTCAATCGTCACGATAAAAAAATCGTGAAGTGATCCAGTGGCATGTGTAATTCAATGGAGATGTTCCCATTGCACGTTTGTCAATCGTCACGATAAAAAAATCGTGAAGTGATCCAGTGGCATGTGTAATTCAATGGAGATGTTCCCATTGCACGTTTGTCAATCGTCACGATAAAAAAATCGTGAAGTGATCCAGTGGCATGTGTAATTCAATGGAGATGTTCCCATTGCACGTTTGTCAATCGTCACGATAAAAAAATCGTGAAGTGATCCAGTGGCATGTGTAATTCAATGGAGATGTTCCCATTGCACGTTTGTCAATCGTCACGATAAAAAAATCGTGAAGTGATCCAGTGGCATGTGTAATTCAATGGAGATGTTCCCATTGCACGTTTGTCAATCGTCACGATAAAAAAATCGTGAAGTGATCCAGTGGCATGTGTAATTCAATGGAGATGTTCCCATTGCACGTTTGTCAATCGTCACGATAAAAAAATCCTGAAGTGATCCAGTAGCAGGTGTAATTAATCGGATCGGAGATGTTCCCATTGCACGTTTGTCAATCGTCACGTTCGAAGACAGATGAATTATGAACCAGGTGGAAACACGTCCGTCCGTCACGATTTGTTTGACGACAGAAAGAAATCGTCACGTCCAAAAAATCGTATGGTGGGAACGTGGTGTGAGGTGTTCACATGAAAGCTGTGAGGAGCCATCATGTTATGAAATGCTTCCAGGGATTTGATTTGTCCTGTCAATGACCTTGTTGTCAACTGACGCTGTGATGTTCTAGGTAATACAATTCAAAATGGGTTTTCAGTAACTGAAATTCTGAAGCCTTGGGGGGAAACATTGTATGGGAGAGTGGCATAATTGTAATTTGAAAGATAGGTATATCAAATTTGAATAGAAGAAGAGAATACTATGTTGCACATCGTTCACTCGAGATAAGTTCAGTAAAATTAGTTGCGCTATCAGGTCGTAGAAACGGATTTTTTTTTCTTCGATTTTCGTATTCCAGAAATTTATATTTCATAATGACTACAAACATCCTTAATAGTATTTTCTCATTTGAAATTTATATTTCATAATGACTACAAACATCTTTAATATTTTTTTCTCATTTGAAATTTATGTATCACTATGACTACAGACATCCTTAATATTTTTTTTCTCATTTGAAATTTATATTTTAAAATCCTTTATAATATTTTCTTATTTGAAATTTATATTTCATAATGACTACAAGCATCCTTAATAATATTTTCTTATTTGAAATTTATATTTCATAATGACTACAAACATTCTTAATATTTTTTTCTCATTTGAAATTTATGTATCACTATGACTACAAACATCCTTAATATTTTTTTTCTCATTTGAAATTTATAGTTATTTCATAATGACTACAAACATCCTTAATAATATTTTATTTGAATTTTGTGTTTTTATTCAATTTGGTGATACATACCCGAAATGGTACCTTTATCTATATCAAATTGGGGCGGGGGCGTTGTTTTTTGTATGTGGGGGGGGCATTTATTTGGAACTCTGTTCCCTATCTTATGTAATCACTTGAGGAAGCACATTGTTATTGTTGTTTATTGATAATAGACGATTGGAACAAATAGCATTATTACATATTCGATTAGATCAGATCAGGCCCGGTCTCGATATGAACAATTATTACACATTCGATTAGATCAGATCAGGATCGGTCTCGATATGATCATTTATTACACATTCGATTAGATCTAATCAGACCCGGTCTCGATATGATCAATTATTACACATTCGATTTGATCAGATCGGGCCCGGTCTCGATATAATCAATTATTACATATTCGATTAGATCTAATCAGGCCCTATCTCGATATGATCAATATTATTACACATTCGATTAAATCAGATCAGGACCGGTCTCAATATTATTACACATTCGATTAGATCTAATCAGGCCCGTTCTCGATATTGTCAATTATTACACATTCGATTAGATCAATTCGGGCCCGGTCTCGATATGGTCAATTATTACACATTCGATTAGATCAGATCAGGACCGGTCTCGATATGATCAATATTATTACACATTCGATTAGATCAGATCAGACCCGGTCTCGATATGATTAATGTTATTACACATTCGATTAGATCTAATCAGGCCCGGTCTCGATATGGTCAATTATTACACCTTCGATTAGATCTAATCAGGCCCGGTCTCGATATGATCAATTATTACACATTCGATTAGATCTAATCAGGCCTGGTCTCGATATGATCAGTTATCACACATTCGATTAGATCTAATCAGATCCGGTCTTGATATGATCAATTATTATACATTCGATTAGATCAAATCAGGCCCGGTCTCGATAGCGTCAAAGCTATCCTCGAGCTATGGAAGCCACTTTGTTGGAGCTATCTGTGGAATTAAAATATTGGCTACGAATTTCAAAGGTGTAAGAATTCCAAACCTTAGGGTGTGAAATTCAATGAAATGAAATGAACCTTTGGAATTGTCACGAAAAAAAATACCCCCCCTGCAAAATTTGATATTTTGCATTTCAAGTTATGTAGAATACAAATATCAAGTTTGCAATCTTAAACTTGTAATACATTTTTGAAAAGTGAAAGAAAATCAAAGGTGTTTGAGATTCATTTGAGATCTAGTCAAAACAGAGCCGGAATTGAAGAAAAAGAATAGACTCTTGGAAGCTTACCACTAGGTGAGGTTAATGCCTGAGGCATTTTCTACCATTAATCCTTAGATCTCTATTTTTATGTGGTCCACTACTCAAATTAATGAGAAAAAAATTCTGCCTTGGTTGGGGTTTAAACCCATGCTCTCCTGTTTGCCAGACGAGATATTAACCACTAAGCTACCAAGGCAGGTGCTTTTATTTATTAGTTCATTTTTTTTACAGATTTCACCAAACAATAACCAAAAATTACTAAAAAAAAAAATGAAATATAAAATATCAAGATGATACCATATGATTTCTAGAACCAGAAAGCAAGTTCGTCGCCATGAACCAAAACTACAACATCTCAACTTTAGCTTTAGAACTTAGTACAGAATTTTTCATGATACATCATGAGCCGCCAATTATTTTATCTTCTTCTCATGAGCCACCCACTTCTAATTTTGTACAGAAATCATCCTCTGGAAATTTATTGAGGAAAGAGATTTGGGTGACACCGCTTTTCATTTTGTCGTTTTTGACGATGACGCTCATAGCCTTGTTTGAGGTGAGATTTTTTTTTTTTTTTACTTATCCTTTGGTGTTAAGGGCTTTTCGATTTTGAGGGAGCCCTGCCCCTTTATTATTTGATTAAGACATTTTTTCATAAATGACTACAACACTAACGTGAACACCTGATCATCTCGATCTACTAGTTAACTTTTTCGTTTTGAGTTGATAAGTTATGTTTCATCATGCTATCTGGATTTAAAAAAAAAATAACTCGAAAACGGTTCGACATTTTTGAATTCTGATAGTTTTTCTAAGGTTCCAGACTACGATTTTTTAGGGGGTCGGGGTTCCATTCACATCAATTTTTCGATATCTCTTATCGTTTTGGCTAAACAATTAGTGATACATACATATACACATACAGCTATGGTTACATTGAGCTTAATATAATATTCATTACCCCGGGTACACCACATGGAAGCGAACTAACAATGTATTATCATCATAAAAATATTTTTACCCTCATCATAGGTTAACAGCCATGGGGCCGGTTTGCAACAACTCGCCATGAGTTGTTGATACTTGTGAATCCTTACGAATAATGCAGTAGCTCCTTGCTTTCTGCATGGGTAATTGAAAAGATATCGTTTCCAACCCTTCCTTTAGTCGCCTTTTACGACTGGCATGGACTTGGGTGCTTTGGAAGTGTTCTTTTTAAGTCCCCCTAAACACAGGGGACAGGGGGATTTCTCGCCTAAAACAGTTCAATCTTTTTGTTTCAGGTTTTTGTTCTTTGTAAAACCTGGAGGACCACCCCCAGCCGACGACATTTACTATTGGGACAAATGCTTCTACTTGGTCTCTTCATATGTGCTGCCGTGTCTGCGGTCATCCTTATGGAACCAAGTCCTTTGACGTGTGCCATTATAAGAGTGGGAACAGGTGAGCAAATCTATAAGCTCATCGGAACCAATATCGTGTTGCCCCTGCAGCTCCAAATAAGTGGTTGTCTACTGTTAAAGTTGTCCGGAGCGGGGTAGCATATGGCGGATGAAATAATTCTTTATTTCATTCTTGAATTGTACGTACTTTGGCTTTATGCTGGGTATATCAAAAGGTTATGAAAAAAAAACACGTATAGTAGTCACTAATATATTTCTGTTGTTCTAGTCCCTGATATATTTCTGTTTTTCTAGTCACTAATATATTTCTGTTTTTCTAGTCCCAGATATATTTCTGTTTTTCTAATCACAGATATATTTCTGTTTTTCTAGTCCCTGATATATTTCTGTTTTTCTAGTCCCAGATATATTTCTGTTTTTCTAGTCACAGATATATTTCTGTTTTTCTAGTCCCTGATGTATTTCTGTTTCAGGTTTGGGTTACTCCATCGTGTTCTCCACACTTCTAGTGAAGTGTGTTTTCCTCATTAGTCTGAACACGGGGGTGTATCTACCGGCTCCTTATCAAGCGCTCTTACTATTTTTTGCTGTTGCTATCCAAATTTCTATTGGTGTTCAATGGCTGCTCAATGATCCGCCCGGAATATCAGATGTGAGTGACATAATATTATAAACAAAGACATTAGTACATTCTGCTTACGAAGGCTAGTGCTACGGCGTGAAAGGGCGCGTCTACACGATGACGATCGTCAAAGCCCAATTTATTTTGGATGCGTCATTCGGCCTTGTCAACGTGCCCAACCGAATCGTGATGAATCCAACTCTAAAGATGTTGGTTGATCAAAGCATTCGATATTTCGATCCCAATTGAAACAAGCTGTTGTTGTAGCAGCAGTGACAAGTCAAGCCGTTCCTCCAGTGGCTTCATCGTCTTCATTGATATTGAGTCCAAGGAACTTTGCAATCTCCACGGGGCGCAGCCATAGATCCAAAGTTTGAAGTTGTGTTGGCCTTTGTGGGCAGTGTCGTAGGGCGTGCCCAGACAAAGGTCACATTTATCTTCCTTGTGGATCCAATTTGCAGTTATATGTGTTCAGCATTTTGGACCATCCTGATCTTAGTTGCGCAAGTTTCGACCTCGTATTACGGGGAAGCCTTTCTTCATCTTTAGAGATATATGGAGGCAAAGATCTGATCACTCTATTGGGTTTGTATTGATCAATTGCTTCCTTCACTTGCCTGCTATGGATGTCTTGGTTCATTGCTTTATATTGGGTATGGTCAATAACTAGTGGATCAAGATTATCAGGTGTTCACGTTAGCGTTGTAGTCATTAATAGAAAAAAAATCTTAATCAAATTTTAAAAAGCATTTTCAAAATACAAAATATAGGATCCCCCCTGGGGGGACCCCAAATTTTTCAAAATCGAAAAGCCCTTAACACCAGCCATTACATACCTAAATTTACGTTTCTATAACAAACCGCTAAAAAGAGAAAAATCATTTTCAAAAAAAAAAAAAATATTGGGGACCCTCACCCACGGGGGGAGGAGGAGGACCCCCAAAATGTTCAAAATCGAAAAGCCCTTAATACCAGCTTAATCACATATCAAAATTTTACGTTTTTGCAAGAAACCTCTAAAAAGATAAAAATAACTTAAAAAAAACAATATTGGGTCCCCTGGGGCGGCCCAGGGCCCCAAAAAACTATACAGCAAATTTCCTTCATAGCCTAAACATGTATACCAAATTTCGTCAAAATCGAATGAATATTGTGGCTTGTATCGCGTAACATACATACACATATACAAGTACATTTCGGGATGTATATGGGAGTCAATAGTGGAGTTCACTAACGTTTACAATGAAGTTGGGTACGAGGTCAGAAATTAGAGGATGGAGATGCGAAACGTTTTTCCTTATATTACGACGTGACGGAGTAACTCTGATGAGATCGTGACAAGGATGGGTGGTAAGATGACTTTATAGAAGGTATTGGGTTGAGAGCATGATGTTGTGTACTCTAACCGGCAGAATCTTGGTTTCATTATGTAGGTGGTCTTCAGATGACATGGTGTAGCATAGCATCTGAAGACCATGGTGTACCCCAAAAACCACACGAACCACACTCTCAAGTAACATTGAAACTAAGTCCACAATGTTGGCGGGCCGATTGGCTTCAGTCGACCGGAACACAGTTGAATACAGGTTGGTGTGGTTTCTGGGGTGTGTTTACTCAATACATGGTTGAACGCACCTCTGACGTTCGTTTCCATTCGGGATGTCTGCCCTAAACAACAAGTGTGGACGTCGAATAGTCCGAACAGTCTCATTCAGCAGTGTGGATATGCGTAAGGAAGCAGATTTGCTTTTTGTGTAATTTTAGACCTTTGGCTCAGATGAACTCGGTCCGTGAGGACCTTTTTTCAATGATTTTTTGTGAGATAAATTTCTTTTATAAAAAATAAAATGTGAAAAAGATTAAATGTGAAAAAAATTAATGAAATATATTTTTACAATCATCGAATTTGAAAGAAGTAGATCCGATGATAATTGAATAATATATAAAATTCTCAAAAAACGAATATTTTTTTTTGAACGCACCTCTGACGTTCGTTTCCATTCGGGATGTCTGCACTAAACAACAAGTGAAAATTATAAATAAATATATATTTATTTATAATTTTGGATTGGATTTCAGATTCCTGGATTGCAAGGCAACTACTGCCGGACATCTTTCTCTCACATCATATTCTCTCTTGTCTACTCACTTTTCCTGATGATAGCTGTCACTATTTTGGCCATCCGGTCCAGAAATATCAGAGATAATTACAGGGAGGTCACTTTCATTGGTCTCGCTCTGTATTGTGTCATTCCTGTCTGGATGGGTAAGTTTTTGGACAGATTGTAGTTTTATTGTTCCAGGCCATCCTGCTACGTACAACCAGCTACCTTGAATTCATTTGTGAGGAATATTTGTGCTTACCTACTCTGCAGCCATGTTTCATGTTTCTTAATTTGATGAGTTAATTATCTCCCTTTTCTCCCCTCCAGGATGGATCTGTTCCGGAGTTATTGTCTACGACAAGAACAAAGACGCCTGTCTCTCATTTGGTTTGAGTACCACCGCCATATTAGTTTTCCTTATAATGTTCATGCCAAAGTCTCGACAGTTAGCGGCAATGGGAAAAGAGGGAATGTACTTGGAAGATAAGGACGAGAAGTACAGTTCCGTAAGCGGCGCTATAGGGGCATCACCCTCATTCTTTCATATTAAAGCGCCCAAGTATACTGCAGGTAAGTTAGTTATAATTGAAAATTGTACATTGTTGTTTACCCCCCCCCCGG
>CM022876.1:25929873-25953624 GCA_012654025.1 Pachypsylla venusta | reverse complement strand
CCCCCCCCAATAACTGAATCATCAGTTACCCCTAGGGGTTTATTATTAAACAAGTCACGATTTACTTTATCGACACCCCCTCCCCCTCCCGACATGAAAATCTCAGCTGCCCCCCCCTAGGCCAGATGCTGGCTACGCCCTTGTCCAGCCTAGAATACATACCTTCATAGTTCCAGCCTAGAATACATACCTTCTTAGTTCCAGCCTGGAATTCATACTTTCATAGTTTCAGCCTGGAATACATACCTTCATAATTCCAGCCTGGAATACATACCTTCATAGTTCCAGCTAAGGGTTATGAAAACCTTTGTGGTAACCTCATCTCTACCTATTTCAACCATTTTGCTAAACCTGAACCCAAACAGTTGATTTTAGCTAAAATTATTAGGAGTTTACATAAACAAAGTATAAGAAACAAATTAGGGTACTTCTCAGACAGCCGCATACTGATCTTATAGCATATATGCAAGGGAAAATAAATACACATGTGCTTATGGGAGTTGTCAGATTGTTCGATATGTTGTCTTGCTGACTCCCATAAGAACATGTTTGTTTTCGTATTATCGGAGGGACGACTAAATAATAAGTTGCAAGGAGACCTCATATGTGTTACAAGTTATGAGTGATCATAACCCGAACAACGACAAAATAATATAACTACACCAAAAGTTAGTCAAGATACAGGTGTCCAGTTGTGGGGGAATGGCGATCGACGCTCCAAATTATAATCGACATGGAAGTCATATTGAGAAAAGTGATTAGGCGTTCAATTTCTTGAAGTCTGAGGGAGGTGACCCCCTCCCCCCCCCGGTATCAGCTTCTGCCAATATTCTTATCCACCCTAACGATGGAAGTTAATACTGACCGATCTATAATTATTCTAATATAAAACAAATTAATTATGAACATTATTCTACTTTTGTTTATTTTCTATTTTCATTTTTACAGCCTTTTTTTTTCTTCTTTTTTTCAGAAAAAAATATTTACTTTTATCGTTTTACATCGCTTCCCCTGAGGTTGCCTATTCTTATGTCCCTTCGAGGCTCCCCCATGCAGCTGGACATCTCTGACTATAAAACCGCCTACTTGAAATTCTATTTCAAGCCATTTTGTCTGTGCTATAACCACGAGCCAAAGAATTCTATTTTTAGCCATTTTACCGGTACTATCACCACGTGACAATTTTATTCCAAATCATTTTAACTATGCTATAACCACGTATCAAAGAAATCTATTCCAAGCCATTTTGGTGGTACTATCACCACGTGACAATTCTATTACAAATCATTTTGTCTATGCTATAACCACGTATCAAAGAAATCTATTCCAAGCCATTTTGTCTGTATCATAACCACGAGCCAAAGAATTCTATTTCCAGCCATTTTGCTGGTACTATCACCACGTGACAATTCTATTACAAATCACTTTGTCTTTACTATAACCACGTATCAAAGAAATCTATTCCAAGCCATTTTGTCTGTATCATAACCACGAGCCAAAGAATTCTATTTCCAGCCATTTTGCCGGTACCACGTGACAATTCTATTACGAATTACTTTGTCTGTACTATAACCACGTATCAAAGAAATCTATTCCAAGCTATTTTGTCTGTATTATAACCACGAGCCAAAGAATTCTATTTCCAGTCATTTTGCCGGTACTATCACCACGTGACAGTTCTCTTACAAATCATTTTGTCTGTGCTATAACCACGTATCAAAGAAATCTATTCATAGCCATTTTGTCTGTATTATAACCACGAGCCAAAGAATTCTATTTCCAGCCATTTTACCGGTACTATCACCACGTGACAATTCTATTAGGCCCGATCCTACCACGACGTGTTTTCAGAGAGTTTCGTCTAACACTGTGTCAACCTGTGTTAATACAATACCCAAACCCGAGTGTTTCAAAACTCGGCTTTTGGTAGGACCGAAACTTACAAATCATTTGTCTGTGCAATGACCACGTCACAAAGATTTCTATTCCAAGCCATTTTGTTTGTACTGTATATAACCATGTGCCAAAGAATTCTATTCCTAGCGATTTTGACTGTACTATGTATAACCTCGTGCCAAAAAACCTCAAGCCATTTTCACTGTACTATTAATGACGTCAAAAATATTGTTGAAAAAAGAACTCTTTTTGATTCTATTCTCCTAATACAAATTCTGAATTTTTCTCTATAATGCACAATTTGAATGTATCTGTCAAGTGCTGCCACACAAGCGGATTTTTCTAGAACTATATTTTCAACATATTGTTCTGATTAGTTCATTTGGAATCCACTTAGGTGGTAGCACATGTTAGGGCGTAAAAATCTATGCTATAGATCCGGAAATCAAATATTTGTATTAGGAGAGTATTCATAAAAGGAGGTCTAACAATTATTATACCTTGTAGTTCATTTTTATTCCGCTTATGTGGCAGCACATCGTGTTCTTAATCATCAAATATTATCAGAGTCGCAATTGGACACATTAATATAAGGGTGTAATGAGAACGAACGATCCTATATCATTATTATGGTCAGCGAGGTTTGACTAAGTGGGTAACCACGTAGGCTCGTGTCTCGTTTTGCTGGCTATTTCCGGCCCAACTCTGTCTGGGTGAGGTCAATATGGGTAGCTGGTGTGTATGTTTCCAGCGAATGGAGGCTAAAAACCCCGTCTTGAATGACCAGTAGCTGTTAAAGAGGCGTTAAAAAAAAAAAACACTGACGATTGCTTCAATATGATAATTTAATTTCATGAAAAAAAAAAACAATTTACAAAATTAAAAAATAAATAATAATATTTATAATTAAATCCCTCTTTATTTTTTTAAATAATTAAATGAAGAAAATATTTTTATTATTCAATATAATCATGGGCACTTCACCAAGTAGACTATTAATATGTTCAAATATTGAATTTTAAATTAAAAAAAAACTAAGGTCAGTCGTCCTTTGAAAGCTAATACGAGCGACTAATCCAAAGCAGCCTAAGCCGGCGTCCATGGCAGGTAGTATACCCCAGTTCCCATCAGATCATTGAAGTCAAGAAACGTCAGGTTTAACAAAGTTGGTGTTCTCGTAGGTTCGCGCCCTCTTGATACATACTAATTTTCTGCCCAACCCAGGTCGAGGGTAATGCGGGTAGCTGGTTTGTAAGTTTCTAACAAATGGAGGATAAAACCCCACGTCTCGATTGAGTAATAGAAGTTAATGAGAAGTTCAACCAAAAATAGAGCCCCGTTTACTGTAAGACTCCAACATACAATGCTTTACAGTAGACGTTATTCCATCAAACTAATTTTATTTGGTTCAATCGCTTCGTTGTAACGTGAACTTGTACTTCCATAGAACGACCGGCGTAATTTTTTCCTGAGGAATTTCAGTCAGTAAATTGGGCGTAATGTGAGTGCAGCTCAGTTATCCCTGCCGAAACTGCGTTCCACATTTCAAGTCGTTAGGTTTAGCCATCGACCACTCCTTACAATTTAAACCAATTGCATTGTATCAGAGGTCAGATCACCTTTAAATTACTTGCCCCCAAAAAATACATCAGTAGAGTTAAAAGTGCTGTACTACATAGTGTGGACAAAAAGTTCGTAGACTATGTAACAATTTTTCTTTTATTTACTCGCCTACAACTAGTTTATCCTCTTCAAAGTATTCCCTTTTGGAAGTGATACACTTACTCCAGTTATTTACTCGCCTACAACTACATCCCCTTCAAAGTATTCCCTTTTGGAAGTGATACACTTACTCCAGCGCTTCTACCATTCTTGAAAACAATATTCCATGTCACTTGAAGTCAACGCCTTTAGACAGCCTGTCATTTCCCTTTGAATGGTTGCTACGTCCAGAAAATGTTTGCCTCGCATCGCCATTTTCACTTTAGGAAAGAGAAAAAAAGTCGCAAGGAGCCAAATCTGGGGAATAGGGAGGGTGTTCCATGGTTGCTATATTTTTCTCCGCCAAAAACTTCTTCACAATCATTGCTGTGTGAGCCTTTTGGAAAAACCTTTGGAACACAATCTTGGCGCACAATTTCGTCAAGTGCAAATCCTCCTTCAAAATCGTCTGTACACTTCCTTTAGTGATTCCGGTAGCATCAGCAATCATTTGTGTGGTAATACGACGGACAGACAGCACCAAATCACGCACTTTTTTACGTTCTCTTTAACGCGGGAGGATTTCGGGCGCCCATCTCTCTCATCAACTTCCACACACTCCTGACCTGCCCGAAACCGGTTCACCCACTTAAAAACGTGCCATAAACAATATTTAACATTTCTATTATTTCTGGTCCACTTTTTCCAAGCCCGACAAGAAATTTGATATTCGTCCGTTGCTCGATTAAATCGGATCCGCTCCACCATTTGGTACCGCTGACAAAAACGCTCTTACAAAAAACGACGCTGAATAAAACGTACTGATCCGATTGCGCCGAAATTTTTACTGAATGCTCACAACAGTTCTACGTGAGACCTCCAACACAGTCATTGACTATAGCGTTGCCACGTTTACAGAAAAAAAATCAGTCTACGAACTTTTTGTCCACACAAACATTTAAAATAATCCTGGAAACAAAAAAACTTAATAATTAAAATTAACATTTCTTAACTTTTATTCGGTTTATATTTAAATTGATATCATTTCAGAGTTAATGATTTTATACGTGAACACTAGACAAATTTTCATGGGACTATCTACTTGACATGTCAAAATATTCTGGTATATTTATAATATTCTCGCGATATACAGGTTGTTTCAAAAGGTTATGCAAAAAAAGGAACCACGTATAGTAGAACTCAAATAAAGGTCACTTTTTGCTTAATAAACCCCTATACGGAAATGGACCCCAAGGTAGCTAGGGCCACCCAAAGTTGCAACTTAAAAATCGAATTATTTTGCGAATGACTTCATTTTTTGTATGACGTCTCCGATTGTTATCATGCTTCTTTGGTGAGTATTTGGTACTTTTTCCCCGATCAGGGGCGGAGTTGTGTGGGTCATTAAATTATTTTTCATTAAGCTTTTGAAGGTTTATAAGGCAAAGTGGCCTTTATTTGAGCTCTACTATACGTGGTTCCTTTTTTAGCATAACCTTTTGAAACACCCTTTATTAGCTATGAGCTAATATTAGCTACTAAATGAAGATGTTCCCATTGCTCGTTTGTCAATCGTCACGACAAAAAAAAAAAAAATCGTTTGATGATCCAATGGCACGTGTAATTAAGTGGAGATGTTCCCATTGCACGTTTGTCAATCGTCACGACAAAAAAAAAACGTCACGTAGATTTTTTTTTAATTCATAACCCCCGGGACTACATAGCATTTCGTCAGGGGTTATACGTAAAAAGACGGGTGAATTATGAACGATTTTATTTTTTCAAAAGGGAACACAACCGTCCGTGCGGACAAAAAATCGTGAAGTAGGGAAGAAGGTGGTAAACAAAAAAAATAAAAAGGTGAACTGACGGTTGAATGGTGTCCGTGAGAGGTCAAAAGTTTTTTTATGTACATAGCAACACCATCCCCAAATAAATTTACAACTAAAGAAATAGAAGCAAGGAAAAAAGGCAAGTCGAGAAAAATAATTGAATGCTTCCCTCGAATACGGGATGTAGGGAGTAGAAAGGCCTTTTGCCTTTCTACTCCTTACGTCCCGTAAACATTAAGTACTATATGATACCGATCTCAAGGTAAGAATTACATTAGCACAGATACAGTCTGCTAAACCAGCCCCTCTTGCAAAGGAACAAAAACAAAAGATTTAATTTCAGTAAAAATCCCAATTTCAAAAAATGTAATATAAGCCCAGAGGAGCATTCAATTAAAGAATCACCAGAGTCAACATCTGTTGAACAGCAACAATTAACGAGCAGTCAGAATATACGATGGGCTCTTCACACATGAGTTTATTATTTTACGGTCTAAAAGAAAAATATTCCCTTAAAATTTGATATTTTACATTTAAGGTACGTAGAATTCAAAAATCGAATGAACGGAAAAATCGGACTTGCCGTATTGAGTCAATAAATTGGAAATTTGACCGTAACTTGAAAACGGCTTACATACAAACACACAAATTTCTAAGTTATATAATTACTTTTGTATTAATATAGTTTTCCAAGTTAGTGAAGGAATGAATGCCAAAATTGTAATTTTTATAGTAATTAAGTGTCCGCCGATTGATGTAATAAATAAAGTGACATCAGACCGTTTCTGAAAGGTAAAATGTCAAATTTCAAGGTGTGCTTGATTTCAAAGGTCCATTTTTGAGAGAAAAAAATAAACCAAACACGCCTGCCAAGTAAGTACCGAGCTCCTCGATCTACCAAAAATAATAAGGATCTATTTACAGAAGAAGAAAAATCTTGAAATAACTTTTTACAAAACCACTTGATCAGGAGAAAACTTTCCCAGAAAAAGTAGACACTCTAGTGTTTATCTAAAAACTAGATTTTGATATATAAAATAATAATACCCTTATTCTAAAAAAACTCTCGATCATTAAATTCAGACCAAACCGGTTGATATACAGGGTGCCTCAAAGAAACATCATTTCAACCACGCATACTAGATTGATATACAGGGTGCCTCAAAGAAACATATCATTTTAACCACGCATACTAGAGCTCAGAGAAAAGCCACTTTCTTGCTTAATAAAAACATGGGTTCGGAAATGCAACCCCCCAGGGCTGAAAAGCCAAATTTTTTTTTCTCTTTGACCAAAAATTGAAATATTTTGCAGTTTATTAAGCAAAGTAGCCTTGAGCTCTATTAACATGCTTGAAAAAGTATTAGATGCTTTTTGGGACAACCCATTTTAGTTGGAAGTTTTTAAAAGATTTTTTTTTTTTTTTTTAAAAAAAAACATTGAAATTGTTCACCATTTTATGATTTTACTTATTTTCTACTTCACAATATTTATGTAGCATAGATCTAACATAAAAATGAATACAGTTGACTCGATAACACAAACCAACAATAATTAATTATTTATCTCGATAATTCGAAGCTGCTGTAAAGTCCCTAGTAAGTCAGTTTTAAAAGTGAGTAAAGTTAAGTGATGATCAGTGAGTTAATTGTGAATTTTCAGTATGTGAATTACGTACTTTTCTCGCGTGTTTTGTATACGGTAAGATAAACAGTGTACGACTTTTTGTTACCCTTTTTGATTGTATTTTCTTTAATAAAGTATTTTGAGTTTCTTTCCGAGATTTTTTGAGTTAGTCACTCACAAATAAATTTATGAGCACTATCACCTATTACGACATTTTCTGATGAAGTAACATAGGAAAGCGCTCGTCACTCATCAATTTACTTGCAGTCGCCGATACAAAATTAATTTCATAATGACTAGAAACATCCTCAATACTATTTCTTATTTGAAACTATCAATGATTTAAGAGAATTACAGAGGACATAGAACATTCTCAATGAACTCTGAATCGATATTGTCAATTTTCATATGAATAAAAATTCCGTTCATATTTAAATGAGCAAAGTAGAAGTTTCTATTGTAAAAACGCTTTGCACCATTTTTTAAAAAAAAATTAATTAATAAATTACATGTATGACACAAGTAATATTGACTTGTATTTCATTGTTCAATAAACGCCTGATCAATGGTGAATATTGAATGTAAAAATAAATCAGTTCTTATTATTTTTTTAATTATTATATATTCAAGAACCACTTTTTAAACCTAAATTACAAGTATAACACTGGTAATATTGATTTGTGTTTTCTTATGAATACTGAATGTGAACATAAATCAGCCATTATTATTTTTTTTTTCATTTTATTACACAAGTAATACACAGTATATTACACAAGTAATATTGACTTGTATTTTGTTGTCAAATAAACCCCTAATCAATGGTGAATACAAACATAAATCAGCTCCTATTATTACAAATTCAAAAACCATTTTTAAAATTATTATTATATTTTTTACCATCTCAAGCCCAAAAAAGTATCTTCTCCAAGACGGTTCAAGATAAATAACTAACTGTTTGATTATTTTGTCTAGCCAATCGATCAATTTGATCCACAGAAAACCTATTGAATATATCAAACTGTTCTGCAAGTTGTTCCTTTAAGATTTCATTATATTCATCTCTCAGTTTTCCTTCTTGTTCGCTCAACATTTTCGAACAAATATATTCAACCTGACGAAATGTAAAAATAGGTATGTCACGATCATCGTTTCCACTTCCAGATTGAGCAGCGGCAGTCCCTGATAGTGAAATAGTTGAAGAGGGTTGTATTGATGATGCACAAGATGAGGCTATTGTGGATGGCGTAGTCGATGTTGATGAAGCTACTGGCGTTGGAGGAGTCAGAGCTGATGGTGGGAGATGTAATTCTTTTCTTCTCTGAAAATATATTGGAAACAATTAGTATGAGTTGAAAAAAAGATAATTGGGTTTAAATCTGGCTATCTCGGAGGACACGGGAATTGGACCACCCCTACCTACCCACCTGTTTGATTACGTAGATGTGAAAACGGAAGGCAATTTGTAGCAAAGATTAAATAGATAGTAGCTACCGGTGAGAATATGAATGCAAAGATGAAATAGATAGTAGCTACCGGTGAGAATATGAATGCAAAGATGAAATAGATAGGAGCTACTGGTGAGAATATGAATGCAAAGATGAAATATATAGGAGCTACCGGTGAGAATATGAATGCAAAGATGAAATAGATAGGAGCTACCAGTGAGAATATGAATGCAAAGATGAAATAGATAGTAGATACCGGTGAGAATATGAATGCAAAGATGAAATAGATAGTAGATACCGGTGGGAATATAAATGCAAAGATGAAATAGATAGTAGCAACCGGTGAGAATATAAATGCAAAGATGAAATAGATAGGAGCTACCAGTGAGAATATGAATGTCGTTTGTTCTTAATTTGACCATAGGAGCAAAAAAAGAAACGAGTTCTTATAAATTCATCATTGAACGTGTAACATTGTGCGACCAAAAAGCAACATAAAGCCAAATTTTTTGACAAAATCAAAGAAACAAGTGACTGCGTTTATGACACGATGAATACACCAGTTCCCGTTAGATCACTGAAGTTAAGCAACGTACAGCGAGATTGTTCCATGTGGGTGTCCAAATGGGTCGCGCCCTCGTGATGGTGGGTCAGGTCAATGTGGGTAGCTGGTTTTCAAGTTCCCAGCGAATGGAGGGTAAAACCCCCTTTTCGAATGACCAATAGATGTTAAAGAAACGTTCAGCCATTTTTTTTGAAAAAAAGAAATAAAAGTTATTTCATTGTATACATATGATTTTGTAGAGTTCTATTAAATGAGAGGAAAAACTTCACTGAGCTTTTATTAAGTACTAGCAGGATACGCCCGCTTCGCTTGGCGCCTTAAAGACATGGCCGTTTATAGTTTCAACCCCTTTTTCGCGATAAAAGTAGCCTATGTCCTTTCCTAAAGTTTAGTCTATCTCCATACCACATTTCATCAAAATCGGTTCAGTAGTTTAAGCGTGACATACATACATACATACATACAGAGTTTCTTTCGCATTTATATATTAGTATGGATATGGATGTGTCACTTTGCAGAGATTCTCATTTCATATTCGAAATTTTCAATAAATACTTCGTACATTTGACTAGCAATTGAAAATGGAAGGTATCCGTGGTTACTTTGGAGATTCGTATCCTAATTATTTTTATTGTAATGTGTCGCAAAAGAACTAAGCACACAATAAATTAATACACACTAAACTATTTTAAATGATTGTGGGCATGACAAGAGCATGGAAACGGCCATAATTCTAAGACGCCAAGTGTAGCCTGCTAGTATTACACTACGCATTACCGTGGTCGCCTGTCGTTCCGAACGGAACCCTTTCTACTTGGTTATACTCACATGAAGACGTTTCATTTCTTCCAATATTCCATTAGCAATAACATCCGGTGTCAATTTAGCCATTCTAGATACGAATGGTGTGTTGTGATGATTTGTCATTGTCCCTGAAGAAGTACTTGGTCTTGGTGGAGAACTTAAATTACGTGGTGGTGAGTTTGACGGTGAAATGCACATGGGCATACAACGTTGTCTTTTTGTAGGGTTGGGACTATGCAAAGGATCAAACTCAATTGGACGTTTCAAAGTTGCACAAGCCATTTCGAATCTTGTCAAAGAATTTAGTTGGACGAGATAGACTCTTACTTTGAGTCAAATATTATTCAGTTTACCAGATGTTATGTGTTTGATTCTAAAAGCTGATATCAATGAGATTCCTGAAAAAAAATACGTTTGGTAAGTATATCTGGAGACCTCGCTCACTTAAAATGGTCCCTACGAGGCCCGGTTGGACCAATAGGGCCCAACTAATCAGCCAATTCTATGAAAATGTCCATGGACTTCACAGGCAATTGGTTCTACGTACCAAGTACAAATATTGCCAACCTTTTATTCCGACAATATCCCCTGCATTTTCCAACCATACCGCGACTAGTGACTCAAAAGCTGCTACGAGTACTTATATCTGCCATTGAATCTATAATTACCAGTAGAGCGATGATCAATCAAAATAAAACTATTGCCCGAAATGCAAAACACAATAAAATCATGTATTTGAATACAGAGCCTAGCAAACTAGATCTAGAATATACTAGTGGATCAAGATGATCAGGTGTTAAAGAAAATATTGGGCCCTCAACATTTTAAAAATCGAAAAGCCATTAACACCAGCATAACATATCAAAATTTTACGTTTCTACAACAAACTGATAAAAAGATAAAAATCATTTTTAAAAAAAACACAATATTAGGGCCCCCAAATTCTTCAAAATCGAAAAGCCCTTAACACCAGCCATAACATATCAAAATTTTACTTTCTACCGTGAAAAAACACAATCTTTGGCCTCCAAAAACTATAAAGCCAATTCCCTTCATGTCCTAACCATGTATACCATATTTCGTCAAAATCGGATGAGAATTGTGGCTTGTATCGCGTGAGAACATACATACACATGTGCATTTCGGGATGCATACCGGGGTCAAAAGTGGAGTTCACTAACGTTCACAAATATTCAGGAGTGATCATGTTAAGATTATGGCACGCTTTGGTCTGAACTAACGTGTTAACAACACTACAGTTCATCAAAATCGGATAACACCTCGTTTCCACTTTCCACTAAACTTTTTTTTGTGTGTTGGACGGGAAAATGTATGACGGAAGTAGAGTTCCCACTAGGAAAAAAACGTGCATAATTAATCAGTGTTGTTACAAAAACAATGAATCACTCCAAAGGAGATACAAACGTGAAATATGAATTCCTCATTTAATTACACGTGCTATTGGATCATTGAAGCTATGTCAAAATTAGACGTATTTCATAATGGGAACACTCCAATTTAAATGTATTTGCCACAGAAAATAAATTTTCAGAGCAAATTTCTGTATCAGTGGGAACGAGCTGTAAGGAGTTCGAGTTATAAGTTATAATGGAACAAAAATACGAACAGACAAAAGAAAGAAAAATTGTGATTTTAAACAAGAACGCAATCCGTTCAGTCAACAATAAATGTGATATTATTTGTGTGCACAAAATATTGCATCGAAACTATCACACCATTACATGGGTCACTATACTTAATCGTCACAGTACTAACTGTTCTGTGAACTAAAGACCTTACTCACTTAAAATGTATACCATTGGACCCAATAGTTATTCAACTAATTCTATGAATAGAATCTGTCCCTTACAGCACAGAAGAGATTCTATAACTAATCTTTTAATATTAATAATTCTTTATTTTTCAGGATATATATCCTTTCTTCAATATATTTTTTTTTCTTTTCAGGAAATATTTTATTAGACTTATTGTAATGTGTCTACAACCAACTTTGTTGTAGCACACAATAAATACTACTACCAAATTTCATCGATCGGATAAGGCGTTTGAGGGTTATCAAACAGGCAAATCAAAGAACAACTGTAGTGTTCAAACTATACCCCACTTCTTTCGTCAATTGTATTTCGCGTGTAAAATCAGTGTACTACCCAGCTACCCACTATTGGTTACGTTTCGTTACTGCAAAATAAATATGAGTTTGGAAGCGAGTAAAAATAACCTAAAATACTTAAATAACTTATAAACTAATAGTCCAGTGAGCTGTAGACCTCATTCACTTAAATGGCCTGTATTTGGCCCCGGGTGACACAAAATAACCCTAATTGTATGAATATAATGAATCAATAGTCGTTCGAAAGTTATCGTAGTACAAATATCCAAGTGGGATAGGCCGAAAATTCTCTTCACAATTGATCAATATTTTTAAGAACCAGACAATAAAAATAAAACGAAAAAAATCAGCTTAAATCTAACAATAAACCAACCACAAGTCTCATATTCTGAAATACTTGCAACAAAAGTGCAATAGAAGAGTTAATTTATTTAAATAGGTAGGTATTGGATCGAATAAATTTTTAATGAAATCCTAGATTATCTAAAATAATAAATTTTCTACTTATCATTTAGATATAAATTAAGAATACTATCTATGTGAATAGCTATACCATTATTACATTCTGCCTCATCATCAAATAATAATAATACTGAAAAACACCCATTTTTTTACATCAATGCCTAATTTTAAAAAAAAACTAAAAAAATTATAAACTGCATATAATACAATTATAATCACAGAACCTAATAGAAAGATTAAAATTTCAAAAGAAATTGAACATTTTATCTCACCTTAAGAACTTAACTAAAAACTAAAGCCATTTTGAAATCATTACACAAAGCACCATAGAAAAAAAAAATCTTGCTCCTGACAAAAGAACGTGTATTGAAATATTAATTCTAGTTTAAACAGAAGTAGATAATAAATCAATAAATACAATTAAATTACAATACAAACAAGTTATGAATTAAAAGAATAGGTATTTAGATTGATTTCTTTATTAACTTTGTAAATTAAAAAAATATGTAAAATAAAATAACTTTTTGTATTTTGTGCTTGAAGATGCAGAATGAAAATGAAATAAACAGATGAAGAGATTAACGAAATTTTATTTAAGAAATCGCCATTTTGCAATGTTGCCAAGTTTTATCAAGGGAAAATTATTTGGTACCTGGAACCGGGGAGGAGTGTCTGGCAAGAAAAACTTGCAAACAATTTTTTTTTTTTTTTTAAAAAAAACTGGCCGTCATCTTAGAATATATATTAATACTAAGGCCGTCATGGGTCCATGTTAGACGGTAGTACATATTCAATAGAGGCATGGCCGTATAAACTTTAACCTCTCTAATTGGGTTAAAATTGATTAAAAAATACAAAGAGTTGCCATGCACTCCTCCCCGGTTCCAGTACCAATTATTTGTAGCATGCAGGGTAAAATCCCTCTCTCTTGATTGATTCATTGTGGGAAGTTTTTGGATGATTCAAGTCCATGCGCGGTTATACAGGAGGGCCCGGGGGGTACGTGTCCCCCAGTTTTTTTTAAGTGGGCGGTGTTTCTCAAATTTTATTATACCTAATCACGTAAAAAATTTTTTTTTAAATCAAATGAATGGTGATCCGCTGTGTCTTTTATCCCATTGAGAGGATGGCACGGGCCACTAAATAATTCCAAATCCTGAGACTAAATAGAATTACGTAAATAAAAAATCGTCAAACATTCTGTCATCCGTCTAGGCACTTTTTTTCGTCATCACGCTTATAAAATCGCTTATCACCTTTATGAAAGGTATTTGCAGTAAGCTCTACAGCTTTTAACAAATTAGGTATCGTTCCTCGATAAACACTGCATTAAAAAGTACTGCCCAGGACTTGAACTCCCGGACTCTAGGTTACGAGTCCCTCCTCCTCCCTCACCAAATTTTCTATTAGTTATATTGTGCGATTGTGTCACCCTCAAAACAAGAGGGCTATATCCGCGCATGTTTACGTCTCCGACAAAGTCCAACAAACAGGAATAAAGTGGTGCAACCAGTGGGGTTCATGGTATGGAAAATCTTTTTTTCCAGTAAAATAATAAACACATGTATTGTGTCACATTGATAGTGTTTATTTTTTTTACTGTCGTATGATTTTCCATACAGACTCCTAGGGATTTTTCTATATAAAAAAATCCCCTCTTCAAAATAAATTTGGCAATAGAGCACAATCATTGTACCTTTTAAATTATTTAATTTTTAACTCCAGACTCCAGGGAGATAAAAGTTATTTAAAAATCGAATATTTTTAAGAAAAAATTGAGGCATGGCCGTTTCGCGGCCATGCTCTTTATTCCAGTAAATTTTACTTCCTCCAAATAATCAAGGTAACATTTTTACGATCTATGTGTCTGCCCCTCGCAAGTTTTGATTTTTGAAAGGAAATTTCATGATCACCCTTCCTTTCTGCCTGGAATGGTATCTCTAATATTGATCAATATAGTGGTAAAATTTAAAAATTACTTCCAGTTTTCAGAAAAAGGCGAATCATAAAATAATTATCCTTTTTATAGTGTTTTATTATTAATATTTAATTTCGAGTTAACTAGTTTAATATTTTAATAAATATGAGTTCAAAAGAAAGAAGAAAAAATAATTTAGTAAACAAACCCGCTCCAATAGAATCATTATGGAAACGTGTTATCACGTCGAGATCCAAATGGGATGATAAGGTGAGGATATGTTATTTCTATTCATCTATTCAGTTATTTCAGTTACCAGTGCAAAGCAGTATCATGTTGTATATGTATATGTCCATTTAATCATTTCTACGCATGATAGTGCATTTTTCTTTGAATTTATACAGGGTGATAGTGCATTATTCTTTGAATTTATACAGGGTGATAGTACATTTTTCTTTGAATTTATACAGGGTGTCTTAAAAAGGACCTGAGTTCAATTCAATATATAAACACGTATTTATACATACTGAAGGGCAAACTTTTTCGAGTGGTTTTCAAATGTTTTACATTGTACACTACAGGGGAGGCTCCATGGGGGGGGGGGTTGACATTGAAATCCAAAATAGAACTACCTAGTAGTGTAATTTTTGCAACTAAAAATCGTAATTATTGTAATCATTTATGAAAAGTAAAATGAAAGTATCTACCTATTTTGAGATTTATTTGAAATCTGTACTCAAAATAGAACCGGATTTATTCTATGTAGCTTTTGCATGCCTTTAATTTGTCGTAGTTCTAAAAGTTTTGTTAAAATAAAAGATAAAATCCATCTTCTTCGAATAAAAAATATATTTCAGTGTTTTTCGAACTTTAAAACCGTATTCCAGATACTAATTTGTTTCTTCAAATTTTCAACATCGTAGGAACCATATTAACATTGGAGTTTTTTTTCCCCTAAAACTTCATTCAATCTCTAACAGGCTCAACTATGACTTAAATCCGGCCCTGTTTTGAGCACTAACCTCAAAATACTTTCATTTCATTTTTCCATAGGTATCTATTAAAAAAACATCGTCAGTAGCTCTGTTGGTTGAGGCTGTTGATTCGAATCTAATCCATCCCCGCCGCTGGTCACAATAGATCTAAATGAAGGTCGCAGTGATAATTGCAGTCTCAATGGAGACCTTGTTTATTTATTTAAGTCACAACTAACAATTGAGGTTTTCCCAATCTTTAACAAATTTGACCTAGAGTCAATCAGTCTCGTAAAAAGGCTTGAGGGTTTATTTACTTCAAGCCGTCTCTTTAGCGAAAAGAAAATCCCAGCACTGTTCAACGGCAATAACAGCAAATTGATTAGCAGCCAGCAGCAGAAAAAATAGGGATCAGGAGGAGAAACATGAGCAAGACTGAAGGTATTTTCAAATAGACGATTGTATGACCTTCAACAAATATATATGATTAAAGTATTAAATTTCGAGATTTGGAAGCGTTCTGAAGATATTGTGATCTTTGCTCATTTTCTGAGGCGTGTTTTTGTAGCATAAGCGCCTATGTTAAAAGTCATGGAGTGATAGGGATCCAGTTCAGTCAAGTTACATAAAAAAATAATGGTATGCCGCATAAATCACTTGCACGGCACTGTCATTGCTTAGTGTGAATGCTCCTTAGTACAGTGTAGACGTGTACTCGTGTTTTCTTTTTTTCAGTCGACATCGATCTATGTTGATAAAGTCTCTATACAAATAACGCACCGTCAACCTTGTTTACATCTAATTATTATTTCTGTCTGCGTTTCAGGATGAATTTTTGGATGTAATCTACTGGTCCAGACAGATACTTGGGATTATTTTGGGTATTATTTGGGGCATCATCCCCCTTAAAGGATTTATTGGACTAGCCTTGTAAGTACTAGTTACCAAAAGTTCTGTGAACTGTAGAACTTATCTAAAAAAAAAAAAATCATTGGAAAAAGGCCAAGTTCCAACGACTCTTCCAAAAATTCTACCCATGAACTTAGGGATATCTATAATTGGGGCAAAGTTTATTTATGCTGCTGTTCAACCCACACTTAAATTTATTATTGTACTTTATTCTGTCCGAATTCTCTTAAAGTAATAACGAATTTACACTTAGTCCGTCTTTTTCTGAGGAGAATCGTAAAATACTACCTTCTTACAAACTGGCCAAGTGTAAAGAAGGTATTACTTTAAGAAAATTGAGCAGCGATTGGAGTTTACTAGTATAATATACATTGAAATATATTATGGCTTATCAGTGGAGCTGAAGCGGCGAAGAAGCTATACTAATATATTCATTTTTTGTGTTTATTCAAGATTTGCCCTGACCAATATGGGTGCATTGTATTTATATATTGTAAATTATCAAAATATTGATGAAGATGATTACGGTGGAACGTGGGAAATGGCCAAAGAAGGATATATGACATCTTTTGCTGGATTCTTGGTAAGGATGAAATTAAATTGGAATGGCCAAAGGAGGTCAGGTAATTTCCCCAAACCTTTAATTTTCAAGGGGGTCTAGTTTTGTGACCATACTGTATTCGGATTCGGATCTGAAGAAGTCCGTATGAGATTTTTCGGAGGATTCTTGATTAGGGTAATATTAAAAAATTGAGATGGCCAGAGAAGGGCTATATGGCATCTTTTCTTGGAGTATTAAAATAAATTGATATGACTAATAAAGGCTTATGTCGACATCACTTTTTGGTGATTTTCGATTTCTCATACAAAGAGACCAAACGGAGTGAGTCCTTTTTTTCTTAACGTCTATTGGTCATTCGAGACGGGGATTTTACGCTCCTTTCGCTGAAAATTTACAACCCACTCTACCCACATTGACCTCACCCAACCTGCGGTGTAAATAGACTCTTGAGTGGAACGTGGCCACTAGGCGAGGTTAATATCTGAGGCATTTTCTACCACTTAATCCTTAGAGCTCTATTTTTTTGTGGCTTGACCACATAAAAATTAATGAGGAAAAAAATCCTGTCTCAGCTTGGGATTGTACTCACTATGCTACCCAGCCAGTTCAACCTAGACTGTCTTTTTTTACGAACTTCATCTTAACATCCAAGGTCACTCTCGATTTCAACAATCCATTTTTTGCTGCTCGGTGTTTCAACAATCCATTTGTTGAAACACCGAGCATCACGAGGGCGCCAACTTACGTGTCACCCACCAAGCAAAACCTTGTTGTTGTTTTTGGATTTACGTTTTTTAACATCCAAGATCACTCGAGACGGTGATTTCACCCTCCATTCGCTGCAATAGCCAGCATCGCGAAGACGCTAACTTTCTTGGTCACGCACCAAGCAAATCCTTTCTGTACGTTGCCCAACTTCAGTAATCTAACGGGAACTGGTGTATACCAGGAGCCATAAAATCTGGCTGATTCGATTTACTCTTACGGCAATAATTTTATTTCAGGTTACGTGGATAATAGTATACTCAGGACTGTACTATGAATGACAAAGTTAAAGTGAGATCTCAAATCATATGTATAGACAGATTTATACGGAAGAATTGTCAATGCAGAATGTTAATATGGATATACAAGTTTGTTTCCAAAAGTTCGTGGCCTAACCTAGATGGACAAGGAAAATAAAAACCCACTGTGTCTTATTTTTCAACATAATCTCCCTTAACTTCAATACCCAAATTTTAATTTATTTATTTCTTTTCGGTAACATCTTTTTGTCCGTCATTTTCCCTGTCAAAATACTCTAAAACGGCCCAGTTGAACTTTTCATCACTACCAATTTTTTTCCACGCAATGCTCAGATTTCAGTTTTGAAAAGAGATAGTAGATAAAGTGGCGTGGTCATGGAGAAGCCGAACACATCGTTAAAATGTACTCGAAACCTAAGCAAAGATGACCTGTCAAAATTAAACTAATGAAAATATTTATATAATTTTACATCCTATTATCATTAGACGGACAGTCTCAGTAGCCTGAGTTGGTTGAGGCGGCGGATTCATAACCAAGGGGCTGTTGGTTCGAATTTAACTCCATTCCCACCTACTGGTAACAATAGATCTAAATAAAGGTCACAGTGATAATTACAGCAATCGAAGACGTAATTTCTTTCAATCCATTTATGACTTGCTAACTTTCCATGAGGAAAAGTAAATCATACTTGAGATTGTGAGAAGTTACTTGAGGGTGACATACATCCTCACGGGCCGAGTTCACCTAAGCTCATGGTGTAAAATAACACAGAAAGCGACTCTTTAATACCATTATGTTTGTAACTCTTGTGTTACTGACATAATTATATTGCAGTGATTGTCATGGTTCTGGGGGCTCATGTCAATCATCAGCTTCCAAGAACAGATGTGTGATGACAGTTAAATATTTTAGCAGTAGACTACAACTTATCTATATTTGCTATCTCCTATATCTTGCTACCATCGGACAAAATGATGCCACTATTGATTGATTGAATAATTACAGTCTCAATAGAGATTTGCATCAATCGTTAGGCAGTGTAAGATTGTCAAAACTACAATACTTTCCTCATTAATTTGAGTATTTTACCACATGAAAATAGAGCTCTAAGGGTTAAGCCGTCAACATCAGGCCCCCAAGATGGTTGGTTCTTCGTACCGGGGCGGGACGGCCAAAGACCATCAACAACGTTCCGATGACAACTCACTGTGTTTTTCCTCCGTTGGACCCAGCCGTGCTGCTCCAGATACTTCCTCAAAGAGTTGGTACATAAATCCTTGCTAAACCCTGAAGTATCTGATCGTTGTCGTCTATGTATGCTGGCTGCTCATGATGTAAATCATGAGCAGCCAGCAACTATCCATCAAACCCAACTAATCTAGAGCCGTCAACATTATGGACAGATCCTTTTGGAGAGGCCGCCTTTCTTGGTCTGTAGACACAATGAGAACGTTAACAACAACAAGAAAATACATCAGGCATTAACCTCGCCTGGTGGTTACCTTCCACTTATGAGTCATTTTTTAAATACATTAACCTTTTGTGATTGGACCAAGAATTTTTGGGCTCACCCTCGTACATATTTCTCGTCAATGTCGACCAACATAGAGTTACTTCATTATGCGAACCAAGCAGGGCTATAGATTTGAAGTTTCCAATTTTTCACAGAAGGAGTCGAACTCCTTCTGTCAAAAAATGAAATTAATGAACGTTACTCAACATCATAATGTTGATTTAATTTATTTTTAATTTTAATTTACTACGGACAAACTCAAAATAAAGATAACTCGTTTTGAACAATTCTCAGTCACCCTCTATCATTCGACTAGATTAAACCATTAATGAATCGAACGATTCAAAACTAATTTCAATGTAAATAATTATAAATAGTGTTTTTGGTAATTGTTTAGTTTTAATTTAATTTAGAAGTAAATATTTTTCAAGACTTATAATTAAGTTTAGAGATGGTATCTAGGATGTTTGTAGTCATTTTGAAATATTAATTTGAAAAGAAGTTGATGTATCAACTACAACTACAACATTGTAAAGTGAACTTGACAATGTCGGAAGCGCTCGTGTCTCATCTAATTTATTGTAGTCTCTCTATAATAATAGAACTCAATGTAACGATAAATAATGTGTGTGTGTATCTGTTTATACAGTATGTCCCAGAAGTCCTGCCCGGTGCCCATAAATTTTGAACCGCTCGGAATTTTGGAATTCTGTTTGTTTCTAGGGACAGAAAAGGGCCCATGGCCATTCGAATGGTAATATCAGTATCCAGGTTCGAATCCCGGAAGTGGCTTTTTTGACACAAAGAGTCGATTTCTCGGGAAATTTAAATGGAATGGTACAAATATTTTTTTGAAAAATAAAAGTGTCAATAAAATAAGGAATATTCCCAATTTTGTTTTTTCAAAAAATAATCAGGGGCGGAGCCAGAGGGGTTCAAAACCAAAACATGTTACACCCTGTATAACGAAAACCGAATATTATTTTTATGTAGAAATTTTTTAAGAGTGGCTCAAAAAAGGTTTTCCATCTACATAAGTAATAAAAATAACAATGTTTTAGTTTTATCAGTGCCGTAGGTCGGGAAAACCAAATCTCGTATTTCTACCAGAGGTTAAAATGACGACTTTTAGAAAACAGCCATTTTGGGTTATAAGGTCTGAATTAAGTATATGATTTAAGACTTAAAATAGGGAGTGGCCTCAATATACGGCCATGCCTCTAAGGCGCCAAGCTGTAGACCGTAGCGAAGCACGGGCGAAACAGCTAGTTGATATATACATTTTTTTCAACTTATAATTAACATGAGAGGTTTAAAATCTAACGGATAACCTATCCCTATATTCTCTATGTAAAAAAAACCCACTTCGATCGTTGCTCCCTGAAAGGAGAATTAATGTAGGTAATGCAATGTAGGTCATGGCTTATATAGCCATTACAGTATTTTGGAATTTTAATAACCTATGTCATTTTTTGGACTATGAACTATATCTATGTATTAAAATCATATTGATCCGTTGCTGTGTGAAAGAAGGAAAAGCAAAGCAATAAATAAACTTTTTTGCATTTATAACATTAGTAGGATAGTAAAATACTTATTTCTAATTTTAAAAATTTTCTTCCAGCTTTAATGAAAACCAACTTTACCTTCTGACTGGAGCCGTGATGGACTTTCTTACCTTGATTACCAACTGAAGCCATGGAGTGACTTTCTTCCCTTGATTTCTGACTGGAGCCATGATGAACTTTCTTACCTTTATTTCCGACTGAAGCCATGGCGTGACTTTCTTCCCTTGATTTCTGACTGGAGCCATGAGGGATTCGGCACAAGGACCGAATGGAGCAACAGTGCAGCCGAATTGATGCAATGTAGTCTATTTGGCAGAGAGTTTAGAAAACGTTTTGATCTGCCATGCTTCGTTAATGAAGTTGTTTTCCCGGTAAAAAACGAAGTTGATCCCTAAAAACTCTTGCACCAATTCGGAAAAATTGTTGCTCCATTCGGGCCTTGTGTCGCGTCTTGCCATGAGTGACTTTCTTCACTAAAAATGGAGAACATAGTTGATTTTAAGAGGAACACCGCTACCACAACAACATGATCAAGCGTGGACAGCAGAGAACTAAAAATACTGACAAAAACTATTCACACCAAAACCTCGAGTTCTAAACTCCAGACCACCAGAGATATCTTCGGATGAGCCAAGGTTTCCACGCGCCACCAGATCAACTCTGGCACAACTGCGCTTTGGTTGGTGTAAAAACCTTAATACATGCATGAGCAACAGTTGGTTTGCAGTAGTCCTCCATTTCAGATAGACTACTTTATTAAAGGAATGAATTGATGTATAGGGTGACTTCCTGTTGCTTTTCCTAAATTCTCTGATGCAAGACCGTACCCAGAGGGGTGGGGGGGTCAATGGGGTCCAGACCCCCCCCCCGAAATTTCATTATTTAATTTATGTAATATAAAAAGTTGTAACTCATCACCACCAACAATAATAAAACAACAACATCATCAACAAGAAAACAACAATAATAACATCAACATCACCCTCCATGATCATCATTTCCAGGTGTTAGTCCAGGCTTGGCTGTCAATTCTTCAGACCCCCCCCCGTAAAAAAATCTTGGGTACGGCCCTGCTCTGATGTTAATACCTATCATCCCACTTTTGCAAAATGAAATGTAGAAATATTCAGAACGAAGATTTTAACACCATCAGCTCGGATGGACTCGGGCCGTGGGGAGGCCCGAGTTCATGAAGAAGTAAAAAAAAAAAAAAAAAAAAAANAAAAAAAAAAAAAAAAAAAAAAAAAAAAAAAAAAAAAAATCGGACGAAGCGTTTGAGAGTTATGTTGATACAAACAAAAGAAACTATTGTGTTAAAACTAGGTCTCATTTAAGATGAAAGCGTTCGAGAGTTATGTTGATACAAACAAAAGAAACTGTGGTGTTAAAACTAGGTCTCATTTAAGATGAAAGCGGTCGAGAGTTATGTTGATTCAAACAAAAGAAACTTTCATCTGTGGTGTTAAAACTAGGTCTCATTTAAGATGAAATATTGTCGAGACGCCCCCCCCCCCCCAGAGNTTCGGCTGGCGACTTCCCCCTCCAGTCAAAATCCAGACATCTGGGATTTGTAACCGGGGAGGAACACTTGAGGTAGTTTACAAAAACGATTTTTTTTTAACCAATTTTAACCCAATTGGAGAGGTTAGGGAACGTTTTTATGGCCATGCCTCTATTGAGTATGTACAACCGTCCAACATGGACCCCTGACAGCCAATAAAGATGAGAGTTTAATTTTTTTTTTTAAAAAAAAAAGTTGCCTCAACATATCTCCCTGATGTGGAACCCCCAGACATCTGAATTTTGTTGAAAGATAAAAGATACTCGCACCTCACCAGTCTGTCAGTGTCAGTTGTGTTTAGAATCTCGTTGAACAAGCACCAAGATACCTAACTATTAATAGGTAGGTACCTGTTTAATTTGTCATTTAAATATATACTCGTAAATCAGAAATTTGTGTGTATTATTATTATTATTTATTTTGTGTTTCAGAGGTTTCTTTAACCTCTGACACATTACAATATGGTAGGGGTTGTCTGTTATACCACGGCTCAAACGGTAGCAGATAGCGAAAAATTGATGGGAATGGACCCCCTCTTCCCCAAAATCATGGTCTACGACCCCAGGAAAATTATGATAACTAAAATATGACAAAAGCGTTTTCAAGTTACGGCCAAATGTCTAATTTATTCACCAAAATCGGTTTAGTCATTGTTTAGGACATTTTCTACAAAGGTGTGGCCAGCCATTCTAGAGTTACGAGTTCGAAACTGGGAACGAGCAAAATAAAATTTAGAAGATACTAAAAAGTCAGTCAGCCTCTAAGGGCCCTGGCGAAAACGTTTAATCTTGTTTTTTATAGCAATATAAAAATCGTAACGAAGCACGGGCGAAATCTATCTATACTTATAAAACGCAAAGCCCAGTTGGTATACTGACTGATAATCAACGTAGCTCCACGATGGCTAAACGTAGATTTGAAATTTGGCACACAGGTTCCTTTTAGTATGTAGGTGCGTAATAAGGAAGGAAAAAAATTAAAGTTCAAGTGGGAGCAAGTTACCGCCAGAAATGACGCTATTTAGCGTGTCTATTTGCAATTTTTTTCTGGACAAACTAAACGAGATAACGAAAAATTACCGAGAGTAGACCCCCCAAAATAGTATATAAGGACCCCATAAAAAATATAAAATTTGAAAATTTTCGGTTTCACCCCGATTTATGGACGGTTTTCACCACCAAAAAATCGGAATTGAGAATTACCACTTCGGGAGGAGCGAGAAAGCTGAAATTTGATACAAAGGTGTTCCGAAGTGCAA
>CM022876.1:25891782-25913530 GCA_012654025.1 Pachypsylla venusta | reverse complement strand
CGCCCCATACGTAGGAAATAATCATTTTTATCCTGAGGTGTGTAGTTTTTCCTCTGGAAGTAGCTGAAATCGGCAATGTAAGCTGTGGCGTATAATATACTCTTGGTAGCTACCGCATTATTTTGACTTGGCGGGGCGGAGCGATACCGCGCTCCTTAATACTTCCTCGTCGTTATTACCATATTACCAGTTACTCAACTGCCCTAAAGAGGGTTAGTTACTCCCAAACACAACCAGACCAAATCAAAATATTACGTTTCTACAAAAAACCGTTAAAAAAATAAAAATAATTGTCAAAAAACACAATATTGGGCTTACCTGAATGAATTCCTATCCTGAGTTTGAGATCATCTTGTGGTCTGTGTCTCACAGTAAATCTTTTGACGGCCTCCAGAAGATCCAAAGACATTGAAGCTATTTCCGCCGCGTGTTGTTTACCGTTCCTTATGGGTAAACCAGATACCTGAAATCAGTCAATTCATTAGAAGAAAAAAATCTTAATCTTAATTCAAATGAGAGTCTTTCACTCAGATTTTTAAATTTTCATCTTTAGTACTCAATGAGAAATCAGTCAATTCATTATTTCTCCGAACATTTGAGAAAAGGTCCATTTCGGGGTCTTTGAAGAATAACTTCACATTTTGACCGCAAAATTTGTGTCACATTCTCTGAATCAGGGGTTCCTAAACTTCTTTTTTGTATCGCGCCCCTTTTTCTTGAAATGAAAGCCTCCCACGCCCCCCTCCGCTTTACATTATAAATTATAAATGGATATGGGTGTTGCTGAATGCTATCTCGTTCAAAACGCTACTGTGTTGCTGAATGCTATCTCATTCAAAACGCCAATGTGTTGCTGAATGCTATCTCATTCAAAACGCCAATGTGTTGCTGAATGTTATCTCATTCAAAACGCTGATGTGTTGCAGAATGCTATCTCATTCAAAACGATAATGTGTTGCTGAATGCTATCTCCCTATATAACGGTACCTGTTTTGAGTTTTCATGTAAAAGTTCATTTATTGTGTTCTAAGTGTATTGGGTGAAAGGCTTTCAACAAACATATTTTTATCTTTAATTGAAGTTATTTTTGGTCAGTAGCGATCCAGATATTACTTGCAAAGGAAAAATGTCAACTGAAGAAGCATGAGAATTGTACCTATATTCCGATATATTTGGTCCGCGAGGCAGATTTCCTTAATTTCGCCTCTCAGCCCAGAAATGGAACCCTTTCATTGGTTCTCTTTACATTATTTTGTATTTATTTGTCTAAATGAATCTTAACAATAAATAAAAAAATCATTTTAAAGCCAAAAACCCATTTTCTGATTTTTTGCCAGTTTTTTATGCATTCTGCCCCACTGTGCGGCGCCGTCGGTGCATGACAGAACTAATGGCGAATTTTGAAATTTCTTACCACCATGTAGGCATCTCCAATGGTCTCCACTTTATAGACGTCATAATTTTCAATAATGGAATCGAAACACGTGTAGAGATCATTCAGAAAGTCAACAACTTGCAAAGGTGTAGACTCGGCCGACATTGACGTAAACCCAACAATGTCACTAAAGTAAATTGTCACACAATCAAAACTTTCCGCTTCAACTTTGTGACCTCTTTTGAGTTGTTCGGCAACATAGCGAGGTAACATTTCATAAAGGAGGGCATCTGGAAATAAATAGGTTTGGTTCATTCAGTAATGAAGTTGCAGGCTCACGGAGAGGAGGGGGATGGGGGCAATTCCCCCGGGTCCGGTGGGGCCCGGAATTCCAAGGTGCTAAAAAATTGATTACCTAGTTTATACAGTTTGATTCATTGATTATGATTTGTTATTAATAGAAGTAATTGATGTTAAATCATTATTTTATATTATACATCATGGGTACTTATATTTTATGTTTAGGTTATTTGCTTTTGAGGATTCATGGATTTTTGTATAGGGGCCCGTAACTTTTCAATCCAGGGCCCGGATTTTCTCTTGGCGGCCCTGTGAAGTTGTGAAAGTTTGCGAAGAAATTCACGCCTCACGATGACCGGTCCTGGGCGCCGAGACGACCTCGAACACATACCTACCATCACCCATTACAGTTCTAGCCAAGGGCCATAAAATCCTTTCTGGTAACCTCATATCAACCTATTTCTACCATTTTTTTAACCTGAATCCAAAAAGGGGTATACAAGTTGATTTTAAGGGGAAACCACTGCTACAACAACAAGGACATTCATGCTGTTTTCAGACCAAAGAGGCCACAGACTCAACAGAATCACTCCAGAATATTAATCCCCCCCCCAAAAAAAAAACGCTTTGTGAAAAAAAGACGTCAATATTCTCCCAGACCAAAAAATACTTCTCAAAATCATTTTAAAGCAACTGATATAAAAACACCCGACAATATTCTATGTACCATAAAATTACTTTCTAAGGGTGGTATCACACTATATGATTCCAAAATTTTGTATATTTGTTGAATTTTTGTGTTTGGTATATATTTGTGTCCCTATCACACTATTTGATGAGACTTTCAGACACAATTATTTCCTTTCAAATTTTGTTGTGTTTTATACCATAGCAAGCAGATATTTTTCTGTAATAAATATAATTTTGATATTTTTCTTTTTTTTTCTATACGATTTATGATCGAATGTTAATTTAGTTTTCTTCACTTGTGTATTTTCGATAATTGAGGACTTGGGTCTTTGGTTATGTTGAAATATTGGAATTCCTATTTCAATTTCATAGTTGAGGTGTAATTCCAAACAAAAATTTTAGTATGGAACCCTATATGCATATGTGACGAAATGTATCGGTGCACAATTACTCCCCCACTGGGACCTACATACTAAAAAATCGGTCAACGTTAAGTGGCATAAGTAGCCATCACGATGTGCGGTGTACTGGGTACGAGTGGTGGCGAATGAACGATTTTCATTTAATTCTATATTTGGATTCTGCGTCCTTTGAAGCTGAGGTATCAAAAAAAAAAAAAAAAAAAAAAAAAAAAAAAAATTAGTCAGTAACATAATAAACCCATGCCCATTACATGGGCGGAGAATTTTCTTCTGTCTCTCCAACTCCGACCCATCTTACCAGTTTTTTTCTTCTCTTCCACCAGCTGGTCCGTCCGCTCATCGACCAACTGTTCTAAATTGTTGGCATATTTCTCCATCATAGCTATCATGTTATCAAAAATGTTGGGTTTCCTGAAATCAAAGCCCAAAGGTTGCAAATACAAATTGAATTAAAAATTTAGGTACATCTTACTTCCTTATTAAGTAGGTATTATACCGAAGGCGGAATTTCTTCTCATCCAATTATGAATTTCCATAGTAAAAATAGGTAATACTTGAGATTGTGAGATTTTACTTGAGGATGACATCCTCATGGGGTCGAGACCTGAGCTCAGTGGCGCACATACAACAATATATCCTTTCACATGTTAGCGGGTATATATATGTTCAAATAGTGTCCTCACCGTTTCACCTCCGAAGAACAAATCATAAAAAATAATTTCGCGGGATTATCCAACAAAAATATCTATGTACATGATTTTTGTTGGAGGTTCTTAACTACCCCCCCCCACCCCAATGTTTGGATCGGACCAGACATTGAAGTTGGAGGAAAATGTTCTTTTTCTCTCGTGAAACTTTGATAAAAAAAATTGAAAACAAAATGACGTAAAATCAAAGTTATTCTAATAATAACCATTTGTGTAAAAAGACATTTTTCTTCCAACTTCCAGCTCCGTACCTTGGAGGGGAAGCATTTTAGGACATCCTTTATAGAGTAAAATCATCTTATTGGAGTCTCAAATATATGTGACTAGCTGTTTCCCCCGTGTTCCGCTATGATTCTTATATTGCNTACTGGTTTGTGTCCACTCATATAATGGTTTGACATATTTTAGTTCTGATAATTTTCCTGGGGTCGTAGACGATGATTTGGGGGAGGGGGTCCATTCCCATAAATTTTTCGCTATCTGCTACCGTTTGGGCTGTGGTATTGTAACAGACAACCCCTCATACATAGGTACATACATACAAATTTCTGATTTTTATATTAAGAAGATTAACGTATTGACATTTAATTATGTACCTACACCCTTTAACCTTGGATGAAATACTTTGTATAAATACCAGGCGTTCACATAAATATCCTTTTTGGATGTAATACGGGTCCAACAGAGGGCAGGAACAATGTGGCAAGTTTTTCAATTTTTTTTATTTTTCTTATTATTGGCCGTCATGGGTCCATGTTGGACTGTTACACATACGCAATAGAGGCATGGCCGTAAAAAAACGTTTCATAACCTCTCTAGTTGGTTTAAAAACATTCAAAATTAAAAAAAATCACGCCGCATTACTCCTACCCGGTACCAACTCCACTTAAATACCTATATACCTGGTAAATGTATTGGGGGGCGNGGGGCGATTTTTTTTTTTGAAGTTGCAACCTGAAGAAATGATATTTGTATTTCATAACGTCGGGCAGAGGAATATCCCCCTGTTTCCAGTGTATGAGGCGATGGTATCCAAAGAGTCCATGCCTCCTCATCAACTCCACGATCAATGTTAGATGATCTACACTACACTTACATGCCTTTCCTCATCGGCCTCAATTTGTTTCTGACAGTTTTGAAGTCCGGCCGATCATCCGGTAGTTCACTCCAACATTCTATCACACAATCTCGCACAAAATCGAAGCTGTTTTCTAAAAGTTCCAATTTTGGCCTGAAAAGAAAATATAATGGAATAAGTATTTTACATACTTGTAAATTATGGGCCTGACTCCTATTTGACTTTAAGGGTAGGATTTTTCTAATTTTTTATGCATGCTATTTAAAATCCGTATACCTATGTTCGTCGTGTGCCGACGCCGTGATGAGCACTTTTGCCACTTAGAAAACTACATATCGAACGAAAAGTTTTTGGGCAAAATTGGATGTACTTACAAACCAAATTTCATCAATATCGGCAAATCCCAAGTGGCAAAAGTGTCTTTCACGTTGTACAGGGGATAGTATCGTACGGTGTACAGGGTAAGCATAAGAGGCGACGAACAGTTTGCAGAATTACTAATGATTCTGTAAACTAAAGACCTCACCTACTCAAAATAGCCCCCATTTGGCCCCGGATGGCCTAATACTGTTTCCTCTATGCACAATTTTCTTTTTTTTTTGCTTAACGTCTTTTTAACATCTATTCGTCATTCGAGACGGGGTTTTTACCCTCCATTCGCTGGAAACTTGCAAACCCACATTGACCTCACCCAGCCTGGGTTGGGCCGGAAATATAGTCAGCATCATGAGGGCGCGAACCCACGTGGACATCCACATGGTACAATCTCGCTGGACGTTGATTAACTTCAGTGATTCAACGGAAACTGATGTATCTATTCAACGTGTCATAGACGCTGGCTTGCACAACTTTAGTATTATAAATGAATAGCCATGAGAACACCTAGTATTTTTTTAAATTCTTCAATGCAAAGCATATAAAAATTCCAGGCGCTCACATAACTATTCGTTTTGACACAAATAAAGTATTTCTGTGAACTGTGGACCTCACTCAATTGTGTAAAATAACCACCATTTTTCTCGGATGGCCCAATGTGCATTTTTAACAATATCGATTCATATTTACATGCAACGAATAGCTATGTGAGCGCCTGGTATTTTTAAATATTTCAACGTGCAAAGCATATAAAAAATACCAGGCGTTCACATAAATATTCGTTTTTTGAATGAAAATACCTACTTACACAGGTAAAGTGCTTTTGTGAATGAGGAAAATTTTAATTGATTTTAAAACGTTCTCCCTTTTAAACAAAGGGAGAACGTTGCCTCCGCTCTAAACACAGTGCTCCAGGGAGGTACCATGGATGAAGTTTCAAGAATCCAAAAATTGAATAAAAAATCCGTTTGTGCGCGGCATTGTCCGCCTTGAAGGACACGTTTGACAGTTAGTGCTAAATGGACTCACCTGAGCAAGTTATGTGGCGATGTTGGATACATGACTTTGGTTAATATTTGAGCAGTGGACATTGATACGTCACCAAATGGACCTTGTCTCCTATGGAGTTCATAAAGAATAATACCAAACGAGTAAACGTCACCACTTAGTGTTTATATGACTCACCTGAGCAAGTTATGTGGCGATGTTGGATACATGACTTTGGTTAATATTTGAGCAGTGGACATTGATACGTCACCAAATGGACCTTGTCTCGTATGGAGTTCATAAAGTATAATACCAAACGAGTAAACGTCACCTTTGGGAGACCCATTGATCCAACTGGAAGAGGAAGATGATGGAATGAGATCACGAAGGAGTTCGGGTGCTTTGTACAGAAGACCTGTTGGGGAAGCAAACAAGAGTACAAAAATTAGACGAGAATAGGAAAGAGGTACGTCATCATCATGTAGCTTCATCGTGGTCCATGGTTGCCAAGTTTGGTGTGATATATTTCGCGGCACTGAATTTAAACAAGTGTTTTCTTTGGCTAGGGTTTTGCTTTCTTCATATGTGGTGACATCAAGCCATTCCTTTATATCATCGTGGTCGATGGTTTTAAACAAGTGTTTTCTTTGGCTAGGGTTTTGCTTTCTTCATATGTGGTGACATCAAGCCATTCCTTTATATCATCGTGGTCGATGGTTTTAAACAAGTATTTATCTTTGGCTAGGGTTTTGCTTTCTTCGTATGTGGTGACATCAAGCCATTCCTTTATATCATCGTGGTCGATGGTTTTAAACGAGTGTTTATCGTTGGCTTGGGTATTGCTTTCTTCATATGTGGTGACATCAAGCCATTCCTTTATATCATCGTGGTCGATGGTTTTAAACAAGTATTTATCGTTGGCTTGGGTTTTGCTTTCTTCATATGTGGTGACATCAAGCCATTCCTTTATATCATCGAACCACATACTTCGCGGCCTGCCTCCACATCTTACGCCGTCTCCGTCAATTACTTCTACCAACACTGCACTGCTTGAGCCTCGCATAACATGTCCTGCGAATTGTAGTTTGCGGATGCGGATAGTTTTTATTAATTTTAAATGTGTTTTTTTGATTGTTTTTAGTATATTGATGTGTTGGTTTATTATTTCCCATAATGAACCTTTGGAATCGTCACGAAAATAATAATAATAATAATAACCTCCTTACGTAGAATCCAAAAATCGAATAAAAAAAAAAAAATCAATTTGATATTCGTCTATTGAAATTCAAATTAAAAACTTTTCCTTAAAAAAAAATATAAAGTCTCAAAAGATATTCATATATTAAAGCAAAACATATTATTTTATGCTAAAAATTACCAGGAAACCCAACTATGGCAGATGTTCTGAATGTGATTAATGTTGTCGAAAATCATGGGAACTTTATTCTGCATCTCAATGGTACTTACCATCACATTTACAATGCATGGATTCATTAGAATTTGGTATTTGATAGGAATGTTGTAGAAAATCATGGGAACTATATTCTGCGTCTTTTTTGAATTCTGTCAATCCAAAGTCTGCGAGTTTGACAACCCATCTTGAGTCGACCAAACAATTGGAAGCTTTTAGATTGCCATGGAAATGAATTGGCGAGTCGTGAAGATAGAGCATGCCACGTAAGATGTCGGCTATGAGAGACGCTATGAACATGTTGTCAAGTTTAACATCTTCGTTCTCCATAATGTCCTGGAAATGGAGAACAAAACATTTAGCCAATGACTTTAACAGAAGATAAAAGAAAGATTCTCACAAAAAAAAAAAAAAATAGACTCTTGAGTGGAATGTTACCACTAGGCGAGGTTAATACCTGGGGCATTTTATACCACCTAACCCCTAGAGCTCTACTTTTATGTGATCAAATAATCAAATTTTTGAGGAAAAAATCCTGTCTTTGCTGAGGATTGAACCCACACCCTCCTGTTTAACAGGCGAGGGCTTAACCACTGAGCTACGGAGGCAGGTAAGATTCTCACTCTATCCCTCCTTTTCAACGTTCTTGGTTCTCAAATTAATTCTAAGCCAAATATCGACTTCGTTCTTCCGTTACTTCTATAGTGACACGTTCCTATGATCTTTTCCTTCAAAAATCTTCTCACAAAACTGTTTCCTAGGTTAAATCATTGTTTATCTCTTCCATCGATCTCTGGAACACACTACCGTATCTTTTACTCACCTTTCACTCTTTCTAATCATCTTTATTGGTGGCAGTCAGTGAAGGTTTGTTAACTCCTATTCACCAACATTTTCTTCTCTTCTCCTTTACTATCCTTTTCCTCTTCCTTCCAGTCCTAATCCTTCTCCCTTGAAGTATGTGGTGGCAGTCAGTGAAGGTTTGTTAACTCCTATTCACTAATATTTTCTTCTCTTCTCCTTTACTATCCTTTTCTTCTTCCTTCCAGTCCTAATCCTTCTTCCTTGTTACCTCAATGTCATAATTTACACTGAGAAGAGCCCAACCCCGTTGAGTCTATTCTGTATGAAATTTAATAAACACTTAGAGCCTGTACACACGGAGCTACTGAAAAGAAACTAAATTAGTTGGTTACTCGCGTTACTGACTAGTTACGGATTCAGTGGTAACTTGACTCTGCACACGAGGCAACTCATCAGCAATTAAAATCTCTCGAATTCGCTCAGTGTCGTCATGGATTTTGATTCCATGATGTATTACATTCTCAGAAGGAGAAGAAGGTTTTGGGCACACCCATACCTTGAAAAGAATTTTTTAAACCGTTTGTTTGTTGCTGCTAAACAGCTCAAACTTTCTGACGCGAAGTTCCTAGCATTCTACAGAATGACCAAAGAAAGTTATTTGGAACAGACTTGTAAAACAGATTTCCCCTGCGATCCAGAAGCAGGAAACCATCATGAGGGAGTCCGTGGAAAGTGAGGAACGGCTATTAATCACACTCGGGTAAGAAACAATAAAACATTTTTTTTGTTATTTGTGAAAAGCGGTTGAATAACTAGTATTTTTTTCTATTATTTTTTTTTTTTTTACAAGACCAAATTTATTTACCAAATTTATTAACAAAATTGGGCGGTTTTCGACCTCCTTCACGAGCATATCTGTGTATAGGTTATTGAAATACCTATACACAGATACCTTTCAGAAGAAAAAGATTTTCAATTTTTTGAATAAAAAATATAGGTAGGTATCTACTCTAGAAAATTAAACTTTTTTTCAACAAATTACAAAATGTGACAGATATGAGAAACTAGAAACTGAAATCACTAGGCGACCCGACACGCTAGTCGCCAGGGGACTGATTACTAACAAGTTTCGGCGAGTTTTCAACCAATCCTCAACCAATAGCACCGTGTGCAGTGCCCCATTTGATTACACAGGGAGTGACTCAAAATAAAGTAGTTAGTAATTTGCGTCACTGATCATTTTCTTTTCAGTAGCTCCGTGTGTACAGCTGTACAGGCTCTTAATTCATTTCAATTCTAACATGAAAAAGTTAAACGAGGAAAATCAAAATTAATAAAAAAATCTTTTCTTTAAGAAACAAAATGTAATTAACACTCAGGGATTCCTGCGTATTTTAATTCTTTAGAAATCTTTATGTGTGTTGGAGAGCGGAGGCTATCCTCCAGTTCTCCCCCATGCAAACAGCACTGTTTATGATTGACGCTAAGTCCCATCTGTTATCTTATTTTTCGATAAGAATCTGTTTTAGCTTTCCCTTTTATTTTTACATTCTGTACAACGTGCATACAGCACTGTTTATGATTGACACTAAGTCCCATCTGTTATCTTATTTTTGGATAGGAATCTGTTTTAGCTTTCCTTTTTATTTTTGCATTCTGTACAACATGGATACTCTGTCATTGAAGTCTAGATGATTAATTGTATTTCGTTCTATTTTTTGAAGTCAGAATCCATTAAGGAACTTTCTACTCATCTTATATATTGGTTTATTATTATCAATAACGAATCTTTGGAATTATCATAAAAAAACCCTCAAAATTTGATATTTTACGTTGCAAGGTGCGACGAAATCGCACTTAGAACGGAAACATTAAAAGTTGTTTTTTGCATTGAAGAGAGTTATCGAAGAATTGTATTCCGTAAAGGCACAAATGTAATGTAGCCACTGCAGGGAGCAAGCCTTTTTTTTAAAAAAATAGCTTCACGTCTCTTTAACATCTATTGGTCATTCAAGACGGGGGTTTCACCCTCCTTTCGCTGGAATCTTCCAAACCAGCTGCTAACATTGACCTCACCCAGCCTGAGTTGGGCCGGAAAAATTTAACATCACGAGGGCGCGAACCCACGTGGACACCCACATGGTTAAAACCTCGCCGGACGTTGCTTAACTTCAGTGATCTAATGGGAACTGGTGTATTCGACGTGCAATAGACGCTGGCAGGGAGCTAGCCTGCTTCGTTAGGTGACGGTCCTAAGCCCGTGTAAATAAAGAAGGTTTGGCGTTAGGAAGGGTATCCAGTCCTTAAAAAATTCTGCTTCAAAGATGGAAAATCATTAGAAAATTACAGTTAGTACGCATTGATACTATGAGGTTATCGCGAAAGAGAGAGTTCCCGTACCAGCACAGGATAAAGTTAATCAGAGTAGCCACTGAAAAGTAGTTTTTGGCATGGTAGAATTAAGGAAGGCAACGCCGAACCCACATAGAAATAGGAAAAGGTGAAGTTAAAGAAGAAGACAAATGTAAACACTACGCAAGAATTCCTGCTTATTTTTATTCCTCCAGAATTCTTTCTTTGGGGGGGGGGGGGGGGGGGNGGGGGGGGGGGGGAGGTATTCCCCAGTTCTCCCTCGAACTGATGATGGAAAAAGTTAACCGTAACTTAATAATCTTACCCTAAGACTACCTCTGGTGCAATATTCTGTTACAATACAAATATTGGGCGGTTCTGTGCAGGCACCAATAAAGCCATTCAGATTGTCATGACGCAGGTCTCGAATCTGAAAACGAAAAGAAGTTAACATCTCTTCAGAAACTGTAAGGCATCTTGTCCACTGCGTGCGAAAAGCTGCGAAATCAAATTCGTCCGAGAACGCACGAACAATTCAAACAAATTACTTTCCACTGGTCCCGTATCGTCGATTTCTGTTTTGAAGGCACCGAGGTTACTTCGGTAGATTAATAATTTAAGTTAATCCTTGACAATGCTGGAAACGTCTCAACAACTTGCTTCTAATGTAACACCTGAATTGTTTCCTTTTTTTCTCTCTCCTTAATAAAGGTTAAATTCTTTATCGACGTCCAGGACCTAAAGCTCAAACCCAAGGAGATAGCTGCCTTCCTTGAGCTCTACATGGAGGAAATCTCAAGAAGCTCGTTGTCCACCTCTATAATAACAACCGATGACATTATTGAACGGGTTCTGACGAGGTGGCCGAATAGAAGTCAGTGGGGAGAGAGATCACGCGGCTTCCCTCAACAATATCAACTTACAATTTTGAGTTCCTTCTTCATGCTTCTGGTGATGTCAACAGACTTCTTTGGTATTCTTTTGATAGCAAATATTCGACCTTTATAAATTCCTATTGGTGTGAATATTGCCGAATATCGAAAATCAAAATCCGGGTTTGAACTTAAAGATACCTGACTGGTCCTCACTGTGGGGTGAATATTCTGGAACAAAGTAACCAAATGAAGGCTAGTTGGAGATGCAGGATTAGTAGAACCATAATGAATAGAGCAGAAAGTGTGGAAACTTATGCGGTTACATGTGTCCACTAGAGTGCACCACATCACACCAAATAGTGACATTATTATAATTACCTACACGTATGTTCCCCTGTGGTTAGGGGAACTTAAAAAGAATACTTCCAAGGCACCTAAGTCAATGACAGTCGTAAAAGCAGACTAAGGGCAGAGTCGGAAACGATATCCTTTCCATTGCCCATGCAGAAAGCAAGGAGAAGCTACTGCATTATATCCTTCCTATGTCCCCTGTGGATAAGGGAACTTAAAAAGAATACTTCCAAGGCACCCAAGTCCATGCCAGTCGTAAAAGGCGGTCAAGGGCAGAGTATTATGACAAGACTAACTAACGGTATCTTTTAAATCACCAAGTCCATGCCAGTCGTAAGAAGCAACAAAAGGAAAGGATCTTTTCCATTACCCATGTTTTCGACAAGGAGAAGCTACTGCATTATCCGTAAGGATTCTCAAGTATCAACAACTCATGGCAAGCTATTGCAAATAAGGCCCACGGCTGTTAACCTATGATGATGATACTTGACAGAGCATCCCGTTTTGAGACAAATCTTTATCAATCTTTCTTTCTATCATACACCATTTTTTCTTTCAAAATTTTCGACGCCCCCAAATTCGGTTTGAATCTGCTTACCCTGGATAGTTTATAACTATCATTTATTTGTATATCCCTGAAGTCGACCTTCCACAGTAGACTGTCCAACTCTTGTTCATACCTCCAGTTCCTGTAGACTATGAGAGATATGACGAGTACCACCAGAGCAGTGCCTCCACAAACGCATGCGACGACCTCCATGTGAGCTGGAACCAAAAAATAAAAAGAATAGATTCTTGTATGGAACATTACCACGAAGCAAGGTTAATGTCTGAGGCATTTTCTACCATCTAATCGGATGCCAGACTTTTGCGCGGACTTACATACGTTGTCATGTGAATGCTCCTTCCGCACGGTACCGCGCGATCATCTGAACTTAGCCTAAAGCTTGCTAAGAAATTTAACCGCACCAACAATGAAATCGTAACAAGGGACAATACTTAAAGGCGGAAGGGAAATTTGGGGGACGGGAGGAACAGGAAAACCATATAAACCTCTCCTATCCTGCCTTCTGTCCCGTGCCTCTTCACTCCTTCTTGTCATTATCAGATCTCTCCGTCATCTCCTCTCTCTATATGAACCTCTTCTATCCCTCCTTCTGCCCCGTGCCTCTTCACTCCTTCTTGGTCATTATCAGATCTCTCTGTCATCTCCTCTCTCCATATGTACCTCTTCCATCCCGCCTTCTGTCTCGTGCCTCTTCACTGCTTCCTGTCATTATCAGATCTCTCTGTCATCTCCTCTCTCCATATGAACCTCTTCACTCCCGCCCTCTGTCTCGTGCCTCTTCACTCCTTCTTGTCATTATCAGATCTCTCTGTCATCTCCTCTCTCCATATGAACCTCTTCTATCCCGCTTTCTGTCTCTTGCCTCTTCACTGCTTCTTGTCATTATCAGATCTCTCTGTCATCTCCTCTCTCCATATGAACCTCTTCTATCCCGCTTTCTGTCTCTTGTCTCTTCACTGCTTCTTGTCATTATCAGATCTCTCTGTCATCTCCTCTCTCCATATGTACCTCTTCTATCCCGCTTTCTGTCTCTTGACTCTTCACTGCTTCTTGTCATTATCAGATCTCTCTGTCATCTCCTCTCTCCATATGTACCTCTTCTATCCCGCTTTCTGTCTCTTGACTCTTCACTGCTTCTTGTCATTATCAGATCTCTCTGTCATCTCCTCTCTCCATATGTACCTCTTCTATCCCGCTTTCTGTCTCTTGCCTCTTCACTCCTTCTTGTCATTATCAGATCTCTCTGGCATCTCCTCTCTCCATATGAACCTCTTCTATTTCGCCTTCCGTCTCGTGCCTCTTCACTCCTTCTTGTCATTATCAGATCTCTCTGGCATCTCCTCTCTCCATATGAACCTCTTCTATTTCGCCTTCCGTCTCGTGCCTCTTCACTCCTTCTTGTCATTATCATATCTCTTAATGTAAACACAAACATGCTGGTTGTGAGAAAACATACTTATTAAGGATCAAAATATAATTTGGGTCATTCCAAACAATGTTTACTTTTTACTATCACCTATTTCCCAGAGATGGGAGATAGGTGATAGTAAAGAGTAAACTCTGCTTGGCGTTGCTTAATTTCAGTGATTTTAAAGATTCACAAAGTAAGTTCTAGATTTAATTACACGGTTTTAATTTAATTTCTTTTTATTTTAATTTGGCTTATAATGAACCATTAGAATAGTCACTAAAAACAAAAATATAAAAAAAACTTTCTAACCAAAAACGCCCGTTTTCTAAACGGTCTGATTTTAACCTCCTGAAGAAAAATGAGATTGGAGTTTGTCAGTCCACGGCAATGGTAAAAATGTATACTTTTTGATTTCAGTAGATGAGTAATCTTTTTTGTAAGACACTAATTGAACTTTTACATGGAAGCTCGAAACCGGGGCCATTTTACAGAGTGTAACAAAACTTCGGACCCCTCTATCCCCTGATTATATTTTTAATAAAAAGTTAATTAAAGTTGTCCTTATTTTATTTCAACTTTTATATTAAGAAATAAAATTGGTATACCATTCCATTTAAAATTCTTGCGAAACTGAAACTTTTGTTTAAAAAATACCCTTTTCGGGGATCGAACCTGGATTTTACTATCACCAATCGGACGGCCATGGCCCCGTTTCTATCCCTAGGGTCAATCAGAATTCAAAAATTCCAAGCCATTCAAAAGTTACAGGGCCTCCACCTCCGCCTAGGTCTTCTGGGACATACTGCTTACGCTAAACATAGAACATATATTTATTCTCGATTTGGCTTTATTCTACACAACAGCAAAAATAAACTCATAGGCTTTGTGTCAATATAGGTATATCTTTTTTTTAAAAAATAGTACTTAATGTTCAATACATTCCCCTGGTGTATGCTCAGGACTGAAGGCTCAGGATTATAAAATCTTTGAAGCTTTTGTATGAGAACTTTAATCTAAAGCTTCTCTTATTAATAAAAAATTCTGCCAATGTTACACACGAGTTTATTATTTTACTGACTGAAAAAAAGAGGATTCTAAAGGTTAACAGATGATGCTAAAAGATTTAGAAACCCCACTTGAGGCAGGGCCCGTCCTAGACATTTTGTAGAGGATGTGAAAAATATACTGACGCCCTTCATATTACATTATTTTTTATTTCATATTAAGTAAAGGTCGTATCACACCATTTGTCATGATATCAAATATTTGGCACTATTTGTTTGATGAATACTTTTTGAATTTGTGTGTTTGGTATATATTTGTGCCCTTATGACACTATTTGATGAGACTTTCAAATAAAATTATTTGCCATTTCATAGGTTTTATTTGATAATTTTGATATTTTCTCTTTTTCCACTACGATTTCTGATCGAAAGTTAATTTAATTTTTCTCCACTTGTGTATTTTCAAAAACGAACAAACATTGACAAATGTCTTTACATTGTTTTGTTTGATAGTTTTGACTACCGCCTTCTTTTTGCCTCTTTAGACGCCTTCCGGATTCTGGCGCCGCCAGCTGCCACATCCTTCGCTTTCGCCTTAAACCGGCCCTGACATGAGGAGAAGCTTTCTCTAAAATAAGGTTCCTTCAAAAATTTGTAGATTGCTCTTCATTTTGAAAAGATTTTTCATCTTCTTGCTGATCTCTCAAGTCAAGTTATTGTGAATGAGGCACGTCAAGCCAAAGGATTTACTTTATTAAATGGAAAGATTTGGACGAGCGAGGCAAACCTCAACTTTTGTGGAATAGACAAAATTGTTTTAAATCCCTTTTTATTCTAATCATCAATCTTTTAAGAGGAGTACTAAAAAACATTGTGGAGCAGGTGGTTCATACTGAAGTTAACATCAATCTTCATATTGAAGTTACCATCCATCCCTAATTCTCTTGAAGTAGTAAAAGACATTGTGGAGCAGGTGGTTCATATTGAAGTTACCATCAATCCCTAATTCTCTTGAAGTACGAAAAGACATTGTGGAGCAGGTGGTTCATATTGAAGTTACCATCAATCCCTAATTCTCTTGAAGTACTAAAAGACATTGTGGAGTAGGTGGTTCATATTGAAGTTACCATCAATCCCTAATTCTCTTGAAGTACGAAAAGACATTGTGGAGCAGGTGGTTCATATTGAAGTTACCATCAATCCCTAATTCTCTTGAAGTACTAAAAGACATTGTGGAGCAGGTGGTTCATATTGAAGTTACCATCAATCCCTAATTCTTTTGAAGTAGTAAAAGACATTGTGGAGCAGGTGGTTCATATTAAAGTTAACATCAATCCCTAATTCTCTTTAAGTAGTGCTGTAGTCTCCAATCCGACATAACACGATAAAAGGTATCGTTAATTTTTCCACAAATACTTTTTGGTCGGTCTGACATTTTTTTATCGTCTCCTTAACATCTAAGGTCGAAAGGGGGGGGGGGGTCCATAAGCTACTGAGGATGCTCAGTTTTTTAATTTGGGCAGATAATACCATTTCTGACTGAATAAAATAATGATTTCAATGCCAGCACGAAAAAAGCAGTAATATTCTAACTTGTGGCTTGTGTTCATTGTAAGTAAAAGCAAGTACTTACAAAAGCATTTCTCTCCTCGAAACCCACAAGGCGGCTCTGCAATAGGTGGATGACCACTGATCCAGTCTATTCCGAATGTAGCCAAGATCTGAGAACAATAGAACGAAACTGACTGTTATCTCTTAGAGCTCTGGGTATATTTATATGGTAAAACACTCAAATGAATGAAGTCTACCTGGTAAGCAGTAGGCCGCGAGATTAAGATCTAGTCGGGTGTCCTCAGAATAGCATAATGTGTTACCCAACTGAGTAGCAAGATGATCAGGTGTTTACGTTAGTCTTGTACTTATTTATAGTGAAAAATATATTAATCAAATTTTCAAAATCAAAAACCCCATTACAAAATTTTACGTTTCTACAACAAACTGCTAAAGAGATAATCATTTAAAAAAAACATAATATTGGGCCTCCTGGGTCTCCCAGGGGGCCCATCGCCGCCAAAAATTTCCCAACCTTCCGCCCCCAAATTTCCTCCATGTCCTAAATATGTATACCAAATTTTGTCAAAATCGGATGAAAATTGTGGTTTTTATCGCGTAACAAACAAACATACATACACATATACAAGTGCATTTCGGGATGTATACCGGGGTCAAAAGTGGAGTTCACTAACGTTCACAGATATGCTAACCTGCCACAACCGTCACTTTCCGCGATGGAGTAAGTAATAAGGAAAAAAATATTGACTTGGCAAAACCCACGCCAAAACGGTAGCAGATAATGAAAAAAATATTGGAATGTTTGTTTGTTCGCATATAACTTACGAACTACAGCTCGGAATTGCACGAAACTTGGCACACTTATTTGTTTTTACCCGGGGAAGGTTATATGCATGGTATAGTCCGGCCATTTTAGTTACGGCCGATTTTATGACCGATTTTCCGGCCGATTTTCGAATTTCTTGCTCAAAATTTTCCGAATTTTGGCCAATATCTTAAGATTTGTCGCGACAACATATCAACTCAAAGCGAGAAAGTTTTAGGTAACATCTTTATACTATTATACTTCATTTAGGACATATTTTGCAAAATTGTGACTAGCCGTTCGGGGGTTACAAGTTCGAATCCGGGATCGGGCACAATAAAATTTTGACAATACTCATTGTTTAGCCAAAACGGTAAGAGATATAGAAAAATTGATGGGAATGAACCCCCCCAAAACCATAGCCTGAGACCCCAGAAAAATGATCACAGTTCAAAAATATGCAACCGTTTTCGAGTTACGGCCGATTTTCCGATTTTTGTATGGGAAATCATAGAATACTATAAGAAACGGTAATAGATATAGAACATTTGATAGGAATGGCCCCCCCCCCAAAAAAAAACAAAGACTGGGAGCCCAGAAAAAATATCAGAGTTGAAAGCCCTCCAACCGTTTTCGAGTTACGGCCGATTTTCCAATTTTTGTATGGAAATTAAAATTTTTGTTTGATTTAAATAAAATTATGTACAAAAGCGGTTAGTGCAATGCCGATATAACTTAATAGAATTGAACACCAAGTTTGTTGGGTAGAACGTGTTGGGAGTAGTATTGGGTTAGGTTCCAAAAAAAATAAAATGCGTGTTGAAGTCTGCTGAGTTTAGGCTGGGTCTGCGACCCAGCCTAACCTTGCGCAGACTTCAACACGCATTTTATTTTTTTTGGAACCTAACCCAATACTACTCCCAACACGTTCTACACAGCTTAACAACCCGTTACTACTCCCCATGTTCTACATATAGGTTAACAAACGTGTATGTAATATGTATTCTATGTGCATACTCTGATCGCGTTTAAACGGTTGTACCTCGGTGATATGATTATTAATGTGGGAGTCAGATGTATTATCATTTTTTTCTCTCATCTTCTCGAAACGAAGTTCGGGTACTCAGCTAGTACCTCATAAGATAATTTCTCTGACACTAGCTCCGATGATGTTCTCAGGAGAGGACGAAACTAGTTGCTCTTTAACATCTTTAATATTTTTTAGTCAAGTGAAGATATTATAGTAATTTTCAACCTTCATTATGGTTTTACTTGACATAGTATCCCAATTTAACCAACTTAACCAACTGAAATACATATGTTCGTGTTATGGCCATATTTGTCTCCACAACATATCAACTCAAACCGAGAAAGTTTTAGGTATCCGTTTAGTCCTTTATTTAGAACATTTTCTGTGAAAAGCTAAGATCAGTCATTCCAGAGATAGGTACGCGTTCGAAACCGGGACGGGTAAAATAAAATTTAGAAAATGCTAAAAAGGAAGAATGGCCGTGCCTCTAAGGCCCCTGACGAAAAGTTTAAATTTTGTTTTTTTTGGCCCCTGACGAAAAGTTTAAAGGTTCCAATAGGGTGGACAGAAACCCATACCCCCCCCTCCCCAAATTTTATTGTCCTTGAAAAACGAAAATAACAATATAAGAATTGTAGCGAAACACGGGAAAAAGGGCTAGTGTGAAATATAAAACTTCTTTATTACCACAAAGGCCTAATGGCCTTTTGCAAAAATTTTGCGTGTATCACAGCATTACTAAGAGCCTCATATGCTAATAATCTTTTGAATCTTCTCACAAATCAAATGTTTTTACTTTCTGACCCCGCTGGGCATTGAAGCCGCGACCAGGAGGACAGTATCCAAGGCATATGTTTTAACTTACCGGAAGACTAGAGTTGCTTTCTCGTGTAAACACGCCTACTGGATAAAGGCCATACCCACTGGGACCTTTCTGTCTGCCAATCAGAGAGTAGTTACCTTCTGCATCACCATTCTCATCCATGTACACCGAATATCTGCAAACAGATAGAAAGCCAAAACAATCTGCTGAGACCATAGCAGATCCAAGTCATCATCATCATGATAGGCTAACAGCCGTGGTTGATGATACTAAAGAAACCTTATGGATAATGCAGTAGCTCCGCCTTGCTTTCTGCATGGAAAAGAGGGGTAATGGAAAAGATATGGTTTCTGACCCTTCTTTTTACGCCCGGCAAGGATCAATCAATCGGTTTACCCAATACTTGAATGCAACAGAGTCGTTCGGTTTCAATCGGTATACCCTATACTTGAACGCAACAGAGTCATTCGGTTTCAATCACTTTACCCAATACTTGAACGCAACAGAGTCGTTCGGTTTCAATCGGAATACCCAATACTTGAACGCAACAGAATCATTCGGTTTCAATCGGTTTACCCAATACTTGAACGGAATAGAGTCGTTCGATTTCAATCGGTTCACTCAATACTTGAACGCAACAGTCACTCGGTTTCAATCGGTTTACCCAATACTTGAACGCAACAGAGTCGATCGGTTTCAATCGGTTTACCCAATACTTGAACGCAACAGAGTCGTTCGGTTTCAATCGGTTTACCCAATACTCGAACGCAACAGAGTCATTCGGTTTCAATCGGTTTATCCAATACTTGAACGCAACAGAGTCATTGTTTCAATCGGTTTACCCAATACTTGAACGCAACAGATCGAAATACCCAATACTTGAACGCAACAGAGTCGTTCAGTTTCAATCGGAGTACCCAATACTTGAACGCAACACAGTCGTTCAGTTTCAATCGGAGTACCCAATACTTGAACGCAACAGAGTCGTTCGGTTTCAATCGGAATACCCAATACTTGAACGCAACAGAGTCGTTCGGTTTCAATCGGTTTACCCAATACTTGAACGCAACAGAATCATTCGGTTTCAATCGGTTTACCCAATACTTGAACGCAACAGAGTCGTTCGATTTCAATCGGTTTACTCAATACTTGAACGCAACAGAGTCATTCGGTTTCAATCGGTTTACCCAATACTTGAACGCAACAAAGTCGTTCGGTTTCAATCGGTTTACCCAATACTTGAACGCAACAGAGTCGTTCGGTTTCAATCGGTTTACCCAATACTCGAACGCAACAGAGTCGTTCAGTTTCAATCGGAGTACCCAATACTTGAACGCAACACAGTCGTTCGGTTTCAATCGGAATACCCAATACTTGAACGCAACGGAGTCGTTCGGTTTCAATCGGTTTACCCAATACTTGAACGCAACAGAGTCGTTCGGTTTCAATCGGTTTACCCAATACTTGAACGGAATAGAGTCGTTCGATTTCAATCGGTTTACCCAATACTTGAAGGCAACAGAGTCGTTCAGTTTCAATCGGAGTACCCAATACTTGAACGCAACAGAGTCGTTCGGTTTCATTTGGAACGTCTATACTACACAGCAGGTGTAGCCGTCATGCCGAAATAAATTTGCTGTCCGTCATAAGCAGAGGAATTCACATTCGGCAATTCACATAGCGTAGATCGGGGATGCCCAAACTTTATAGAAGAAGATCTACTATAAAGTCTCAGATAATCACCGCGATTGACCCCCCCCCACACACACACTTTTGAACACAATGAGAATGAACATGTGTCGAAGGTTCAAAATAAAGCAGGAATATTTCAAAGAAAATGTCATGAGAAAATAACACGGGTAAAATAACTATCAACAAATAATAGTTATCTAATGAGGGGTTTGACTTTGCATCTCATTTACAAGTTTGTTGAATTTTGGTGAGTACCACGATAATGCTCGTTGCTCGGTGTGTTCGTCGGTTAATCTCGATCGGTTTTTATTTTTGATCATGTTCATGTAAGAAAAAGCGGATTTACACTGGTAGGTTGAGCCAAAGGGTGAATGTAACATTTCAATAATCTGCAGAGCAGATTTCTTTCTCTGAAAAGTTTTCTTTCTCTGATCTGACTAATTACCTACCCCACTACCGGTGGACAATCTCAATTTCCCCTCATTTCTATTTTCTCCTCCTAATTCTCATGAGTTCTCAAGGAGATGTAAACTTATGTGAGATGTAAACCTCGCTCACAATTATTTTGTACTTTATATTGCTACAAATTTTTCTTTATATGCTCTAAAAGTCTAAAATTTTTAGGAGCGTCATCTCATCGCTCTGCACGTGATCGACCCAAAATAAATTCGCGATCGACCGGTCGCGACGGGTTGGGCAGCCCTGGTGTAGACACTGCTTAGAGAAAACAAAGTTGATGTCACTTCATATTTTGCACATCTCTACAGTAAAGTTTCAAACTTTAATCAATTGTTAACGCGTCGCTGTCTGCTCTCAAAGAACATTTTTAACTTTCTAAAAAGCTTCAACTTTGCCTTTTGTTTTCTAAAAACTGTTCATTTTGAAAACCACAATCCCTTTTACATCAATCTTAGAAATCTATTTTGACTTTCAAAAAGAACATTTTCCGCAGTCAACGAAGTCTTTGAAATAATGCACATAATCAATGAGACATGACTTTTATTTTACTTTGCTGTTCTTAGTCTACGGGGTGTATGTATAGAAGAAAAAAACTGTGACACATGGGTTTATTATTTTACTGGCTAAAAAAATACCTCCCCCCGCCAAAAAAAAAAA
>CM022876.1:25858148-25885388 GCA_012654025.1 Pachypsylla venusta | reverse complement strand
TTGGGGGGATATAATTGTATTTCCGCAATTTCAGACCATTGCAATACTTTCTTCTTCTTTTTATAGATAAGGAAAGTCGTGTGATGTTCACACCCGATTTTTTTTACATATTATTACTAGCTGTTTTGCCCATGCTTCGCTACGATTCTTTTATTGTTATTTTTACTTAACAAATTTATATTAGACATCCTATTGGTAACTTCAAAAAACACTACCGTTATTTATGACGAGGATTCACTTACTTTTTCACTTCCGACTCGAGATTCGTATACTTCATAGACATTTTCAAGGAAAAATGTCTATGAAGACATTTTATTTTCATAGACATTTTCCTTGAAAATATCTATGTAGTAGACGAAACTCGAGTCAGAAGTGAAAAAGTAAGTGAATCCTCTTGCTATTTTTGTTTTTCAAGGACAACAGAAATTGGGGAGACACGGCCATTCTGGCTTTTTAGTATTTTCTAAATTTTCTTTTACCCGTTCCCAGTTTCGAACTCGTAACTCTGGAATGGCTGGTCCTACCTTTGCAAAAAATTTCCTAAAATAAGGACTAAAGAGACACCAAAAACTTTCTCGCTTTGAGTTGATATGTTGTCGCGACAAAATTGAAGATAACGGACCATGACTGTTCGATTTTGTAGGAGAAATTGGAAATTTGGCCGTAACTCGAAAACGGCTTGACATATTTTAGTTCTAATAATTTTCCTGGGGTCGTAGACCATGATTTTGGGGGGTCTATTCCCATCAATTTTTCTCTATCTGCTAGCGTTTGGGCTGTGGTATTGTAACAGACAACCCCTCATACATATGTACACACAAATTTCTAATTTATATGTATATTAAGATTACAGTAAGTACCCAAGTACTACTTATTGTAACTAACCATTTTCTTTTTGACAGAGCATTACAGTAAGTACCTATTAAAATATTTAATTTATCTTTCTTTACAGGACCATCAAAGTTGGCGTCTGAGAAAACGTCTTTGAGAACTTTTTGAGATAATCGAGTTCAAAATTCCATGAGGAAACGACCGACGCCCTGATAAATTTGCCTCTCAAAAAAGGTAAGCATTTATTTGTAGTTTGTAAAAAGTTAGATAATATTTTGCGATTCTCCTCAGAAAAACTGACCAAGTGTAAAGTCGGTATTACTTTAAGAGAATTGAGACAGAAAAAGGACAATAATAAATTTAAGTGTAGGATGAACAGCAGCAAGAATAAACTTGGCCTCAATAATAGATATCACTACGTTCATGGGCAGAATTTTTTGGAAGAGTGGGTGGAACTTGGCCTTTTTTCAATGATAATTTTTTTGTGAGATTGTTTTAATAAATGGAAAAATAAAAAATATTAAAAGAATTAAATTAACTCTAGAAGTTTAGAGTTGACATCTACAAGAGCTTGTGCATATCAAATACTTACCCTAACACACTATTATAATTTCTTTTGTAGAATCTTTTCATAATTTCAGTTGTATTTCTGGGTGAGATACCAGATTCTATGACATCTACAAGAGCTTGGGCGTAAATATAAACCGCATCATAGAGATAGGCAGCTTCAGGGCGGATCTGTAAAGAAGACAATATCTATAATAATAAAACTCAATTTTACGATAAATCTGTGTATGTAAGAGATATCGAAAAATTGATGAGAATGGACCCCCCGAAACCATAGGCTGAAACTCCAGAAGAATTATCAGAATTCAAAAATGTCGAACCGTATGCGACCGAAAGTAGCCAGTCATGGTCCGATATCTTAAATTTTGTCGCGAAAACATACCAACCCAAAGTGAGAAAGTTCTAGGAGGCCTTTCAAACTTTAATTTAGGTCATAGTTTGCAAAAAAAAATGAGGAACCATTTTTGAATTAGAGCCGATTATTCGATTTTTCAAATGGAAATTTTTTATTCGATTTTTGTATTCTACGTACTTTGAAACGTAAAATAAAAAAAAAATTGAGGGGGGTAATTTTTTTTTCGTGACGATTTCTAAGGTTCATTATTGAAAATAGAAAACATGTTTAGAAACTTACAATTTTGTTGGCACCAATCTCTTTGAGAGGATTTACAAAATTGAATGGAGGCTTTTCACAATAGAAGTTGACTAGTTGTGTAAAGTTCTCATATCCTCTGGAAGGACTTGGCAGAACTCCAATGTAAGATCTGTATGCTCGTTGTGCTTCAGGATCTGGATTGTCCAATAACATTCCCCGGAGATATTTTTCAGGGTCTTTATTGTCATATTGCTCGATGTCAACCCCAACAACGAAATATTCACCTGGGGGGGGAAAAACGGAGTTATTGCATAATTCTAATCTACAGAAGCGCAGGAAAGGTGATATAAAGGAGATTTCACACCAAGCAGTGACCGCGCCGTGACCGGCAAAATTTAAAATATTTCGGCACGTGACAGTAAGGGATCATTACAACTACGCAGACAGTGAAGTCCCTCGTTGCTGTTGTAGCGGCGTTCCTCATAAATTCAACTGTTCTTTCAATTTTTGGATTCAGGTTAGGCAAAATGTTCATAACCGAAAAGGCTTTGAAGGCCCATGGATGGAACTGTAAAGGAGCACTCACACTACACAGTGAAAGTGTCAGTGACAGTGTTCTTCGACGCCGTACCGTGATCTTCACATGGATTTGACATGAAATTACAGTTTTATGCGAGCACAAGTTTACTGGTCTGAGCACGGAGAAAACACTGACGGTCATTATTGGAATCACTGTCGCTGGCACTTTCTGTGTAGTGTGGCTCCTTTACTGTCAAGTGCTGAAATATTTTAAAGGTTCAGTGATCATGATCTCACAGTGATTTTAATAACACCTGTCAGTGTATTATCCGCGCTCAGTAAACCTGTGCTTGCATAAAACTGTAATTTCATGTCAAGTCCATGTGAAGATCACGGTACGGCGTCGGAGAGCACTGTCACCAACACTTTCACTGTGTAGTGTGAATTCTCCTTAACAGTGCATTACTGTGATCTCACATTCAGCGTGAATAACTTGCCGGCACTGTCACTGCTTAGTGTGACAGACTATCGTTACAGGACAACGGGCCCCAGATGATTGGACATGACTACGCCAATGTGACACAAGGGTTTATTACTTGACTGAGAGAATAACTTGCCGGCGCTGTCACCTGCTTAGTGTGACATACTATCGTTACAGGACAACGGGCCCCAGATGATTGGTCATGAAGGCACGCAATATTTGCCAAAGTTGATGGTGTAGTTGCAGTAGGGCGTGGGACAAATCCCAGCCAACGAATTGTGAATTTGAGATGGTTATACTTGACTAGCTGAAAAAAATACTATAAAGATATAGCATTGTATCCTAAGGTGATTCGCTTTCAAAAGAATGCATCAGTAGAGTTAAAATAGCTGTAATTTTTAGAAATCACTTCGCTTTACTTATCAGGGTATCAATAATTAATATTAACATTTCCTAAGTTTTAATTCAAATGGGTTTGTAAGTACTTAAATTAATATTATGCTTTCGAATTTTGTGGGAATTTTTAATGTAGCTGACGAGAATTCCTTGGATCCTCATTTTACCAATAATGTATAAACGCATCACGGCACGCAATATTTGCCAAAGTTGAAGGTGTAGTTGCAATTGTTGTTACAGTAGGACGTGGGACAAATCCCAGCCAACGCATTGTGAATTTGAGATGTTTATAGTTTGTATCAATAGTTAATTCCCGCACCCACCCACACACAAATTTTTGAGAGCTGAAACTTTCATCGATCCTCTCAACTAAAGGTCTTGAGTTGGTGACGAGGTGGATAAGACACTCTGACCCATGGAAATTCAACCTCATGAATTTGAGTTATTTACCACTATTGGAGGACAAAGAAGGGGCCCGGATTATCAGCATCCAGTCCTGTGTTCTCAGTATAGCATAATATATTACCCAACCTTTCTACCATCATCATATTCCGTGATGGACATGGAAGGGGCCTGGATTATCAGCATCCAGTCCCGTGTTCTCAGTATAGCCTAATATGCTACCCAACCTTTCTATTATCATCATATTCCGTGATGGATATGGAAGGGGCCCGGATTATCAGCATCCAGTCCTGTGTTCTCAGTGTAGCATAATATGCTACCCAACCTTTCTACCATCATCATATTCCATGATGGACATGGGAGGGACCTGGATTATCAGCATCCAGTCCTGTGTTCTCAGTGTATCATAATATGCCACCCAACTTTTCCTCCATCATCATTTTCAGTGATGGACACGGAAGGGGTCTGGATTATTCCTTTCTTGATGGACACAGAAAGTAAGTAAATATTCTCCAAAACTTGCTCTATGGATAACTTTGTTTCCCCAAGTGTCCTTAAAAATACACAACTGGTGATCTTCCTCCCTCGCCCCCCCCCACCCAGCTCCTAGGACTAAATTTATTTCAATTTACATGAAAAGGTAAAAATAGAAATTATACATAAAAATGTAAATGCTGACAAAACCAGATGTTGCAAAAATGACCCTACCAAATACATTTTCAGGAAGTTTAGCATTTGCATAATTCAATGCTTTCCTCGAAAAAGGGCCTTTATTACATTTTCTACGTAATCGGAATTTTCACAAAAACTAAACCTGAGTTACTTATTTAACAGAATAATAAAAAAAAAAATTTGACCCCGAAAACCATCAGGAGATTTGCTGACTTATCCGCTACTATTTGCCCAAAAATCGATTTTCCACTTTGATTGTTGTCTGTACGAAGAAAAAATTCATCGGTAAAGTTTCTTCACCATTTTACCTCTACAGAGTACAGATGAAATTACTAAAAATAATTTAATAGAAATACTAAAAATAAATTAATAAAATTCATATAAATTCATTCAAGGGTTAAGGCGGTACCTCACTATTTGCCATAATTCTAAAATTTTGGAACAATTTATTTGAATTTGTGTGTTTGGTATACATTTGTGACCCTATCACAATATTTTCCCCGCTTTTATGCGCTTTAACCGCTGTGTTACAACTGGTCGTTCGCGCCGGTACCTCGGCTCTACATTTTGTCGAACAAATTAAGGGATTTCAAAAATGAAAAAAAAAGGGAGTCAATACTCTCAACATTGTCAGACAAGGCAGGAAGACGGGGTAGAGAAATCTGATGAGACTTTCAGACAAATTATTCACCAGATATTTATCGGCAATTAGATAGATATAATTTTGTTATTCTCTCTTTTCCAATACGATTTCTGATCGAAAGTTAATTTAGTTTTTCTTCACTTGTGTATTTTCGATAAATGAGGACTTGGTGCCCACTGACGCATCGGAAATATTTTTTAAAGGTACCTAAGAATAATAAAATAGTTTTAAAAAAGAAACAAACATTTCAAACGTGTTTGCAACATTATAAGACTGTTTATTTCAAACATTCCGGGTTATGAGGTTGTCAAGAGAAACAAGTTTCTGAATTCCCTGATGAAATTAGTGCAGATTACTATCATTCGAATAATCGGTTTACAAACCAGTGGTTTTATTCCATTTCTTACGATAATTAACTATTTTTCCAATCCTATGAAAAGAAAGTATGGGTTTTATTCCATTTCTTACGATAATTAACTATTTTTCCAATCCTATGAAAAGAAAGTATGGGTTTTATTCCATTTCTCCGATAATTAACTATTTTTCCAATCGTATGAAAAAAGTATAGATTTTATTCCATTCCTTAGGATAATTAACTATTTTTCCAATCCTATGAAAAGAAAGTATGGGTTTTATTCCATTTCTTCGTTAATTAACTATTTTTCCAATCCTATGAAAAAAGTATAGGTTTTATTCCATTTCTTAGGATAATTATTAACTATTTTTCCAATCCTATGAAAAGAAAGTATGGGTTTTATTCCATTTCTCACGATAATTAACTATTTTTCCAATCCTATGAAAAAAGTATAGGTTTTATTCCATTTCTTAGGATAATTANTCAGAAGGAAGATGGTCTAAAGTTCTAAAGCGAACGATGTTATTTGTTACAAACGATGTTATTCGTTATAAAGGATGTTATTCCAAGCTTTATTCGTTATAAACGATGTTATTCGTTATAAACGATGTTATGCGTTATAAACGATGTTATGCGTTATAAACGATATTATTCGTTACAAACGTTGTTATTCGTTACAAACGATGTTATTCGTTACAAACGTTGTTATTCGTTAAGATCATACATATAATATGTCACAAATTGTATTGGTGTGAACTAAATGGGAATGCAAACAAAAATAATAATAAAAACTATGAATATATTAAAAATAATAATAGCCAACGTCTATGATACGTTGAATACATCACCAGATCCCGTTGGAACACTGAAGTTACATCCAGTGAGGTTGTGTGCCACGTGGGTTCACGCCCTCATGATGCCCAACCCAGGCTGGATGAGGTCAATGTGGGTATCTGGTTTGCAAGTTTCCAGCGAATGAAGAGTACAACAACCGTCTCGAATGACCAATAGATCATCATCATGTAGTTATCAGTAGTTAAACTGGTTTGATGCAGCTTTCCATAACTAATGAGGAAGCCGAATCCACCTGAGCTGATGGTGTTAAACGTAAAACCAAGCAACCTTCTTCGCTGCTTTGTTTGATACGATACAAATCGTTTTAATCAACGCCGGGGGGAAGAAACAAGGAAGGAGCAGGATCCCACCTTGTAAATTATATATCCAAAGATTATGCAGCTTAAACATTATTAAAAATTCATGATGGAGTCCTCAAGAGCAAAAGATTCCGGAGGTAAACTAGTTTTCCCAACCGCCTCGGATCTCCGGGGGAGGACTGTTCTTGGGGATTCTAACATAGCATAAATATATTCATCAGAAGCAAGACCAATAGATGTTAAGAAAAAAAAAAAAAAAAAAATTCAAGAGAATTTTGAATCGGCATTGTCACTGCTTAGTGTGACATATTATCGTTACAGGTTACAGGACAACGGGCCCCAGATGATTGGTTATGACTACGCCAATGTGACACAAGGGTTTATTACTTGACTGAGAGAATAACTTGCCGGCACTGTCACTGCTTAGTGTGACATATTATCGTTACAGAACAACGGGTCCCAGAGGATTGGTCAGGACTACGCCAATGTGCCACATGGGTTTATTACTTGACTGAGAGAATAACTTGCCGGCACTGTCACTGCTTAGTTAGAGAGACATAATATCGTTACAGGACAACGGGCCCCAGATGATTGGACATGACTACGCCAATGTGACACATGGGTTTATTACTTGACTGAGAGAATAACTTGACGGCACTGTCACTGCTTAGTTAGTGTGACATACTATCGTTACAGGACAACGGGTCCCAGATGATTGGACATGACTACGCCAATGTGACACATGGGTTTATTACTTGACTGAGAGAATAACTTGCCGGCACTGTCACTGCTTAGTTAGTGTGACATACTATCGTTACAGGACAACGGGCCCCAGATGATTGGACATGACTACGCCAATGTGACACAAGGGTTTATTACTTGACAGCTGAAAAAAATACTATTAAGATATTGAATTGTATTCTAAGGTGATTTGCTTTCAAAAGAATGCATCAGCTGTACTCATTAGAAAACACATCACATTACCTACTTATCAGGGTATTAACTAGTGGATCAATATGATCACGTTAGTGTTTTAGTCATTAATAGAAAAAAATATCTTAATCAAATTTTTGAAAAAATTAAAAAAAGGGTAAAATTAACATAATTAATTTTAATATTTAATCCATTACAAACACTAACTGTAAATTTGAGACTCGGTAAGGTTAGATTTTTCTTATTAAAAAGTTTTGTAAGTTTTCAAAAATTGGTGACTCGAAACATAAAATATGTATCCGAAAGGTTATCCATATTTGCTATTTTAATTAGAAAGCTGGTGTATTATAACATGTCCCCAGGAATGTGCAGGTACATTATTAATATCCAAACTACAGAGGATGACACAAGTGTTAACATTGATTATATCTTTTAAACGATTGCAAGAGAAGGGGAAGATTTCAAACATTTTTGAAAAAATATGACAAAATATTTTTCATCAAAAAAATCTGGTATGAGCATCACACGACTTTTCTTATCTATACAAAAAAAAAAAAAAAAAAAAAAAAAAAAAAAAAAAAAAAAAAAAACAAGAAAGTTTTGTATTGTAATGGGCTGAAATATTCGATGTCGAGTTTTCAATGCCAAACCACGTTATGGGGTCCCCAGCACAGCGGAAATAAAATTTTATATTACCTACACTTCAACCTAAGTTGTATTTTTATTATTATTATTAAATTATTAAAAGCTTTTATTTAACTTGCTTTGTATGTATGTTTGTGGGTAAATCTTAGAAATTATTATTATTATTTTAAAGGCTTTTATTTAACTTGCTTTGTATGTATGTTTGTGGGTAAATCTTAGAAATTAAATTTAACCCACTTCCCATTGTCCGATTGAGCTGAAATTTGGCACCGTGGTAGATCTTCAATGACAATAGAATGTGGTTTGGTTTTGGTTGGGGTCATTTCNCTAAAAATGAAAGCCTGGGCGCTCAATGATGAAGAATCTATTGCCATTAACAAAAAGTTTATTGATAGGCCACTTGGCTTTTTGCCGCCTGGGCGCTTACTTATGAAGAATCTATTCCCATTAACATAAAGTTTATTGATAGGTTTACGTTCAATAGTATAACATAAGACTTATGATCAGTATTCATCATTGAGCGCCCAGGCTTTCATTTTTAGTCATACCAGTTCATGGAATAAAACTGACATACATACCAAATTTCAATTACACACACGGAACAATGGCTGAAACTCGAGATTTGGCTCTGGGGACCTCAATACGTGTTTTGGCATTGAAAACTCGACATCGAAAATTTCAGACCATTACAATACTTTCCTTTTTATAGGATAAGGAAAGTAAAAAAATATGGGAATATTTCTTAGAGCAAATTTTTTTCTTGTTTTAACGCTCTAAACTCTAAACCATTTTCATTTACTCTTATACGTGATTTTGTATAGGGAAGTAATGAGTTTATGGAAAAAAACGGCCGCCTACTTGACAATCAACCAAATAGACGTAACGAATACTCATCCTGTAGAAAAAATAGGCGGAATGAACACTCGACATTTTCAAAGCGTCCGAATTGTTCCATGGCTAAAATGATCGTAATAGTGACTTAGAACACTCACCCTTTTCAAAGAGTCCTAATTGTTCCATGGCTACCATGAGTCCCAAATGATCGTAATAGTGACCTAGAATGACGTATACTGAAACAGGGGAGCAAAAAAACACAACTTATTACTTTAAAATGCCTCAGCATGGCGTCACTCTGAGGCGTAATTAGACCCTGAATTAGACATACATACAAAATTTTAATCCGTAAGAAGATCTTGCCATTCCCTTTTAAGACAGGATTAATGAAAACCGTTAAAAGACGGTAAAACCGCCAGCGGTACATTTGATTTGACCCAAAAGTTTTGAAGCTTACTGAGACCCCTCGAGAGGATTAGTTTTCACTAATCCTCTCTCTCTCAAAAAAAATAAAGAATGGTAAGAGCTAGAGATATGAAATTTGGTATGTATGTCAGATTTGGATTCTCAGTAAGGTTCAAAACATTTTAGTCCAATCAAACCGCTGGCGGTTTTCATTAATCCTGTCTAAAAAGAGAATGGTAAGAACCAGAGACTTCAAATTTACCAGATACTTGGCTCACTCTGCCAAACCTAATAAACCTTAGCAAAACTTGATCCCAAGTATCAGTAAAGCAGAGACACCCAGTCACTGCCGAAATAAGATAGGCAAGTACTGTACGACGTCATCCCGGACACGGCAAGGAACATAAACATAAGAAATCATATTGCCAGAGAGATGAAGGTCGACAGTAGAATTAAGTCCTAGGAGATTTCCTAAGAGGGGATGAGATCAGTTTTACAGATAGGAAGTGCACAAGCTCCGAGCGATAAAGACCAGCGCCTGTTTCCCACAATTATAAGATCTGATCAAGTGTTACACCAAACTTCCTTCCACCGTATCCAGCAGACAAAGGTCCTCTCATAGCCACCTCAAAGCTCACTCTCACCAACATCTCAACTATCTCTCACAGTATGTATGCCAAATTTAGGGTCTAATCACGATTTGGAATCGTCACGAGAAGAAAAAGAATACCACACCTCAAACATTTTATTTGGGGGGGGGGGGNTATTTGGGGGGGGGGGGTATTTTCTTAGCCGGTAAAATAATAAACCCTTTAATCCTGTCTAAAAAGATAATGGTAAGAGCCAGAGACTTTAAATTTGGTATGTATGTCAAATTTAAGGTGTAATTATGCCCCAGATTTGGAATCGTCACGAGAGAGATTTTTTTTTTTTTTTTTNTTTTTTTTTTTTTTTTTTTTTTTTTGTGGGGGAGGTATTTTTTTATCCGGTGAAATAATAAACCCATGTGTTACATTGGCAGAGTTTTTTTAAAAAATAAAAAGAAATACTTGTTCTTATGGGAGTGTGCTAAATTGCTCGATCTGCGGACTCCCATAAGAACATGTGTATTTGTTTTTTCCTTGCTTATATACAATACATATAAAAATAATAATATGTGCTAAGCTATAATATAAATAAGAGGGTATAATATAAGTAAAATTAGATCCCTTATACATTAGGGATCTAATTTTGGAGCACTTTTTCTTTTATCAACTTTTGGCGAGTCTCCTCTATTAATTAATTATATCATTAGAATTACCAGCACTAAACTTAACTACATTGTGGAAGAGAAATCTGAGCTCCACACCACTCCTCACTCTCAAATATTTTCCCACCTCACTCTGTTCTCACACTTTAAGTTTTTCATTTTGCCATCAGAAAACATTAATACCTACCCCATAACGCCCCCCTCACATTTCGTCAGTGTACTTCTTTACAAACAATTTTAAGTTTTGTTTCCTCCAAGACAGTGGTTCCCAAACTGGGGGGGGGGGGGGGGGGNATCATTTAGTTAAAATATATATTCATACACAATTTTTTTACAAAGGTAATTTTATTGAACATGATGTTTAGAAAATTTGAATGAGATAGCATTCAGTAACACAATAGCGTTTTGAATGAGATAGCATTCAGCAACACATTAGAGTTTTGAATGAGATAGCATTCAGCAACATATTAGCGCTTTGAATGAGATAGCATTCAGCATTACCGATACCCACTCATAATTTATAATGTAAAGGGGAGGGGGCGTGGGAGGCTTTCATTTCAAGAAAGGGGGTCGCGGTACCAAACAGTTTGGGAACCCCTGCTCCAAGAGGTGCAGATAGCCGGAGGAAGGTAATGAAGAATCTGATTTAAAATTTTATAACTATCTAATTAAGAACTTTATAATTGGTTATGAACTTTATCATTGGTAAGAAGGATTTCTAAGAAATGAAATATGCATCAGCATTTTGTAACTATTGCCTGGGTGTAGATTGCCGGGGTTTCTAGATGTATCAGTGGCGGCGAAGGTCATGTTGGGACCCCCCTGCTCCAAGAGGTGCAGATAGCTGGATGTGTGCATGTGGAGGAAGGTAATGAAGAATCTGTTTTTAAAATTTTATAACTATCTAATTAAGAACTTTATAATTGGTAAGAAGGATTTCTAAGAATCGAAATATGCATCAGAATGTTGTAACTATGGCCTGGATGTAGATTGCCGGGGGTTTCTAGGTGTATCAGTGGCGGCGAAGGTCATGTTGGGACCCCCCAGGGGGCGTAGATTGCTGGAGGTGTGTACGCGGAGGGAGATAATGAAGAGTCTGTTTTTAAAATTCTATAGACACGAAATATCAGCATGGCCTGGGTGTAGATTGCCGGGGGTTTCTAGGTGTATCAGTGATGGCGAAGGTCATGTTGGGCCCCCCGGGAGGTGTAGATTGCTGGAGGTGTGTACGCGGAGGGAGATAATGAAGAGTTTGTTTTTAAAATTCTATAGACACGAAATATCAGCATGGCCTGGGTGCAGATTGCCGGGGGTTTCTAGGTGTATCAGTGGCGGTGAAGGTCATGTTGGGACCCCCCAGGGGGTGTAGATTGCTGGAGGTGTGTATGCGGAGGGAGAAAATGAAGAGTTTGTTTTTAAAATTCTATAGACACGAAATGTCAGCATGGTCTGGGTGTAGATTGCCGGGGGTTTCTAGGTGTATCAGTGGCGGTGAAGGTCATGTTGGGACCCCCCAGGGTGTGTAGATTGCTGGAGGTGTGTATGCGGAGGGAGATAATGAAGATTTTGTTTTTAAAATTCTATAAACTCGAAATATGCATGTGATATATATCATGATAACTATGGCCTGGGTGTATCCCAGTGACGGCGAAAGTTACGTTGCCCCCCCCCAAAAAAAAAAAATTCACCAGGGGGCTCCTGCAATTATTTCCGAAAGATTCCCACTCGTGATCTTTGGGGGAAAGGGAATTGGAGGGAGGTAGAACTCCTTCCACTAAGTACCTATTAGTATACATCAGGGCTGCCCAACCCGTTATTTCCGAAAGATTCCCACTCGTGATCTTTGGGGGATGAAGGGGAAAAGGGAATTGGAGGGAGGTAGAACTCCTTCCACTAAGTACCTATTAGTATACATCAGGGCTGCCCAACCCGTCGATCGCGATTGTGAGCGAGGTTTACATCTCACACAAGTTTACATCTCCTTGAGAACTAATGAGAATTAGGAGGAGAAAATAGAAATGAGGGGAAATTGAAATTGTCCATTGGTAGTAGGGTAGGTAATTAGTCAGATCAGAGAAAGAAAAATTTTGGAATCTGCTCTGCCGACAAAGTATCCAACTTCTATTGAAATGTTACATTCACTCTTTGGCTCAACCTACCAGTGCGAATCCGCTTTTTCTTACATGGAGATGATCAAAAATAAAAACCGATCGAATTTAACCGACGAACACACCGAGCAATGCTTGAGCCGAGCATTATCGTCCTACTCACCAAACTTCAACAAACTTGTAAATGAGATGCAGTCAACTTCTCATTAGATAACTATTATTTGTTGATACATTACACGTGTTATTTTCTCATCTTTATTTTGAACCTTTTTAAGAACTCTTCGACAAATAGAGATAAAATTTCATTTTCATTCCCATTATGTTCAAAAGTGTGTGTGTGTGGGGGGGGGGGGTTGATCGCGGCGATTATGTGAGACATTATAGTAGACCTTCTTCTGTAATGGTTGAGCATCCCTGGTATACATGAAGGACCGAAAGAAGGGACAATGGCCCCAAAAAACTTTGGGGAGAGACATGTAAACCCCGTTATAAAAAACAGAACTCTATGAACCGTATATTCTAAAGCTATACATAGTCTGAAGGGCTCCGAAAGAACTTTATTTTGGCTGCATCAGGAGTACCAATATGTTTCTGAGTCATAACTGGTTACAAGTCTCTGTTGAAACGAGTGCACTTATCCTGCGACCTTTGTTTAGATCTATTGTAATCAGTATTTTATTCTTTTGACCCAACTCCCAGCTTCCCATAATAGAAAATGTCTATCTGAAGAGCTTAAAGTATCCTGAGGGATATACTTTATTTTGGTCTATCTAAAGAGCGCCTTGAAGGACTTTACTCTGGATTCATCGGAGACCACGCTTATGCACCCGAGGGTTATTGACATGGCCTAAAGGCCACCTACCGAACTTTGCTATGGTCTATCAAGGTAACTCGTATATTTTCTTTAGAAATCTTGTTACGCAATTAAGCATGGTCCAAAAGTGGCCCGGACATATTTCGACAAAGGGGCCTCAGTAATAAATATGAACTTATATTGTTTTACGAGATCTCTTCATGTCTCTTCTATTTATTGGATCTTAATATGAGGATACCCGCAAAACAGACGCGTCCCGACGCCACTGCGGCGAAGATAGTGAAGAGTCTATTCTAACGAACTTATTAATTAACCTGAACAATCCAATTATTAGATATCAAAAAAGATTTAAAAAAAAAAAATGAACTTATTTTATTTTACGAGATCTCTTCATGTCCCATCTATTTTTTGGATCTTATGAGGATACCCGCAACACAGACGCGTGCCGACGCCACTGAGGTGAAGATAGTGAAGAGTCTATTCTAACAAACTTATTAATTAACTTGAACTTTCCAGTTAGTAGATATCAAAAAAGATTTAAAAAACAAACAAAAATGAACTTATTTTGTTTTACGAGATCACTTCAGGTCCCTTCTATTTTTTGGATCTTATGAGGATACCCGCAACACAGACGCGTGCCGACGCCACTGAGGTGAAGGTAGTGAAGAATCTATTCTAACGAACTTACTAATTAACTTGAACTTTCCAATTAGTAGAAATCAAAAAAGATTTTTAGCAATCTGCTAGAGGTGTTCAGGTGGGAGAAGGAGAAGAAGAAAACTTGCAAACTAGCTACCCATATGACCTCATCCAGACTGGGTTGGGCCGAACCCACGTGGACACCCACATGGTACAACCTCGCTGCACGTTGTTTAACTTTAGTGATCTAACGGAAACTGGTGAATTAAACGTGTCATACACCCTGGCTAATATTTAACGTGTCATACACCCTGGCTCATATTCAACGTGTCATACACCCTGGCTCATATTCAACGTGTCATACACCCTGGTTAATATTCAACGTGTCATACACCCTGGCTAATATTCAACGTGTCATACACCCTGGCTCATATTCAACGTGTCATACACCCTCGTTAATATTCAACGTGTCATACACCCTGACTAATATTCAAAGCGTTTCATACACCCTGGCTAATATTCAAAGCGTTTCATACATCCTGGCTAATATCCAACGCGTGTCGTACATATTCAACGTGTCATACACCCTGGTTAATATTCAACGTGTCATACACCCCGACTAATATTCAAAGCGTTTCATACACCCTGGCTAATATTCAAAGCGTTTCATACATCCTGGCTAATATCCAACGCGTGTCGTACACCATGGCTAATATTCAACGTGTCATACACCCTGGTTCATATTCGACGTGTCATAAACCCCGGCTAATATTCAACTTGTCATACACCCTGGCTAATATTCAACGTGTCATACACCTTGGTTAATATTCAACGTGTCATACACCCTGGCTAATATTCAAAGTGTCATACACTCTGGCTAATATTAAACGTGTCATACACCCTGACTAATATACAACGTGTCCTACACCCTGGCTGATATTCAACGTGTCATACACCCTGGATAATATTCAACTTGTCATACACCCTGGCTAATATTCAACGTGTCATACACTCTGGCTAATATTCAACGTGGCATACACCCTGGCTAATATTCAACGTGTCATACACTCTGGCTAATATTTACCGTGTCATACACCCTGGCTAATATTCAACGTGTCATACACCCTGGCTGATATTCAACGTGTCATACATCCTGGCTAATATTCAACGTGTCATACACCTTGGCTAATATTCAACGTGTTATACACCCTGGCTAATATTCAACGTGTCATACACCCTGGCTGATATTCAACGTGTCATACACCCTGGATAATATTCAACGTGTCATACACCCTGACTAATATTCAACGTGTCATACATCCTGTCTAATATTCAACGTGTCATAAATCCTGGCTAATATTCAACGTGTCATACATTCTGGCTAATATTCAACGTGTCATACATTCTGGCTAATATTCAACGTGTCATACATCCTGGCTAATATTCAACGTGTCATACATCCTGGCTAATATTCAACGTGTCATACATCCTGGCTAAATTTCCACGTGTCATACACCCTGGATAATATTCAACGTGTCATACACCTTGGCTAATATTCAACGTGTGATACACCCTGGCTGATATTCAACGTGTCATTCACCCTGACTAATAGTCAACTTGTCATACTCCCTGGTTAATTTTCAACGTGTCATACACCCTGGCTAATATTCAAAGTGTCATACACCCTGGCTAATATTCAACTTGTCATACATCCTGGCTAATATTCAAAGTGTCATACACCCTGGCTAATATTCAACTTGTCATACATCCTGGCTAATATTCAACGTGTCATACATCCTGGCTAATATTCTACATGTCATATACCCTGGCTAATATTCAACGTTTCATACACCCTGGCTAATATTCAACGTGTCATACATCCTGGCTAATATTCAACGTGTCATACATCCTGGCTAATATTCAACGTGTCATACATCCTGGCTAATATTCAATGTAAAATTTGTGAGTCAAATTTGAAAATGTTTTATTTATTATTTCTTGTCAATATTTTCAATTTCAAAATTATATCTTTTGGAAATATAATTCTGTTGACCTTTACACAACCCTCAAGAAAGTAACCCTACAATTTCTTATTACGGGGTGGCGCCGCAAAAATAAAAACAATCATAATAGTTCTCATTAAATAAGAACTAGATGTTGATAATCTGGCCCCTTGCATGTCCTGCAATAGTGGCAATTTTTTTTTTTTTTTTTTTAATATTTTATTTTTACAATAATAAATTCAAAAGTACTTTCCCTGAGCTAATTATAGCTTCTAGGAAAAGATATTTACAATTTGTTTTATCTATAAACTAGTAGAAATAATATATATCTTACAAACAAAAAATTATAAATAATAACAAAGAACAATAGATGGTAAGCCCATATATATTAGGCAGTCCTCCTGGAACCCCTTGAAAAATGAATCTAAAAAGTAGGCGGGGATAGAGTTATATTCGAACCAACACCCTCCTAGTTACGAATCCACCGCCACAACCGCCAACTGAGCTACTGCTGCCGATAATCTGGCAGTATGAATTGATTTGTTTATGTTACTCTCCAATTTTGAGATGACGTTCGGTCGACATAAAATTGGTGATTCTACTTTAATGGTGCTTATGGAGCCCAGTTAACAATACTAACAGACAAGATAATCTAAACCACCCTGACAGACAACTTGATCTGAACAAACATGATTTGAACCACCCCGACGGACAAGTTGATCTCAACCAACCTGACAGACAACTTGATCTGAACCATTCTGACAGACAAGTTGATCTCAACCAGACAACTTGATATGGACCACCCTGACAGACAACTTGATCTGAACCACCTTGACAGACAACTTAATCTGAACCACCCTCATAGACAAGTTGATCTGAACTACCCTGACTGCCAACTTGATCTGAACCACCCTGACAGACATGTTAATCTGAAACACCCTGACAGACAGCTTGATCTGAACCACCCTGACAGACAAGTTGATCTGAACCACCCTGACAGACATGTGATCTGAACCACCCTGACAGACAAGTTAATCTGAACCACCCTGACAGACAAGTTGATCTGAACCACCCTGACACAAGTTAATCTGAACCACCCTGACAGACAACTTGATCTGAACCACCCTGACAGACAAGTTGATCTGAACCACCCTGACAGACAAGTTAATCTGAACCACCCTGACAGACAGCTTGATCTGAAACACCCTGACAGACAAGTTAATCTGAACCACCCTGACAGACAAGTTGATCTGAACCACCCTGACAGACAAGTTGATCTGAACCACCCTGACAGACAAGTTAATCTGAACCACCCTAACAGACAAGTTGTTCTGAACCACCCTGACAGACAACTTGATCTCGTCCTCACGATGGCCGGTTCTACGCACCAGAACGACCTGGAACGCATACCATCACAGTTCCAGCCAAGGGCCATCAAAATCTTTTCGGTAAACTCATATCAATCTGTTTCTACCATTTTAATTAATCATGTATCTATAAATGGGAAGAACCGTTGATTGCGTGAGAAAAACCGCTACTACTACTACTACTACTGCTACTACTACTACAACTAGATCTGAACCACCCTGACAGACAAGTTAATCTGAACCACCCTGACAGACAACTTTATCTGAACCATCCTGCATATATTTGCAATTAATTCAAAAGCTTAAATTTAAAATTCTTTTCATTCCTAGAGGAAGACCTACCTATACGGTACAGAAATAAAAGAGGTCACATTTCAGGCCATATTTCTAAATTATTAGGTATAACCCAAATCCCAAATCTTCTGGGACTTACTGTCACCATCAAATTTGATAATGCCTAAGGATTCTTTCAGACAGCCGCATACTTACTGGTCTGATTACGTAGCACATTCACACAATTATATGCAAGGAAAAATATATACACAGGTTCTTATTGGAGTCTGCACATTGCTCGATAAGTGCACTGCCATAACAATATGTGTATTTGTTTTTCTGCTTGCATTATAATTATATACAAAGTGTGCTATCTGCGGGCATCTTTTATAGGCTGACGGGTTTATCATGAGATGTCGCATTAAATACATATTTAATGCGTTTAAATACAAGATTAGAATCTTTATTCTAATGTTGACTTCATTTTTTTTTATTTTTTTTTATTTTTTTAGCCTGTAAAATTCTAAACGCATGTGTCACATTGGCAGAGGGTTTTGTCTATATTCTAATGTTGACTTAAATTCTTTACAATTTCCCTGGACTGTAAAACTCTAGTTTTCTTTTAGCCTGTAAAATTCTAAACTCAAGTGCCACATTGGCAGAGGGTTTTGTCTATATCCTAATGTTGACTTAAATTCTTAACAATTTCCCTGGACTGTAAAACTCTAGTTTTTTTTTAGCCTGTAAAATTCTAAACTCATGTGTCACATTGGCGGAGGGTTTTGTCTATATTCTAATGTTGACTTAAATTCTTAACAATTTCCCTGGACTGTAAAACTCTAATTTTTTTTTTTTTAGCCTGTAAAATTCTAAACTCAAGTGCCACATTGGCAGAGGGTTTTGTCTATATTCTAATGTTGACTTAAATTCTTAACAATTTCCCTGGACTGTAAAACTCTAGTTTTTTTTTTTTTTTAGCCTGTAAAATTCTAAACTCAAGTGGCAGAGGGTTTTGTCTATATTCTAATGTTGACTTAAATTCTTAACAATTTCTCTGGACTGTAAAACTCTACTTTTTCTTAGCCTGTAAAATTCTAAACTCATGTGTCACATTGGCAGAGGGTTTTGAATATGTTCCAATGTTGACTTAAATTCTTAACAATTTCCCTGGACTGTAAAACTCTAGTTTTTTTAGCCTGTAAAATTATAAACTCAAGTGTCACATTGGCAGAGGTTTTTGTCTATGTTCTAATGTTGACTTAAATTCTTAACAATTTCCCTGGACTGTAAAACTCTAGTTTTATTTTAGGCTGTAAAATTCTAAACTCAAGTTTCACATTGGCAGAGGCTTTTGTCTATATTCTAATGTTGACTTAAATTCTTAACAATTTCCCTGGACTGTAAAACTCTAGTTTTATTTTAGGCTGTAAAATTCTAAACTCAAGTTTCACATTGGCAGAGGCTTTTGTCTATGTTCTAATGTTGATTAAATTCGTAACATTTTCCCTCAGCTTTATCCCCCAACAAACTTTCCTTGTCTTCATTTTATTGTCGTCAAGAAGTTTTTAGTTTGCCCCCAAAATTAGTGTCAGGAGGTTTTGTTTTTTTCCCATTTCAAAACCTATTGGGGTCAATTATTTTGTAAGCTCACGTTTTTGTTGTTCTTATATTGGCCATTTAATCTTGGCATAAAAGATTCGGTGGTGTACAGACTCTACAGGGTACTTGATAATTATTTGTGTGTACAGACTCTACAGGGTACTTGATAAGTATTTGTGTGTACAGACTCTACAGGGTACTTAATAAGTATTTGTGTGTACAGACTCTACAGGGTACTTGATAAGTATTTATGTGTACATCAGACTCTACAGGGTACTTGATAATTATTTGTGTGTACAGACTCTACAGGGTACTTGATAAGTATTTGTGTGTACAGACTCTACAGGGTATTTAATAAGTATTTGTGTGTACATACTCTACAGGGTACTTGATAAGTATTTGTGTGTACAGACTCTACAGGGTACTTGATAAGTATTTGTGTGTACAGACTCTACAGGGTACTTGATAAGTATTTGTGTGCACAGACTCTACATGGTACTTGATAAGTATTTGTGTGCACAGACTCTACAGGGTACTTGATAAGTATTTGTGTGTACAGACTCTGCAGTGTACTTGATAAGTATTTGTGTGTACACAGACTCTGCAGGTACTTAATAAGTATTTGTATGTACAGACTCTACAAGGTAATTGATAAGTATTTGTGTATACAGACACAGGGTGTCTGTATACACAAAGTATCAATCATAATTCGATTCGCTGATTGCACCTGAAAGTAGGTTACCGACGTTATTCTATTTCCGTGATTAACACATGGCTGTGGAGGTCGATGTTAATTATTAGCCTCCAAGAGTGTATGTTGGATGCATTAAAAACTTTGGCACCATTTTCAATTAGCTTATGTGATTCGGTAATTGTACCTGAAATTAGGTTACCGATGTAATTCTATTTCCGTGACTGACATGGATGTTTATTAGCCTCCAAGAGTGGATGTATTGGTATAACTTTGGCACCATTCAAAAACTTATTTAGGTGCCACTATTGGTTGATGATTAACACTCGATCATTGAACCTACTTATAAACTATGGAACCTAACTCTCACTTGTTAACAACTACAAAACAGCTTTTCAAATGAAATTCCCCCCGCTACGTCATCCCCACCACTTGACACAGAATCTAATTTAATTCTAGGATAGGAGAGAGCACCTATCTAATTTTTCATTGTCAAAATGTCTTCAGCAAACATTGTATCCTTCATCTCCACCGCCATTTTTTGCCTCCAAACTACCGAACATGGGGATTGGGGAAGTGTTGTATATACAGGGTATCCCAAAACTTATACACACCCCCCTTAAATTTTCTCTGTTTGAGTTAGAGAGAGAAAAAAAAGAAAAAACTCTGCCAATGCGATACAAGGGTTTATTATTTTTCTGGCAAAAATAAGAAGCCTCTTTTGGTCCCCCCATTTTTTGAGGGGGGGCCAAAAATCGAGGGGTGTTCTCGTGACGATTCTAAATCTGGGGCGTAATTAGACCCTAAATTTGACAAACCTATACTAAATTTGAAGTCTCTGGCTCTTACCCCATTCTCTTTTTAGACAGGATTAATGAAAACCACTTTAAAGCGGTGAAAACCGCCAGCAGTATATTTGATTGAACCCAAAAGTTTCGGAGCTAACTGAGGACCCATATATAACATACATACAAAATCTCTAGCTCTTATCATTCTCCTTTTAGACAGCAATACTGAAAACCGCTAAAAAGCGGCAAAAATCGCCTAGGGTTTATTCGATTGCACCCAAAAGCCTAGATGGGACCTAATATACCAAATTTCATCCAAATCGGTCAACGCTAAGTGGCAAAAGTGCCCATCACGGCGTACGGCGGACAAACGGATTTTTTTTTCGATTCGATTTTTGGATTCTACGTACCTTGAAACGTATAATATCAAATTTTGAGGTGGGTAATTTTTTTTTTTGTGACGATTCCAAAGGTTCTTTATTGAAAATAATAAACCAAAAGCAGTTCTTTCATGAATGTTAGACGCGGTCCAAAATTTCTGTTTATACATATTTTATAATTCATCAATAATAATTCGCAACTAAAGTCGGAGTTACACAGCAATTCAAAGTTATAAATATTTATATTTTAAAATAAAATTACATGTACTTTTTTTGGTCAAAACATTTTCTAAAATACAAATCAGACACTTAAGTGGAAGTGACCACTCCAACACGCACTCAACTGGAGTTTTGGAATATGGCCCTAAGAGCAGGGTAGGAAACGATATCTTTTCCATTACCCATGCGGAAAGCAAGGAGAAGCTACTGCATTATGCGTAAGGATTCCCAAGTATCAACAACTCATGGCGAGTTGTTGCAAACCAGCCCCACGACTGTTAACCTATGATGAATAAACCTGTACGTAAACTTAATATTGACATTCGAGAAAAAATTTAAAGTGAGTTTGATTTTTAAATTCGCTCTAATTATTTTTATCGAAACAGTCAGTAGGTAGTTCCAACTTTACTAGCCACCAAAACCAAAATGCTTGGTACCGTGGGATTGATGGTTAGGAAAATTGTTTTAGGCACAGCCTGTATGATCGCGAAGTGAATTATAACATATGACTAGTGAAAAGTAAGTACTTAGAATTTTATGAAAAAAAATCAAGAAGAAAAAATAATGCGATTTGATAAGTCACACTTGTATGAAATTTAAAATTTTATACAATTTTATAAATTTAAAATTTTTAAAATTTTATGAAATTTAAAAAACCAATTTATCACAACTAGAACCGCGTCTAACATCCATGTGTTTTTTTTTATTAAAGGAGTGGTTTTTTTTTATTAAAGTTTTTTTTTGTTAGTTAAAGGTTTTTATTAAATTAAAGGCTAAATATGTATCATCTTTATTTGTGGTTAAATCTTAGAAATTAAATTTAACCCACTTCCCATTGTCTAATTGAGCTGAAATTTGGCACAGTGGTAGATCTTGAATGACAATTGAATATGGTTTTGGTTGGGGTCAGTTTAATTACGCCCGATTTTCCAATTTTTAAAGTTTTTTTTTTTCTCTAACTCAAATAGGAAAAAAATTAAGGGGGGATGTGCATAAAATTTGGGTCACCCTGTATATGAGGAAGAACAGAAAAAACAATGTTCTCACAGAATTGAAATTTTCAACTTTTCAACTCACGTTTTGCGTTTAAAGGAGCTTTTTTTTTGTCGTGTGCACATATATAACGCTCTGACTGGTAAACAGTAGGCCGTGGGTTCAAACGTGTATTGTAATGGGCGGAAACTTTTGATGTCGAGTTTTCAATGCCAAAACACGTATTGAGGTCCCCAGAGCCCAAATCTCGAGTTTCAGCCATTGTTCCGTGTGTGTGCCTGTCTGTGAACAAGATATCTCAAGAACGGCAAGTGCTAAAGACTTGAAAATAGGTATGCATGTCAGTTTCATGCCATGGACGCAAACGATTTGGGACGCCATGGACGCAAACGATTTGGTAGAAATCGAATATACCGTTGGCGGTTTTATGCCGCTTTTTAGCGGTTTTCGCATATCCTGCTTAAAATGAGAACAGTAATAGCTAGAAATTTAAACTTGGTGCTATTCATTTCAATTCCATACAAGAAATTGAAAAATACAACCTAGGTTGAAGTGTAATATATTGTTGCCGATAATTAGAGGTTGAATGCCGCTTTTTTTAGTTTCCGCCTAAAACCAGAATGGAGAGAGCTAGAACTTGAAATTTGGTGCCTATTCATATCCATTTCATACAAGAAACTGAAAAATACAACTTAGGTTGAAGTGTAATACATATTTGTATTTCCGCTCTGGGGACTTCAAAACGTGTTTTGGCATTGATAACTCGACATCGAAAATTTCAGCCCATTACAATACTTTCTCCTTTTTTTATAGATAAGAAAAGTCGTGTGATGTTCAAACCATATTTTTCAACGCGTATAAATTGCGACCAAATAAACCTTTGAAATAGCCACGAAAAAAAAATTCCCTCGCTCAAAATTTGACTTACTTTTCAAGGTGCGTTAGATTCCAAAAAAATAATAAAAAAAACCGTTTGATCCCATTTACTATTTGGTGGGGAGGCCCATTCGGTGCCCCTCTTTTCTTGGATCCTATAGGCCCGCCGCACCACGGGATCTGCGGGAGTTCCTCTACCGCCACTGCATTGTTGATGAAGATGGTCATAAAATCCGACCAGTACTGAAATTAAGTTGCAATTCCTTCTCGCAAAAGTTATACATTTGATATTGGAGTCTCCTAAAACTTTGACTTTTCCTTCAATCCAAGTTATTCCTTCCTCTTCCAGTATGCGGGGTCAATGGGGGGGGGGGTCTCATACAAATGTATGTCACATTTACTTGCTGATTGATAAAGTTGTAACTTTTGGTCAAACAATACTATCTTTTCAATTCATTCAATAATGGCATCATCGTGTTCCATGGTAGTCAGATGTATAAGACTGCTAAAGTTTTTAATTGTCATCATACATCTGTTCGTGGAGGCTGATAATGGAAGTGGCCCCCCAGAACCATGACAATCCCTGTAATATAATTACGTCTGTAACACAAGCGTTACGAACATAATGAGACGTTCTCTGTGTTATTTTACATTATCAGCCCAGATGGACTCGGCCCGTGAGGATGTCATCCTCAAGTAACTTCTTACAATCTCAAGTATGACTTACTTTTCCTCATGGAAAGTTAGCAAGTCATAAATGTATTGGAACTAACTACACCTGCGGCAAAGTATAGATAATACAGAGATCTCTTAATAGAAGTTCTGATCAAGTTTTGCATACTTTGGCGAATATTGCCTACTTTGACAAAGCCAATGAGACTGAGGGGTAATCACTCTAGTCGCGGCTTTATTTCAACCTCTTGAAAAGAACCTAAAACCCCTTGACTAACAATTTGTATGATTTATGGGCCGTCAATTTATTACATAATTTTATAAAAAGACATTTTGAATTTTGCTGAATAATATATTTGGTGAACCCAAGTGAAAATATCTTCTCCTCATTCAATTTATTTATACAAAATTTTCGCTCCTAAATCCCCCCCCCTGAACAAAAAAAAATATAATATTGAAGTTTTATTCTACCGGTACCTTTTGTACGTTTAGCAGGGCCTGCAAAACAGGGGTTTTAAGGGTTTAATCCCTGCCCATAATATTAGATTTTCCTTTAAAAAACTAAATATCGATTTTACCTGTAAATTAGCAGAGTTGAAACCAGCACAAGGTTTTAAGGGTTCAATCCCATCCTCCTAAATGTTGGATTTCCGATCAAATATTTCCTTTTTATTTTGTGAATTTCAACCAAAGAAGCGCATATTCCGGAGTTTAATTTTGGTCAGAATAAAAAAAAAAACTTTCAAGTTCCATGTTCTCGGTACTTTTGTAAGACTAGCAGAACCGAAGACGGCCCCAAATATATTGCTCAACGCTGCTGTAAAAAGTGAAATCAGCTAAGTTTAGTTTCAAGTAGGGATGTGCAAAAGAGTCAACTCTCCAAAGAGTAGACTTGCGAGTAGCTTTTTTTGTTGACTGGTAAAGATAATAAAGGGAGAAATATAACATAATTTGTATACACTTGGCCACTTAGTAGAAAGTTAGTTAATATTTTGCGATTCTCCTAAAACTGACCAAGGGCAAAGTTGACTGCTTTAAGGGAATTGAGACAGAAAAAGGGCAATAATAAATTTAAGTGCGGGATGAACAGCAGCAAGAATAAACTTGGCCTCAATAATAGATATCACTACGTTCATGGGCGGAATTTTTTGAAAGGGAGGTTGGAGTCGATTCACGAGTCGATCATCTTTTTCAAATGAGTCAACTCTTCAAAGAGTCGACTTGCGAGTAGCTTTTTTTGTTGACTGGTAAAGATAATAAAGGGAGAAATATAACATAATTTGTATACACTTGGCCACTTAGTAGAAAGTTAGTTAATATTTTGCGATTCTCCTAAAACTGACCAAGGGCAAAGTTGACTGCTTTAAGAGAATTGAGACAGAAAAAGGGCAATAATAAATGTAAGTGCGGGATGAACAGCAGCAAGAATAAACTTGGCTTCAATAATATATATCACAAAGTTCATGGGCGGAATTTTTTGAAAGGGTGGTTGGAACTTGGCCTTTTATTTTTGATATTTTTAGAATGATATTTTTTTTGTGAAATATAACATAATTTGTATTTTATAACTATAGCTGAGAGAACGTAATATATCTGTAGCTGGATACCGCATTAGGTCCATATAAGTTTTAAGGCCGTATCATAAAGCAGAAGCTTGTTTTCTATGTTGCAGGCTAATTATATTATTGGTCATCATAAAATTAGCAATTCGATTTTTCCGGGTGTTTCTTGTTTACTGAAGGAAAAAACAAACACCCGGTAGATGCCCCCCCCCCTTTGTCAATTGGTTTTATTATGTCTTTCTAATTAAATAAGTTGTTTTTAAAATTGTCACTCGATGCGAGTCGAGAATCGACTCACCTATGTGAGTCGAAAATCCCATCCCCAGTTTCAAGAATATGTGGTTAATGGATTGACATTGAATTATGTTACAGCCTATATATACTACCCCATAGACATTCTCAAATATTTGGTGAATAATATTTGGTGAATTGAACTGAAAATGTTTCTCTTTGCAAAATTCATCCGTTACAGGGTGTTCCAAAAACAACGATCCTATTTGTGTTATCATTCATTTTTTCAGGTGACCATTAATTTCATCTTTTAAATTAAAATTTCAATCCAGCATGTGTGCACGTTGGATACACCAGTTCCCGTTAGATCACTGAAGTTAAGCAACGTCCAGCGAGCACCATGTGGATGTCTACATCGATTCGCGCCCTCGCGATGCTCGTTATTTTTCCGGCCCAACACAAGTTGGAAGAGGTCAATGTAGGTAGCTCGTTTGCAAATTTCCACGGAATGGAAGGTAAAACCCCCGTCTTGACTGACCAATAGATTAAAGAGACGTTAAGCTAAATTAAAAAAAATTGAAATTTCTGTTCTAAACACTTGTAGAATTTGTATACATAATTCATGAAATACTACATGTTGTGTTGAGAAAAAAACTAGTCAGTGACAGTGCCGTGACCGGAAAGTGATTCGCCCGGCAAAATTAAAAATATTCTTCAATGCTGTTGAAGGAACATGTTCATACTAGACTGGCACGGACAGTGCATCACTGTGAGCAGTGACAGTGCATCACAACGTAAACTGGAATCACTTGCCGTTACGGTAGGTACCTGTCACTATTTGTCATGATTCCAAATTTTGTCATTTTTTCGACTTCAAACAGTGTGATGGGCAAATATATTTGATTTAATTCGCCATTTGATTGCTTTGATATCAGACACAAAAGTGAACAAAATTTTAAACGCATGACAAACACGTTTGTCATGTTTCATCGTTTTTGAAAACTATTTCATTAATCTTACATTTAAAAAATATTTCTGAGTACTCCAAGTCCTCAATAATAGAAAATAAACAAGTGAAAGTGAAGAGAAACTAAATTAACTTTCGATCAGAAATCGTATTGGAAAAATAGAAAATATCAAAATTATTTTTATTACAGATCAATATCTGGTTGCTATGGGGAAGGTCGTATGGTACCGGACAGCGTCTGGTATCGGACAACATGCGTTTCTCGATAATTAAGGAGCGCGGTAGCGCTCCGCCCCGCCAAGTCAAAATAATGCGGTAGCTACCAAGAGTATATTATACGCCACAGCTTACATTGCCGATTTCAGCTACTTCCAGAG
>CM022876.1:25836376-25852442 GCA_012654025.1 Pachypsylla venusta | reverse complement strand
CAAGGAGAAACTGCAAGCCATCCAGGAGGTCACCCAGATAGTGCAGAACTCCATAGGATTCATTGCCTCACTTTGTGAGAGTGTGAAGAAGTAAGTGCTTAGGAGAAACTGCAAGCCATCCAGGAGGTCATCCAAATAGTGCGGAACTCCATCGAATTCATTGCCTCACACTGTGAGAGTGTAAGGAAGTAAGTGCTTAGGAGAAACTGCAAGTCATCCAGGAGATCAACCAAATAGTGCAGAACTCCATAGGATTCATTGCCCCACTTTGTGAGAGTGTGAAGAAGTAAGTGCTTAGGAGAAACTGCAAGCCATCCAGGAGGTCACCCAAATAGTGCGGAACTCCATAGAATTCATTGTCTCACACTGTGAGAGTGTAAGGAAGTAAGTGCTTAGGAGAAACTGCAAGTCATCCAGGAGATCACCCAAATAGTGCAGAACTCCATAGGATTCATTGCCTCACACTGTGAGGGTGTAAGGAAGTAAGTGCTTAGGAGAAACTGTAAGTCATCCAGGTCACCCAAATAGTGCAAAACTCCATAAGATTCATTGCCTCACTTTGTGACAGTGTAAAGAAGTAAGTGCTTAGAAGAAACTGCAAGCCATCCAGGAGGTCACCCAAATAGTGCAGAACTCAAACCGGTTTCAATCAATCCTTTGATTTCCCCATTACTCAATTTCAGATTTGCCGGGGGTTCCAATGGTTTTTCCCATGATATTATATTGAAATCTGCTTCTAATTTGAAATTGAGTCTGGGAAGATCAAACTGACGGATTTCCTGGGTTGGGCTCTCATTGCTTCTCGCCTTCAGAATTATTCGTAAACCGAGCTCACGGATGTGAGGTCTATCGTCTTCTAGGATAACTAATAGAACATTTGCCAAATGTACATAATAACTATATATATTTGAATTGCGGCAAAGACAACGCGTTTGTATTTCTCTGGCAAAAATAAAGACTTTTTGATCATACTAGGGATGGGATTTTCGACTCACTTACATGAGTCGACTCAACTCGACTACTCAATATGAGTCGACTCCATGAGTCGACTCTCGATCTAGACTCTTTTCGAGTGCTAATTTTAAAAACAACTTATTTGATCAGAAAGACATAATAAAACCAATTGACAGAAGTGGTATCTACCAAATAAACGTCCCCAATTTCGGTGAATACATTTAAAAGATATCGCAATTAATCGTTATCAGAAAAAAACATAATTTTCGTTCAGTAATCAACAAACAATCGGAAAAATTTAATTTGCTGATTTTATGATTACCAATAATAATAATATACCTGTATTAGCCTGCAACATCGAAATCAAGCTTCTGCTTTATAATAAGGTTGTAAAAAATGTATGGACCTAATGCGGTATCTAGCTCTGAGGCTGTTCCAGTGATTCTAGTAGGTAAATAATAGAAAGATTTCAGAATAAGGTTTTGAGACCCAAAGTCAATGCCCCTTGGTACATTCGATTAAAAAAATGCCTCTTTCCATCAAGACACTCGTCACATCAAGTGTCAATCCTGAGGCCGTCCATTACCTCGAGATTGGCAACCTATATAGACGTTTCAAAAGAAGAAAACCTCACGAGCTCTCATAGAGCTCAATCTCTTTGTGTTTTTTTTTAAAAAAAAGATACTCGTAAGTCGACTCTTTAAAGAGTCGACTCATTTCAAAAAGATGAGTCGACTCATGAGTGAGTCGAGTCATGAGTCGACTCAGACTCGTGGATGACTAACCCATCCCTAGTATCATACTATGTAAGTAGCGGGTATCAAATATAACCTTGATTTTTTTTTATTTTATTTTATTTCAAACCAAGACGATTTTTTTTTATTTTATTTTATTTCAAACGTCTACTGGAACCCTGTATTTTGTGAGTCGTGCTTTTGTGTAATCTAAAGTATTTTATAAATATTTGTGTTTTTAGAGCAAAATCTAAATATAATTTTATTTCATTTTAATAAGTAGTGTTCCCTTTTCTAGTGAATTAACGTCTTCGCTGCACTTTAATTTGTAACGGTACTATTCCCCTTAGACAATATATCGATACATTTTATATCATAACAAAAATAACAACCAATCCGAATAAAGCTCTCTTACCAGTTTTTAATGTTTTGTAATAAAGAGACAAACAAAGTAGGAGAGGTAATCCAAGATCATTTATGTAAACAATTGATAAATGCCTAAACCGGGTGTGCTGGTAGACTTCACAATAATCACAACCTTTAAATCCCTTTCACTACCTACAAACATTTTATTTTAACTTTTATAAAGCTTACTTATCCTAATTATGAACTTACCGAATTTGATTTTATTTATTAAACAGTAAAAATTTTATAACCATAAACATTTTATTTTTATTTATTTACATGATATTTCATATTTTTTAATTCTCGCACTTACCTTTTTTGATTTTATTAACCAGTAAACATTTAATTTATTTGCCGCTTTTTTTTAACATTTTATCGATATTATACCTACTTAACATTTTTATGATTTGTACTTACCTTTTTTAATTTTATTAAGCAGCAAAAATTTTATTCTATATAATAATTACCATTTTATAATTAATGTACCTCCTACCTAATTTGATTTTTAACCGCTAAACATTTAATACCTAACACTTACACTTTTCTATTATTTATATATTGTACAATTTAACATTAAAAACTTAAATATGGTTTTATTACGTACACAAATTGTTCATCTTGAAAAACTAAGCGGAAAAAAAATTAGGCCTCGAATCTCTAGACGAACAACTTCGTGAAACCGCCTACGAACTTTATGCTGAAATATACAGCATAATAGATAAAGATAATGAACTTGTGCGACCTTCTTTTCTCATTCAACTAATCCAGTTGATCGAAAGTTATAACAAAGAGATCAATTCCAACTCCGAAAAAATTGAAAACTTCAAAGAAATGGAAAAAATTGTTTCAAAACTCAACAACCAGGTGCAATATTTGAAGGATAAACTAAAATCTCAACAACATCTAAATGAAGAACTAATCCAAGAATATGAGAAACAAAATGAAGAAGAAAAGCTGACACAAAATCGTAACACAAAGGAGATAACTGATCTTAAATTGAAATTAAATGTTAGCGACTCCACAATTAAAATACTGAGAGAAGAGAAACATCATCTTCAATCGCAGCTTAATGTCATCAAACAGAGACAAAGTAGCCACGATTCCTCTTCAACTCAAAACAAGATGCAATGCTTTGAATTAGATGATACTTTTACATTAAATATTGATTGTGGTATTACCGTTGTTGATAGTGATGAACTTTGTCAACCCATCTTAAAAAGTTGTTAAAGTTGAAAGGAGCAACTGTTTTAGATGTAGCTTTCAATAACTTATGGAACGTATTCGTTTTACTAAGATATACGTTGTTAAAGTTGAAAGGAGCAACTGTTTTAGAGGTAGCTTTCAATAACTTATGGAACGTTTTCGTCTTACTAAAATATACGTTGTCAAAGTTGAAAGGAGCAACTGTTTTAGATGCAGCTTTCAATAACTTATTGAACGTTTTCGTCTTACTAAGATATACGGTGTTAAAGTTGAAAGGAGCAACTGTTTTAGATGCAGCTTTCAATAACTTATGGAACGTTTACGTCTTACAAAGATATACGTTGTTAAAGTTGAAAGGAGCAACTGTTTTTAGATGTCTATAACTTATGGAACGTTTTCGTCTTGCTAAAATATACGTTGTTAAAGTTGAAAGGAGCAACTGTTTTAGATACAGCTTTCAATAACTTATTGAACGTTTTCGTCTTACTAAGATATACGTTGTTAAAGTTGAAAGGAGCAACTGTTTTAGATGCAGCTTTCAATAACTTATGGAACGTTTTCGTCTTACTAGGATATACGTTGTTAAAGTTGAAAGGAGCAACTGTTTTAGATGTAGCTTTCAATAACTTATGGAACGTTTTCGTCTTACTAAGATATACGTTGTTAAAGTTGAAAGGAGCAACTGTTTTAGATGTAGCTTTCAATAACTTATGGAACGTTTTCGTCTTACTAAAATATACGTTGTCAAAGTTGAAAGGAGCAACTGTTTTAGATGCAGCTTTCAATAACTTATGGAACGTTTTCGTCTTACTAAAATATACGTTGTCAAAGTTGAAAGGAGCAACTGTTTTAGATGTAGCTTTCAATAACTTATGGAAAGTTTTCGACTGCCTTATCTAATTGTGTCTTCTGCTTTTTACTTTCCTTATCCTATAAAAAGGAAATTATTGTAATGGGCTGAAATATTCGATGTCTAGTTTTCAATGCCAAAACATGTTTTGAGGTCCCCAGAGCCCAAATCTCGAGTTTCAGCCATTGGTCCGTGTGTGTCTGTCTGCCTGTCTGTGAACTAGATATCTTAAGAATGGTAAGTGCTAATAGACATGAAATTTGGTATGTATGTAAGTTTATTACCATAAACTTACATACATACCAAACGATTTATCCTATTTTAAACATCACCACCAACAACCCCGAAATTTCGAAAATACATATGACCTTAGCACTCATAAATACAGACAACCTCCACCCCAAACATCCCATCTTTCGCACTATAATTCTCAAACCCAACACCCCCGGAAATCTCTTAATTCGCAGTTCAATTTTAATTCTTTCCCTCCCATTCGCCGTGACTTCAGAGGATTCCCACCCCCTCCCTTCGAACATCCAGTATACCTCATTTTAATACTCTCCCCACAGCCACACACGATTCTATGTACCCCCGCACACCAAATGAATATCTACCTCCTATGACGGATTTTCATTTCGTCAGGACGACCCTTGTTTAAGGAGATCTATATCCACCCCTCCCGTTCCTCCGTTCCACAGGAGTGCCACTACGCTGATTGACACTCCACAGCAAAGAAAATCAACAAAAAACAAAGTCACGCAAAATAATGTCCGAATCTTATATCAGAACACCCGGGGTCTCAGAAGTAAAAGCCATACGTTCTATTTAAATGTTTTATCGGAAGATTATGATGTAATCTGTATAACCGAGTCCTGGTTGAATGCCAGCGTTCATAGTAATGAAATTTTTGACTCCCGATAACACGTCTTCAGACAAGACAGAGACCTCGGCGTGATGGAAAAGTTGGATGGGGGCGGACTGATTGTCACTGTTAAGAAGAATTTTCTGGCTTCGCCGGTACCGAAGTGGAATACGAATAACTCCACTGCGGAGACCATGTGGCTCAAGATCTCCTTCTGTGCTCAAGAGCTATACATGGTTCTATGTTACTTTCCCCCTAGAGTCTCATTGGAGACTTTAGAACTTTTTACGGATAATCTTTCTGAGCGAGATGAAATGTACGACAAGAGGCTAATCCTCTTGGGGGATTTCAATATTGCCGAGTTCGATATTGAATCCAAGTCTAACCAGTATTCTCCGCGTCATGCGCGAGATTATGAATTTTTATAATTTGGACTCGCTAAATTATATTCAAAATGCAAACGGCAGAATCTTAGACCTATGTTTAAGTAATTTTCATAAGGAAAAATTCTCGCGTAGAAAAAATGCTGTATTGCAGGTAGACCCCGCCGAAGGGCTGGTCACGATTGACCCTAGTCATCCAGCATGGATACTCAACCTGTCCTTTCATTCAGAGCCCCCATCAGTTTATACCCCATCCTCAGAACCCACACTTAATTACAAGAAAACTGATTTTGACTTATTACGCTCAGAATTAACAGACTTGAACTGGACCACCCTGTATGAAGCAAAAACTGTTGATCATAAAATGTGCGTCTTTTATGACTTACTGCACACCGCTTTGTCCAAGTGCACACCTATGTGCCCAAACAAATCATTCAAGTTTAAATTTCCTCGCTGGTGGCATAAGGACACCCAGAAGTTATTTAAGAGGAAAGAAAGGCTCAGGAAAATGAAGTCCAAATCTAAAAGACAACAAGAAGAGTACCTCGCCCTCAGAAAGAAATGTAAAACTGATATTGCTCGTGATTATCAATCACATATTAATACAATCACTCGTCAGGTCAAATTGGGCAACAGTAAGCCATTTTGGTCCTTGACAAAAGAAAGAACCAAACNAATGTATCCTTGAGGATACCAGATCAAAGGATCAGGTCCTCTGGTGGTATTTTGTTCAAGATCCCCAATAGTAGAGAGACTTATATGTTCAAGTCTCCTATAATAAGGGCCATGGCCCTATACAACAGTATGCCGGTGAAGCCGGAAAAATTCTAAGACATTGGGGTTCCCTTGAGAGCGTCAGTAATTGCTGCATTGGTGTCTGAATATCGCCAGCATTAATGTAGTGTAGACGCTATAATTAAAAAAAAAAAAAATAATAATAATAATAAATAAACGGCAAAATAAGCTTTCGGTAGAAATCAAATATACCGTTATAATATCGATAGTTGGGAATATTAAGGACAATGTCCCTAATGTACTCATACTTGACCCTGGTTGTCGACATAATATCGATAGTTCGGAATATTAAGGACATTGTCCCCAATGTACTCATACTTGACCCTGGATGTCGATATAATATCGATAGTTCGGAAAATTAGGACATTGTCCCCAATGTACTCATACTTAACCCTGGATGTCGACATAATATCGATATGTCGATATAATATCGATAGTTCGGAAAATTAGGACATTGTCCCCAATGTACTCATACTTAACCCTGGATGTCGACATAATATCGATATGTCGATATAATATCGATAGTTCGGAATATTAAGTATAATGTCTTTAATGTACTCATACTTGACCCTGGATGTCGATATAATATTCATAGTTCGGAATATTAAGGACAATGTCCCTAAAGTACTCATACTTGACCCTGGATGTCGATATAATATCGATATTTCGATATAATATCGATAGTTCAGAATATTAAGGACATTGTCCCCAATGTACTCTATTATCTAGTGTAAGACAGAGCTAGATAATATCAGTGCATCTTGTTCCAACGAGACGTTCACCCTTAGTCGCTTTTTACAACAGACTTGTGTTCTACAACGGAAATATTCTACAATTACAGCCCCTGTCCACAGATTGAGGTGTATTCGTGTAAAATTTAATTAAAACAAATGTAAAATTAATTGTAGGGTTATACTGATACGAAGATGTACACGGGAGTGTAGGGAGGGGTAAAGGTTGCACTGCGTCGGTGGAGAGAAAAAGCTATTATAAAATTGGCGATTTGTGGGAAATGATGGAGGTATTAAAAGCCCGGAAAATGGAAAATAATTTCAATTTACAAAATGCCGGGGAAGAGGGGGTAACGTGTAATACAGGGGGTACAAAAAATGTCTTCGAAATTTAGAAAAATTTTGAAATATTCTGAAAGTGTAATAATAATGAAACTTTGGAATCGTCCCGGAAAAAATAACCGCCTCCCCGCAAAATTTGATATTTTATGTTTCAAGAAACGAAGAATTCAAAAATCAAATATAAAAATCTGGTGCAAAAATCACACGACTTTCTTATCTATAAAAGAAGAAGAAAGTATTGTAATTGGCCTGAAATTTTCGGTGTCGAGTTTTCAATGCAAAAACACGTTCTGAAGTCCCATCAGAGCGGAAATACGATTATATATTACACTTCTTGGTATATTACACTTCAAAAATGCTATTATATATTACAATTCTTGATATATTACACTTCAACCTAAGTTGTATTTTTCAATTTCTTTTATGAAATTAATATGAATTGGCACCAAATTACAAGTTCTAGCTCCTTCTATTCTAGCTCTTTCCATTCTGGTTTTAGGCGGAACCGCCAAAAAGCGGCTTTCAACCTCTAATTATCGGCCGACAATATATTACACTTCAACCTAAGTTGTATTTTTCAATTTCTTGTATGAAATAATTGATATGAATGGGCACCAAGATTCAAGTTGTAGCTATTACCGTTCTCATTTTAAGCAGGATATGCGAAAACCTCTAAAAAGCGGCACAAAACCGCCAACGGTGTATTCGATTTCCACCAAAAGATTTTTTTGCCGTCCATGGAATAAAACTGATGTACCTCTACATACCAGATTTCAAGTCTCTAGCACTTGCCATTCTTGAGATATCTTGTTCACAGACACAGACACACGGACCAATGCCTGAAACTCGAGATTTGGGCTCTGGGGACCCCAAAACGTGTTTTGAAATTGAAAACTCGGCATCGAAAATTTCAGCCCATTACAATACTTTCCTTTTTATAAGATAAAGGAAAGTAAAAAGTCCGTTCGTGTACCGCACGCCGTACATTGTACATAGGATTCCCTACTAATTTTTAGCATGGAACTCTATATATATGCAGTAGCAGATTTAAACTTCCGCCGCCCCTAGGCAATTTAGAACTTGCCGCCCCTAAATGCGATTTTGATAATTTCATTCGTTAGTGCTTACTCAGTAATTTTGCCGATTATTTTGAGACAAGAGAAATACAAAACATTAATGAAAGAAAACAATGCTCGAAATCTCATTTATTTTATTTCAATTATTACATTAACTTTTAAATAAATAAAAACAAAACAAAACCTTACCAAAAACAATATTTATAAAGAAACTAGTTTCGAATCATTCGATTCATCATCAGTCTAGTCGAGTCGAAGGATGGAAGTTAACTGACCATTGTTCATCGCGTGCTGAGTAAAGTGACGCGACGTACCATCAAAATATTTACAGTCTATGTCTAACACTTTTTGTCTGTATATTTACAGTCTATGTCTAATGAAATATTTACAGCCTATGTCTAACTTTTGTCTAACACTGTTAGACATGGACTGTAAATATTTTGATGGTACATCGCGTCACTCTACTCAGCATGCGATGAACAATGGTCAGTCAATTTCCATCCTTCGATTCGACTAGACTGATGATGAATCGAATGATTCGAGACTAGTTTCTTTATAAATAATTATAAATGGTGTTTTTGGTGTTTTGTTTTTATTTATTTAAAAGTTAATATTTTTAACACTTATAATTAACATGTTATTCAAAGAATTATTACAGCCTTGGTACGTCGTCAAAAACCTCGCCTTTCAACACTTACATTTACGGGTATAATGCAAATTCTACAGTATCTTTTTGATTTTCGATTGTGTATAAAGTGAGAAAAATGTATTAAACACAGACACTATTTTCATTGAAGCCAATTTAAAAAAAAAAAAAAATTCCCATATTTAAGTTGCTTCATATTTTGCCGCTATTGGTCTCTTGTTTTTAAGGCAAGCGCAATTTTGTCAAATCGACATGGCGTCATATTTATTGAAGAGCATTTCGCCCAAATTTTTCATTTTCTAAAAGATTGTACTTTGTGCAGGAAAGGTCAAATTAATGTTTTATTAATTTTCAAAAATGTATTAAAAAATGGGTTAAAATTTTATCCCCACCCCCTCCTGCAAGTACCAAAATAAATATTAAAAAAAAAATCCCCTTTGGCATAAAGTCAGATGTTTCATTGCGAAAATTCAAAACCGTTTTCAGAATATTTGGTAGCACTCATTTCATTTGAGACACCTAGTATACATACGAGTACATTAAATCTGTGAAATATTTACATCTCCGAAACAGAATGTCAAAAGCACGTTGCAGATATTTAGGTGTAATGTACTTTTGTACTTTGAATAGTGCTATAATAACTACATGTATTGTATATACTGGGTGGAAGATGAGAGAAAAAACTCTGCCAAAATGACACATTGTTTTATTATTTCACTGGCTAAAAAAAATACCCCCCCCTCAAAAAAATATGGGGCGTAATTNCCCCCAAAAAAAAAAAATATGGGGCGTAATTAGACCCTAAATTTGACATAAATACCAAATTTCAAGTTCGTGGCTCTTAGCATTCTTTTTTTACAGGATTAATGAAAAAAACTCTTGAAGTAATACTATGTATAGTTCCAAGGGGGACAAATTGCAAAAAAAAGTATTAATGAAAACCGCTAAAAAGCGGTAAAAACCGCCAGTGGTATACTTGATTGCACACAATTGGAAGCTTACTGGGACTCTAAATATGACATACATACCAAATTTCAAATCTCTAGCTCCAACCATTCTCTTTTTAGACAGCAATGCTGAAAACCGCCAAAAGTATATTCGATTGTACCCAAAAGTTTCTGGGCACAATGTATATAGGTATTTGATATATAGGTCCCAACTGGGACCTATATACCAAATTTCATTCAAATCGGTCAACGCTAAGTGGCAAAAGTACCAATCACGGCGTACGGCGGAAAAACGATTTTTTTTTTTATTCGATTTTTGGATTCTACGTAACTTGAAACGTAAAATATCAAATTTTGAGGGGCGATATTTTTTTCGTGACGATTCCGAAGGTTCATTATTGAAAATAATAAACCAAAATCATACCAAGTAGATCTGTATTTTATGAAGTGACATGCCGTTTAAGTTGTTCAGGAGGAGACGTCCTAGACGAGGCTTTACAATAATTTGAAGGCAGAGGCGGCCTTAGCCGAAGTCCGTCTATGTAGCACTATTACAATTCTATTGTATTCAATATTCATATTTCATTTTTCTTCAATCAATGTAAAATCAATATTGTATTTTAGGTATTTTGCATTGGGAAATTTTACAAACATATTAGGAGAAAGTTTTATCAACACACATCTACACTTATAAAACGCAAAGCCCAGTTGGTATAATCATCGTAGCTCCGCGATGACCAAACGTAGAGACTTGAAATTTGGCACACAGGTCCCTTTTAGTATGTAGGTGCGTAATAAGAAAGGAAAAAATTAAAGTTCAAGTGGGAGCAAGTTACCGCCAAAAATGACGCTTTCTAGCGGGTCTTTTTGCAATTTTTTTTCTGGGCAAACTAAAAGAGATAACGAAAAATTACCGAGAATAGACCCCCCCCCCCCAAAATAGTATATAAGGACCCCATAAAAAATATAAAATTTGAAAATTTCCGGTTTTCCCCGATTTTTGGACGGATTTCACCACGTCTTAAGTGGTGTCGGACTTTTGGGACACTTGGTATAATCCAAGAGCACGAGATTGTAAGTGTTCAAACTTCATATCGGGAGCTTCAGGAAATAATACAGCAGTCATCTATTCGTCCAAGTCTTTTTCAGGAGCGCCCTCTCCAAGACGGAAGCCGAGGAAGCGCATAGTTTCAAGTTCTGTTGTAACTTGGGTGTTTGGAATGTTGACCTCCATTCCAATCGTTTTTATAAGATCAACAGCATCTTTAAAGTTTATTGGTCTATCAGATGAAGATAATGATTCACCTCCAATGACGAGAATGTTGTTACAGTAAGCGCAATGCTGTTGTAAATATACCCACTGAATAATAATGTAGTTACAAATTGAACTCACAAGCTGAGAGAAATAACTGCCACTTGGTATTCCACTGTATTTTCGAAAACGTAATCCTCTTGCTGTTCGAATTGTTGTCTTAATAAAATAATTTTCAATGTAATTAAACTGTCTCCACGTATTTCGTGAATCAGCAATTCCATAATCGCGATAATGTACGAAATCAATATTAAATCGGAGTATGTCGAAAGCAATTTTTATGAGCCAAGAAGGCACCTTTTTGTCAAACTTTTTATAATTGAGGCCCAAATAATTATTTTGGTCAATGAACCGTCTATATATTTTACGCATATCACCAATGGCTGTTTCATATCCGTATGAAAGCGACCCGTCTTTCTCCTGATAAGCACGTATCAAAGGGAGAGCAAATTGAGCTTCTCCGAAGGTTATGGTGTCTGGGTAGCCCCAGACGGCTCTTATTTCTTTTTCCCCAATATCACATACGTGAGGCCGCATACATGCGAGGGAGTCTGGTGGTTTGATGTCCTCTCTATGTTTCACCAAATGCCAGAAGCGTCTAATTCGGCGGACTGCTTCTGGGTCCTCTCTAATATCACCTTTTGTTTTATAACCAAGCTCTATCCACGGCAATCCAGGTGATTGGTTCCAGATATCAAGGTCTTCATGAAATACATCATTAAGATGCACCATTTTTACAGGTTGTGGGAGCTGAAATTCTCTAAAGGCTTTTGAAATAGCCAACTTGAGCAATTCATCCTCAGGCCTAGAGGTCTTATTGCCAAACTCAAGGAGATCTTTTATTAAGCCAGCCTGTGATACTGGCGAATGCCATTTTGTTGTTTCATATTTTGGAAAGAATGGCGTTTGTTCTACATAATTATAAGTGCGCTGGCCGAAGCCGGTAGTTTTACCAATATAATGCATAATTATAAAGTAGGATCTATTTTCGTTTTAATTGTGCGGGACGCCTGAAATCAAAGCGAAAAAGCATATAATTACACATACACATGCCACTGGATCATCTAACGAATTTTATGTCGTGACGATTGACGATTGACAAACGTGCAATTGGAACATTTCCATTTAATTACACATGCCACTGGATCATATAACGAATTTTTTGTCGTGACGATTGACAAACGTGCAATGGGAACATCTCCATTTATTTACACATGCCACTGGATCATCTAACGAATTTTTTGTCGTGACGATTGACAAACGTGCAATGGGAACATCTCCATTTAATTACACATNGAATTGAAATTGCAGGAAATTTAATTGTCGTTTAAATGAATCGCTACAACGATTCGCCTACCTAGGTCCATACCTACAAACATATATAAAAATCGAGATTTCCCCAATTTTTGCATTCAAAAAATCCCTGACTACTGGACTACAGAAAAAAATTGGAAGAAGACAACTTGAATTTTTTTTTTCCTTTCTTATTACGCACCTACATACTAATAGGGACCTTTATGCAAAGTTTCAAGTCTCTACGTTTAGCCATCGTGGAGCTACGTTGATTATCAGTCAGTCAGTACGTCAGTATTCCAACTGGGCTTTGCGTTTTATAAGTATAGATTTATTATTTTGAGTAGAAAATGTTTAATACCATGGGAAGGTAAGTATTTCTTACTGCATGGTACAATTCTTTTTTACTTACCTTATCTTATAACAAGGAAAGTATTGTAATGGGCTGACAAACGTGCAATGGGAACATCTCTATTTAATTACATATGCCACTGGATCATCTAACGATTTTTTTGACGTAAGATTGACAAACGTGCAATGGGAACATCTCTATTTAATTACATATGCCACTGGATCATCTAACGATTTTTTTGACGTAAGATTGACAAACGTGTAATGGGAACATCTCCATTTAATTACACATGCCACTGGATCGATTTTTTTGTCGTGACGATTGACAAACGTGCAATGGGAATATCTCCATTTAATTACACATGCCACTGGATCATCTAACGATTTTTATGTCCGGACGATTGACAAACGTGCAATGGGAACATCTCCATTTAATTACACATGCCACTGGATCATCTAACGATTTTTGTGTCGTGACGATTGTTAAAGACAAGATACTATGTAAATTTTTTTTTTAATTTGTCTTAACGTCTCTTTAACATCTATTGGTCATTCAAGACGGGAGTTTTACCCTCCATTCGCTGGAAACTTACAAACCAGCTACCCACATTGGCCTCAAAAGAGCCAACGATACGTGGTGTTCCCAAGCGGTCACCCATCCAAGTACTGACCACGCCCGATGTTGCTTAACTTCGGTGATCTGACGGGAACTGGAATGTGACGAATTTTTTATCGTACATGGAAAAACCATCGTAATGGGAAGACTCTAATTTAAATGTTCCACGCGACAAAATATTGAGAAATGCTAGTAGAAAACTTGATCCTACCGAAGTGACAAAATTGTTAAAGCATCCAAAGGCAGGGTCAAAGCATCCAAGATTCGTGCATGCCAATAGGTTAATTACATAACAAATCATAATGATATCGAAAGACACAGCCATTCTTCCTTCATGTATACAAGATTCTTGTGGCCCAATATAGACCGATATGTTTTTGATCCACAATCCAGCCGTCGTCTGTTTGTGGACCATTAATTCCCAAGGCGTGTTTCACATCTACTCAAATTATTTTTCATTTTTGCCGTAGACTGACAAAGTCAAATTTAATAATTTTCTTTAGGTCAAACAATGGAAATTAAACACAAATTGAAGAAACATTTTAGCAAAAAATAACGAGGATTAACCTTCTCATTTTTTCACAGCAGGAGGAGAGGAATGAGAAATGTTCAATACCAATGCCGAAGATTTGGAATACGAGTTATTTACTATGTTATTGTATTGGAATTTTCTCATTCCTCTGGCCCCTCTGTGAAAGAAATGAGAAGGTTAATGTTTGTTATGTTTTGCTAAAATGCTTCCATATTTAATTTACTTTCTACCGTTTGTACTAAATCATAACCTTACTTCAGACTTTCTACTAAGAAACCCCCGTTTTCTAATAGGTTTGATAATAATCACTTGAAGAAAAATGAAATTTGACTTTGTCAGCCTACGACACTGATAAAAATCCAAATTTCATAATTCAATGGATGTAAAATCTGTATTAAGACAAACCTTGGGAATTTCACAATTGATAATTTCTCTAATTTAAATGAATGTGCCGCACGACAAAAAAATCGTGAAGTTCTAGTGGGAGCGAGGTGTTACAGACGGAATCGTCGGGCTACATAGGGTGACCTGGACCAAGAGTCGGGCATGCCAATAGGTTACTTACATAAGAAATCATAATGATATCGAAAGCTGCAGCCATTCTTCCTAAATGTATACAAGATTCTTTAATCACCGGGCTACATAGGGTGACCCGGACCAAGAGTCGGGCATGCCAATAGGTTACTTACATAAGAAATCATAATGATATCGAAAGCTGCAGCCATTCTTCCTTCGTGTATACAAGATTCTTGTGGCCCAATATAGGCCGATATGTTTCTGGTCCACAATTTAGCCGTCTGCTTGATACTATATGATTCGTGGCCATAAGTTTCAGCAACTATAAATTTAAAAGAATGTCCCCTTGATCCTAAAATACCATTTGGTGCATTTAATTCTGAAATTGCCAAACTTATCGCTCCGGAAATGGTTAAGCCTGAAACAAAAACGATTTTTTTATATAAAAATTGTGTGGTACTGATGCTGGCGGCTGTTGTCTCAGTAACAGATACAGGGTAGGGGCGACCCCCCCCCCCCCAGATTTGAAGAACGAAAAAAAATCATTCAGTAATTGCTGTTTCATGAGTTTCAGCCTCACAGGGCGAGTCCACCTAAGACAGAAAATCGGGCTGGGGGGAAAAAATTTACGGGCCCCTCTATTATTCTTTCATCTAAAATCATCTTATGTATGTTTGAAAAATTTTCAAAACTTTTAAGTTGATTTATTATGATAATGAAATGATCAACCTGTATATGTGGTATACATCCTGTATTCTATTTTTTTTTTTATTTATTGATTGTAATTTTTATTTTTCTTTTATTTTTCTTAATAAACTATTTTAAGTTTTATTTTTAATTATTTTTAAAGTTAGTTAACGCGTTTTAAATTCACGATACCTTAATCCTCGAATCCTAAGCCTGCAACAATAATTTTCTCACCGGGTCTCTGGGGAAATAAACTTTTAAAATTAACATGTTATTAAAAGATTTAAACTCTTAGGAAATCCCGGGCATNGACAATTTTTGAACAGTTTTTCGTGTTGCGTTTTGTGTTTTAATTGCGTGTTCTTTGCGTTTCGTTTTTTTTTTTTAATTGCGTNATAAACTTTTAAAATTAACATGTTATTAAAAGATTTAAACTCTTAGGAAATCCCGGGCATGGCGGGATTCCCCCCCCCATTTCTCCCCTCTCTCGTCGGGACTGCCAAAGATGAAGATGATGATGTAAAATAACACAGAAACCAACTCTGTAATATTATAATGTTTGTAACCATTGTGTTACTGACGTAATTATAAAGAAAAAACTGTTTATTTGTGTTATATATTATGTCACAACTATGGGGCTCACTGCAGCATTATCCAATTACTTTGAATTTTTCAACTTTACCTACAAGGCTGACACCGGGTCGCTATGCGTATTTATGTCCATACCTACTCATTGTCCTCAAGGGGCTGAGTAAGCCCCGAAAACATCCAAACCAGAGTAACAAATTTTTGCCTACCATCAGACAAAATGAAGCCACTATTGAATGAACT
>CM022876.1:25806980-25824554 GCA_012654025.1 Pachypsylla venusta | reverse complement strand
ATTGTAGACTATATTATAACTGATGCACTCAGATGCAGTTTGTATTGCATCCGGTACATAATGCAGTTTATACAGTGTTCAAATATTTTACTGAAATTGTAGTCTATATTATAACTGATGTACTCAGATGCAGTTTGCATTGTATCCGAAGAAAGAAAAATACCGAAGACTTAATTTCTTCCAATCCGTTTATGACCTCTAACATTCCACGAGGAAGAGTAAATCATACTTGAGATTGTAAGAAGTTACTTGAGGGTGACATCCTCACGGGTTGAGTCCAACTGAGCTGATGGTGTTTACAGAGTTGCTTAAAACTGAAAGCAACTCTGTAATATCATGTTTGTGACCATTTTCTTGTATTACTGCGATTGCTCTTAGGACCCATGTCAAATTACAACCTCCAAAAGCAGATGTATGGATGACAAATAAATACTTTAGCAGTAGACTATAGGGCCGTACCCAAGATTTTTTTCGGGGGGGGGAGGAGGAGCGAAACATTGACAGCCAAGCCAGGACTAACACCTGAAAAGGATTATTATGGAAAGTGATGTTGTTTTTGTTGCTGTTTTTTTAATATTATAGGTCACGGGCAAAGTATTTTCATTAAAAAAAAAAAGGATTGAAATTCGGCCTCGGTAGGCTAAAACTTATCTCGATCTGTTGTCTCAACAGAACTGGCTACCATTGGATACAATGATGGTACTGTTCAATGAATGAACACTTGCACGGCGTGCTCTATCTTTAAATTTAAAAACAAGGGCGCGTCGGATTAACTTCGCGTGAGGCCCTTTCTGTTTGGTATAAATACGTGAGTACCAAATTATGTTTCTAGGCAAAAATCACAATCGTCAACGAACTACTAAATTTCCTAATTTCTCCCGTAATCCCCTTCCCTTTCTTCTCCATAAATCAAAACACAATCGTTAACGATCAAAACACAATCGTCAACGAACTACTAAATTTACTAATTTCTCCCGTAATCCCCTTCCCTTTCTTCTCCATAAATCAAAACACAATCGACAACGAACTACTAAATTTCCTAATTTCTCCCGCACTCCCCTTCCCTTTCTTCTCCATAAATCAAAACACAATCGTCAACGAACTACTAAATTTACTAATTTCTCCCGCACTCCCCTTCTCTTTCTTCTCCCATAAATCGAAGCAGACGTCTAGCGCGGCACGGCGCCTAGAACTCTAGTGTCCAGGTCGGTCAAGAAAAAAAGATTCTTAAGGTTCATTATTGAAAATAATAAACCAATATATCCAAGGGATTGTTTGTGCCATCTAGTATAGGTAATATATTACTAGGAATAGTCCAAAACAATACAAAATATGTAGGACCTAACCTATATGTGGTAAAACCGTTTGTATCTTTTCCTTGATAACTATGTACCTATCCCATTTTATCTAATGTAAGTTTAAGAAGCGCGGGCCCTAGGTAGCTGCCGTACTAGCCATAAGGTTTATACGGTCCTGTATCAGCCATTTTACTGCAATCAACAATTATTTCATTTTCATAATATATTCATATTACAACTGCGTACCATTTTCATCGTCAGAAAATTCCAAAGAGGAATTCCTAATTAGGTCTCTTGATTGAAGTGTATATTGACCTTTACTATTGTATTTTTAAATTTAAAGGCTTTTATTTAACTTGCTTTGTATGTATGTTTGTGGGTAAATCCTAGAAATTAAATTTAACCCACTTCCCATTGTCCGATTGAGCTGAANAATTCTCAAAAAAATATTTGCCTACAAATAAATACTCATTTTAAATCAATTTTGTCCAGTGTCCAGATTTTTCTTCACTCTTCTCGGAAAGAGTCTCGTTTCTCCACAGGGGTGCTCTCAGACAGTCGCTTACTCACTTACTTTTTTTTTAAGCACACTATCTTGTTAACAATCACCTCTCACAACGAAACATATTATTAATCACACAATGAGGAAAAATCGAAAGGTTTAAAGTTTATGTAAAGAGAAAATAATTAAACTTATTTAAATTTTCATTCTAATCTTCTGAGAGTCAAGAAACAACAAAAACGTAGTAAAAGTAGGCTAGGCAACAAACCAAACCACTTGTTGTAATGTTGTTTATTAATCTTAAATCAGTTGGATTTATTGTAGGTGATGAAGTTAGCAATATGTAGTACTATTTTTCTCAGTGATTATCAAAATACTACGGTACGAACAGTGTATACAATCGGGGAAATTGTTTGAAAGAGAGAAAAAAAATGGTTGTTTAATTTTAAAAGGTACTTGTACCCAGAAATTAATACCTAAAGAATAATGTTAATACCTAAATAATAGCGTTAATACCTAAATAATAATGTTAATACCTAATAATATTAATACCTAAATAGGTAATACTTTTTGTTTTGTTTTTCTCTTCCGTACAATATTCTCGATCGTACGTATAGGTACCTACTTTTTCCGTATCGTATTGTTTCTACACCTTCCAACTGTTCTCTAGGAGAAATGACCGTTAAAGTTTCCGTATTTTTTTTTAAAAAAAATTAATTTTTGTTTTTAATATTTTAAAAGAAAACAAAATAACGGACGTCTATTATTATTAAAATTTCTTGTCCCAGTGCCAGTGAGTTGCTCAAAATAATTTGTTTGTTTTTTAAATGTGATAATAACCATGCTTTATGCAAAGTAGGTGCATATTGCTCGATCTGCGGACTCCCATAAGAATGCGTGTATTTCTTTTATTCCTTGCTTATAAGCAAAGATGTGAACTATGCTTAAATGATAAGCGAGTATGCGACTGTCTGAAAGCACCCCTAGAGTTTCCCTAATGGATTAAATTAGGTGAGTTTCCTCAGTTTTTGTCCATTATGATTGAAAATGGTTATTTATGTCTTGAAGTTAGGTACTTGAGAGTGACATCATCACAGACCGGATACTGCTGAGCTGATGGTGGAGTTTTCCTGGCCTCCGTCTCATGGATTAAATAGAGTGAGTTTTCTCACTTTCTGTCCATTATACAGAAATCAACTCTGCAATTATGTTGACCAATTTTTAGTGAAATTTAGTTGGGACCTACTTGTAACTTTTTCTTTTCATCTTCAATCAGTTAAATTGCCAGACGATTGCAGTCAACAGTTCTCAATTTTTTTCGTCTGCGTACCTCCTACACAACAGATTTTTCGATAGCCATCAGAGTAACCATGTCTAAATTGGAAGAGTTTATACATCTGTCGACACTCATCTTTCACAGTATGATTTATATTCATTTGTTTATGTTCATAATGCGTCGTATAGTACAGCAGGAAAACGTATAGCCTGATATGCATAATATAACTAGTACTTATGTCTAATTACTGAAATCATAGGAAGTCAGATATGACCCGGCAACGTCCGTTGTGTACCTTGAAAAAGTGCTACTCACGACGTACAGAGTACGAACGGTATTTTTTTTATTCGTCGTATCTTGAAACGTAAAGTACCTATCTCAGGGTAACATTCCATAACACGCGAGACAGACTTTTTCTGTCCTATTTTTCGTTCATAACTTTTTTAGGGAATTAAAATCCAGACATATGTCATTGATATAGAAACACGTCACATGACTTTCGCATTTAAATTTTAGGGCCTACAGATTACGCAGAATTAAGGCATTTATGTGTCCGCGTATGTGTGTGTTATGGTGTGATTTTTTGATTAAAAAAAGACGGCTTTAGAATTGTATTGGTTTATTATTATTAATTTGGTAATAGATTTTCACAATTTGAATTATTTGATAAAAAACACACTGAATATTCAGTGTTCAAATTTTTAATTCAAAGTAACAAAAATTGAGCACAGTATATTGATCAACATTTGAGGCCGCTAAATGCTGCTCCGCGTAAGTTTTCCTAAAAATTGAGGGCGCCTGTGATGGGTTGTTAATACAATAATAAACCGAAATGTTAAAAACACTGTCAGAGCCATTCGTCTCTCTTCCAAAAATGGTTGCAATGGATGTAATAACAGAAATCTCACAAAAGAAGAAAATTGAACTAAAAACATCTCTGTTGATGACATTGCACACAAAGAAAGAACAAGAATACCCAATTTTGAGAGGGGGGAGGGAGGTAAAACTCAATGCTGACCACTTGGAAAAAGTAAAGGAATAAAAAGATTAGAAATATTATGATGTAGAAAATCAATGAAAAGAACTAAAACACTTTATGGAATTATCCAGTGTATCTGGAACCTTAAATTTCAAGTACTCACTTTTGGAGAAGAAAATTGGTTGTTGATATAATAATACAAATAGACCCCAAAAAACCACTTCGCGGTAAAAAGTTCCCGCCAAGTCATTAGTCACAAAAAGCACTGAAATCAAAACAGTGCCCNGTAATATCATTTGAGAAAATATTGGTAGTTGATTTAATAATAGAAATAGATCTTACAAGAGATGGAAATTAACACCCTGCTGCATTCAAAGAAACAAATAAAAGGGGAATTAAAAGTAATAACATTTGAGAAAATATTGGTAGATGATCAAATAATAGAAATAGATCTTACAAGAGATGGAAATGAACACACTGCTGCACAAGTGCACACAAAGAAACAAATAAAAGATTTCTACCAATAGAGACTGTATCATTATTCATTACTTACAATCTGACACGCCATAATAGAATGTAATTAAATTCCTTTTTGTTGAATTACTTTAAAAAATCTCACTTTAAATGCAAAATACTTTAGAAGATGTCATTCGAAATGCGAAATACTTTAGAAAAAGCTACCTAATCGCGTTGAACATTTTATCTAAATTTTTTAATCTAAAAACCATTCCTCTTTCTAGTACGCCACTTGTCGGACAAAGCTAATAATGGACAAGGACGAAACAAGGGGGGAGACGCAAACGGGGCGGCTGCCCCGAGCGCGAGGTTTTTGATGGCTTATACTTGCAGTTAATAGTTATTAGACAATAGACAGACATGAATTAATATTCGGTGAAATGTGCGAAAAGTGCCCGGGGTAAAAAAATTTATTGTAGTTTTTGTTTGTAGCTCTCGCATATCCTTGGAGGTAAATCATTTTCAGTTGACATAAACTTGGCAGCACTTATATATGATATCACTTCCTTTGTGCCTACAATTTTCATGAGATTTTTTTGGGGGGAGAGACAAACCACATGAATTTAATGTTTGTTTTTTAAGGAACATTTTCTTGGCGTTTTTTTTTTTTTTTTTTTTTTTTTTTTTTTTTTTTNTTTTTGTTTTTTTTTTTTTTTTTTTTTGCACACGTAAATAAATGACTATTACCCTCATTGACTACTTACCAGGTCTTGTATACTCCTTATCACCCTTCAATCTCTGAGAACCAGTTAGATATCCCTATACAAATTCTTCGTCAGACAATAGTTGTCAAGGGACTCTTCAGTTCTATTCGGGCAGTATAAATAAAGGACTATATTACCCTCATTGACTACTTACCAGGTCTTGCATATTCCTTATCACCCTTCAATCTCTGAGAACCAGTTAGATATCCCAATACAAATTCTTCGCCGCACAGTAATTTCGGCATAAATAAAAGTACTACGGTAGAGTACCAAATAATAACCATTCCTTAATTGCAGAACCTGAAACAGTTTTAAATAAACAATGTAATGTAGAATAAGACCCAAATAAACCTGAGCGACTCAGGTGCTTGAGGCGGTAGATTCCTAACCAGGAGGATGTTGGTTCTAATCGAACTCTATTTTCGCCGACTGGCCACAATAGATCTAAATAAAGGTCGCAGTGATAATTGCAGTCTGTGGCCTATTCCACGAAGCAACTTCTCACTTCGCACCTTTCATAAAAAAATGGAGTCAGGAATATTTGCGTTCCACGAAGCAACTTCTCACTTCGCACTTTTCAAAAAAAAAAAAAAAAAAAAANAAAAAAAAAAAAAAAAAATGGAGTGAGGAATATTTGCGTTCCACTAAGCTTTTCAAAATCTTCCGCATTACAATGCTTACACACTAATGAGAAGTTGTGTACATTTTTTTCATCTCGATTTCATTCTCAAAATTTACTGAATTATCTAAGTACCGATTTTATTTTTCTTCTAATTTGATTTATTTTTAGAGTGTTCAGTTAAGTTGAGTTTAGTTCCAATATTCAAAATATTCTATATTAATTAATATTCAAAAGTTTAATATTTAATATTAATATATTATTATTCAAAATAAACTGAGGAGTGAAAAAGTTCTTTGCAGAAAAAAATACATTTTACAAAATACATTTTTATTTTTATAAACAAATCAATGAAATTTACTTTGCATTACAACTCCACTTTTCACTCCAACTTTGCACTTCTCAAAAACGTTCATGGAACAGAAATCTAGAAGTTGGAGTGCAAAGTTGCTTTGTGGAATAGGCCACTGCAACCAGTTTAATAACAATTTAAAAAAAAACGGACCGCCTTTTCACATTTTTTTGTATATCACAACATAACCAAGAGCCTCATAAAATATATATTTCTTACTCTGGCAAGGCCACCACTGGTCGCTACTCAATCAACCTCATCCTATGATATTTGCCTTAAGACAAGGCATTCTTTTTTTTTTTTTTTTGAGAACTGTGGATCTCTTTCAATATAAAAGGCCATCATTTGAATTTGCAACAAGGTGACACAATAGGGCCCAAAATCAGCGAAACTCTCAGCTAGTTCTATGAATATAATGAATTAGCAGTGTTCACCTGCGTGTTTTGTTACGTTTATTATATGGCTCTTTTTGTTTTGTACATGCTGTGACTCCACCCTAAAATCATAGAACCAATTCGAAAATTTTCCGGCCTCGTCGGAAAATGAGCCCGGGTCCCTCAAATATCCTTTTCGTTTAAATTTTTTGTTAGAGCCTTAGAAACAAGGTTATTCTAAGTGGTTAGTATATTTTGAGTAATATTATTTTGGCGGAACCCACTTTCGAACTCATAACTTTGGAATAATATTCTGAGTTTTATTTTCTCGTCAAATAATAAAGGACGACAATGGGTGATTCAGACGAAAGCCGGTAGATGCCCCATTTCCATCACACACAGGGCCGGATTAACCAATAGGCAGAATAGGCAGTTGCCTGGGGCCCCGATTTTAGGGGGCCCCCGAAAAATGAAAAAATCTTTGAACATTTTCTTACAAACATAAAATTCCAAAGAATTGAAAAAATACAAAATAATCAAACAAACAAAGTGAAATCACAAAACTACCGTTTTGCTTGATATGAAAAGCAACATGAGAGAACACCAAATTGATATTGATGATATAATTGATGAATTTGCCGAAAACAAATGTAGAAAACGACATGTTTAAAATGTAGATGGTAATTTTATTGATATTATTACGTATTGACAGTAAAATTTTTATGAAAGCTGTAAGTTTTTATTTTAATCGAAAAAAGGGAACGGACGTGAAAAAAAGGGCTTCCAAATTGATGGTTGCCTAGGGCCCCGTTGAGGGTTAATCCGGCCCTGATCACACAAGGAGTCCTTTTTATTATTAAACTGTTTGCAGGTATCTATTGAGACTGAAATTATCACTGCGACTTTTATTTAGATCGTTGAATAACATGTTAATTATAAGTGATAAAAAATATTAACTTTTAACCAAAAACACTATTTACCTATATAATTATTTATGAAGAAACTAAGTAGTTCCGAATCATTCGATTCATTATCAGTCTAGTCGAGTCGAAGGATGGAAGTTGACTGAGGATTGTTCAACGCGTGCTGTGTAGTGTGAGGCGATGTACCATCAAAATATTTACTGTCTATGTCTAACACTTTTTTAAATAAAATATTGTCACTGGCTCTATAGCCAGTAGTTTCTTCATAAATAATTATAAATAGGTACTGTTTTTGGTAAGTGTTTTGTTTTAATTATATTTAAAAGATACCTTTATTTAGATCTATTGTGAGCAGTAGGTGGGGACGGAGATAGATTCGAATCTACCGCCTCAAACAACTGAGCTACTGGGACTACGAAGTCTTAGATGGCAGGAAAAAATATGTGCAATTAGGTTACTCCACAATGTCGCTTAAAATTGCGCGTATAAAAGATGCCTAGTTTTTTTTCGTTAGTCTGTAATCGCTTACAAAGGACAAAACCCGGGGCTCAATTAATCCAATTGATTCAGTCAACAATTTTTAGATAGATATTTTTTACAATATTTTTTTTTATTTTTTCATGAAAATTAGCACATTTTAGATAAAGCAGGGATATTTTGACAAAATTTGGCACCCGAACATACTGGCTGTCAAAGAAAAATATAAATTTGAGATGTTATTTATGAGTTGGAGTTGCTTTCTAATTGGAAATACAAAAGAAATCAAGCGAAGAACTAGCGCTACGTCCACACAGAGAACAGAGATTGAACGAAATTAGTGACCATGGAATCAAGGCATGACCGTATAAAAGTTTCCTAACCTCTCTGGTTAGGGTAATATCCCCCCCCCCCCCCCCCNCCCCCCCCCGACTAGAGAGGATAGGAAACGTTTATACGGCCAAATTTATTGAGAAAAAAAAACGACATTTTTCTTCCAATTTCATGCTCTGTATCTTGGATGAGAAGCATTTTCAGACGTCATGCCCGAGTGAAATCATCTTATTTTTATCTCAATAAGATGTGGTTAACGCATTGAAATTGAATTGTGTTACACACTGTATACTAATCGTGTTTTTTAACAGCCTCAGTAGGTCAGTTGGTTGTGGCGGTTGATTTGAATCTAATAAGTCCATCCCCACCGCTGGTCACAATAGATCTAAATAAAAGTCGCAGTGATAATTGCAGTCACAATAGATACCTTCAACCAGATTAATAATAAAATAAAATTGTATTAATGAACTTGTGTATATACTCTGCATAATTATTCTCAATCCATACTAATATTATAAATGCGAAAGTAACTCTGTCTGTCTATCTGTCTGTCTGTCTGTCTGTATGTATGTTACGCTTTCACGCTTAAACTACTGAACCGATTTTGATGAAATTTGGTATGGAGATAGACTAAACTTTAGGAAAGGACATAGGCTACATTTGGGGTTGAAACTATAAACGGCCATGCCTCTAAGGCGCCAAGCGAAGCGGGCGTATCCTGCTAGTGTAACTATAAATGTATGTATGTGTGTATGCATCGCTAATAGTTTAATTAAAACGGTAAGAGATATTGAAAAATTCATGGGAATGGACTCCCCAGAACCATAGGCCAAAACCCCAGAAAAATTATCAGGGTTCAAAAATGTCGAGCCGTTTTCGAGTCATATACTTATTTTTTCATCAAATTCATTAAGTTAGCATAGCATTAACTCAAATAAGAAAAATAATTTATGAACTCAAAGCGAGAAAGTTAAATATGTTTGAAACAAATAATGGGAAATATAAATTGAACCGTACACCTGCTAGTGAATAATAAACTTTACCCTAATCGATCAGAAAATGCTCCATCATCCCAACGCTCATTCTCTTCCTTTCCCCTTTTGTGTTAACACTCCACCAAGTACCTAATACAGGGTGCGGCAATTAGTTCTTCCACATTTGAAAGAGCTGGTAAATAAAAAAGAAATAAAATATTTAAAAAAATGTTTTGTATTCTGGAAGCTTGTGTATTCTATTTTTTTTTTCCATCTATGTTTTATAAATAATGTCGTCCAAATGACGGCCTTCGCGAGTGCTGCACATTTGAAGTCTTTCTCGGAAGTTTTCCATGACTCTCGTCAGCATACCAGCATCAAGTTGGATGATTTCTTCCAGAATTGCCTCTTTTAACTCTTCAAAGGTCCCAGAGCGATGTTTAAAGAACTCAGCCTTGAGGTAACACCACAGGGAGAAGTCACAGGGACTCAAATCCGACGAGCGAGGGGCCCACGAAATGTCACGCTGTAAGGAGATAAGGTGACCGGGGAACATGGGCCGTAGCCCCATATAGCCTAAAGCTGATGATGTGGTCCTCAAGTTGTAAACCCACCTCGAAATTGTTTTTCGACCAGGAATTGGATCTGTGAAGTGCAAATCATACATTGTGCGGAACGCCCTCTGAGTGGCTATAATGGATTCACTTTTTTTAAAAAAAACAGCTTGACAACGAACGTACGATGCTCGCACGACCAAACCATTGCGACACCTAAAATCTAGATGTCATTTCTTGTTGAATACCACAAACCCCACGCTCCTCCCTCTATTACTTCCCCTCCCACGATTTTTTGAAAAGTGGGAGAACTAATTGCTGCACCCTGTAGTTTAAATATAATAATTATGTCTAATCCATTCTTATTTTAAGTGAACATAACATTATGTTCATGTGTATACAGGACGCCAGGTGAGGGATGGGTGGCGATCCAAAATTATGGGATCCCAAATTATGAACAACATGTAGAAAGGACCCCGCACGAAAAAAATAAGAAATGAGCTTTCGGGCAAATTCGCAGAAATTTAACAGTGAGGTTGATTACGATGTAGATAAAAAGTATCAGCGAATTTAAGTTAAAAACGTGGAGTTTTTGTGTACCGCAGGATGATTCTTTAAGAAAAGAATTTGATAAATTCTCTTTTTAAAGTTTCACCCTGTGTAACATGAAAACTGTTTATTTTTTGATCTTGGCTCCATTGACGCTTTTGATCTAAACCCTAAATGCAAGTTTACCGTTAAATTTCAGCGACTTTGACCAAAAGCCCACTTTGTATTTTTTTGTGCGGGGTTCAATTTGAGAAAACCTTGTTTCCACCCCCGTTTAATTTCTTCAGGGGGCGATCGCCGCCAATATTTCCCCCCTCCCTGCACTCGCTTTTACGATCCATGGCAACTGTCACAACAACAAGAATCAACAGTAAAAAGAATGGTTATTTCAAATGGGAGTGATTGTTGATGATACATTTGACCGCATCATGTTTATAAAATACCTACTCTCCCTATAATAGGAAGTACAGGGTGCGGCAATTAGTTATCCCACTTTTCAAAAAATCGTGGGAGAAGAAGTGATAGTGGGAGGAGGGGTTTATGGTATTCAACATTAAATGACATCTAGTTTTTAGGTGTTGCAATGATTTGGTCGCGCGATCATCGTGCGTTCGTTGTCAAGGTGTTTTTTAAAAAAGTGAATCCATTATGGCCACTCAGAGGGCATTCCGCACAAGGTATGGTATGCACTCTACAGATCCAATTCCTGATCGAAAAACAATTTTGAGTTGCTTTCACAACTTTAGGACCATATCATCAGCTTTAGGCTGTATGGGGCTACGGCCTATGTTCTCCGATCACGTGATCTCCTTATGGCATGACATTTCGTTAGCCCCTCGCCGGATTTGAGTCCCTCTGTTTTCTTCCTTTGGAGTTACCTCAAGGCTGAGGTCTTCAAACATCGCCCTGGGACCTTTGAAGAGTTAAAGGAGGTAATTTTGTAAGAAATTATCAAAATTGATGCTGGTTTGCTGACGAGAGTCATGGAAAAATTCTGCGAAAGATTCCAAATGTGTATCTCTCGCCAATGCCGTCATTTGGACGACATTATTTATAAAACATAGATGAAAAAAAAACTAGAATACACAAGCTTCTAGAATATAAAATAATTTTTCAAATATCTTATTTCGTTTTTATTTGTCAGCTACTCAGCTTTTTCAAATGTGGAAATACTAATTGCCGCACCCTGTATAACATATACATACTAGAATATCATTTAAATAGAAAATATTGTTTATTGACAGCTTTGACAGGCCGATTAAATTTAGGCCGTTGATTACATTAAATTACATTTTTTTTTTTTTTTNGCTTGAAGTCTCTTTAACATCTAATATTAGTCATTCGAGACGGGGGGTTTACCCAGCCTCGGTTGGACCGGAAAAATAGCCACCATACAACCTGGCTGGAGGTTCCTTAACTTCAGTGATCCAAGGGGAACTGGTGTATCAACGTGCCATATAGACGATGGCTAGGCTGACCTGTAAATTGAAATGTAAAGGCGCCTTTGAAGCTTAGTGATATTCATATCTAACTGAATTTTTCGGCAAGCTAGATTTCCACAGAAATTTTGTGAAAGGCAGAAACATGAGATAGGCGGGACATGTTGCGTGGCATGGGGGAGCGACGATCTATAAGACGCAGGTCCAACTATGTTGTTATATTTGATTTTCCGTTAGTGATTTAGAAAATATTAACTTTTAAATAAATTAAAACAAAACACTTACCAAAAATACTATTTACAGTTATTTATAGACTCTTGAGTGGAAGGAAGGTAACCAACCACTAGGCGAGGTTAATGTCTGAGGCATTTTCTGCCACCTAACACTTAGAGCTCAATTTTTACTTTCTCTTCCTATAGAAGATAAAGTATTGTAATCGTGCAGAAATTTTGGACATTTTTTATGTGGTCAAATACTCAAATTAATGAGAAAAAAAATCTGTTTATCAGGCGAGCGCTTAACCACTGAGCTACCGTATGAAGAAACTAGTTTCGAACCATTCGATTCATCATCGAGTCGAAGGATGGAATTTCACATCGACTAGACTGATGATGAATTAATGATTCGTCATTAGTCTAGTCGAGTCGAAGGATGGAAGTTGACATCGACTAGACTGATGATGAATTGAATGATTCGTCATCAGTCTAGTTGAGTCAAAGGATGGAAGTTGACATCGACTGGACTGATGATGAATCGAATGATTCGAAACTAGTAAGTTTTTCGTCAATAATTATAAATAGTGTTTTTGGTAAGTGTTTTGTTATAATTTATATATAAAAGTTAATATTTTTTAACACTAATAATTAACATTTTATTCAAAGATTTAAAAGTAATTTAGAAAACGTATTTTTTCCATTCAACATAAGACAAATTTTGCACATTATTAATCAGACCGCAAAGTGTAGCATTCACACTGAACACTAACAATGCCGTGATGGGCAAGTGATCCACCCGGCAAAACTAAAATATTCTTCCTGGCAGAAGGAACATGATCATACCAGACCGGCAGGTGACAGTGAATAGTATAACAGTGCATCGCTCTGAGCTCAAGTTCAACGGGAATCACTTGCCGGCACGGTGACTGTCACTGCTTAAGGTGGTATCATACTATTTGTCATTCCAAATTTCTTCATTTTTTCGACTTCAAAACGGGGTGATCCGCAAAAATATATTCGATTGAATTCGCTATTTAATTGCTTTGATATATCAAACACAAAGGTGAACAAAATTTTATCTAAACACTCTCATAGGGTTCAAACGTATGACAAACATGTTTGGTGGTTTTTGAAAACTATTTCATGAATCTTAAGTAGGTATCTTACTTCATTAATCTTCGGCAAGACAGGGGCGGATCGGGGGGGGGGCGATTTCGGTTGGTCACGAGTTAGCTAATAAACTTCGTGGCGATATCGTATAACCAAAGCGTATATACGTAATGTGCACTGTGCATCGATAGCGACAGAGACATATATGACCAGACGATAAACACTCCGGAGAAAAGATAGATTCCGATTAGCATGCCGCCAACTGCTCGAAAAGAACTCAGCGTTCTCAGCGTAGAACCCATACACATGGACACGTCTCCTCTGATTTGTAAACCAGATGTATACTGATCAATCCAAAGAAATGCAATCACAATAATATTACTCTATTAGTGAATGTATTTGTATATGCATATATTCTCATTCAAAAGTTTATTGTTATTAAAAAATATGGCCTCCGGGGGGACGATTGCCCCTTCGCCCCCCCCACTGGATCCGCCTCTGTGGCACTGTCGCTGCTCCGTGTGAATGCTCCTAAATGCTGCTCCCCGTGCTTCTCCCTAAAAGTCAAGGGCGCGTGTGATGAGGTGTTAACAAATTGAAATACAAAACAAGAATGGACACTGAAGCAAAGTGTAGTGTGGACGCAGTACAGCAGGGTCCACACTCATGTTGTAAATGTTGTACAACTTGGCAACACAAGTATGGACGTGTTGGGAAACTGTTATCCGACAGTTGTCCAACAGTTGCATGTTTCCATAGAAGGTGGAACATTTCAAAATGTTTCCAGAAACATTGATATTTTTGATATTAGAGATGCAATATTTTTTAATAATTCTCCGAAGTCGCAACTTGTTATTCGAAAAAAATTGTTGAATCAAGAACACTTGTATTCCAAAATTCATCAACATCGGCCAAGATCAAATCTTTCATGAAGTCAACTGTACTGTATTTATTTCTTCCACGAGAAAGACTCGATCTTATCCAAAACCTCCTTGGCCTATGATTTCGTCTAGTTACCCCAAAAGATCAGCGAGTGTAGCAGTTATAAGAATGTCTTCCTCACTCATTTTTTGATTATTTTAAAAATATTGTAAACAAATTTAGGATATAAAAAGGCAAACAATCCACTTATCACAAGGTCTGAATTGAAACTATGTGATATTAACAAAACATTATAGGTACACACTAAAAATTAAGTGTAGACGCTGAGCGCTGCGTCTTGCCCAACATTTGTTGTACAACATTTCCAACATAAGTGTGGACCCTGCTTAAGAGAGTAACGATAATAAATTTGCACATAAAATGGAGAGAAGATGAAACAGTCTAGATGTTTTTATTTTAGGGTCATTGTATTTTTTTGTAATTAAAAACTTGACAACATTTTGAACGGCATCCCTGCCACGCTCGTCCCTTGCCTCAGTTTATCTTCATTTTTTAGAAACTACCATGTTTTGATCACGAAATTTATTTTTGACGAACGAACAGAAATGGTGTCATGAGTGTCAGAATGAATAACTGATGACGCGTTGCTGAGATGATGAAGAATGCACCGTAATTTGTTTATCATCGGATTCAATAACGTGTCATTCTGGGGGGAAATAAGAGTTTGAGGGCCGCAGTTCGAGACATTGTTGTTATTGATGTTGTCACTGTTAAAGGAACATCCACACTACAGTCACTACACGGTGAAAGTGTCAGTGACAGTGTCCGACGAACAGAAATGGTGTCATGAGTGTCAGAATGAATAACTGATGACGTGTTGCTGAGATGATGGAGAATGCACCGTAATGTGTTTATCATCAGATTCAATATCGCATCATTGGGGGGGGGGGGGAAATACAGTNGGGGGGGGGGGGAGAAATACAGTTTGAGGGCCGCAGACCGAGATATGCTGTCAGTGTTAAAGGAGCATCCATACTACACAGTGAAGGTGTCGGTGACAGTGACCGACGACCAGAAATGGTGTCATGAGTGTCAGAATGAATAACTGATGACGCGTTGCTGAGATGATGAAGAATGCACCGTAATGTGTTTATCATAGGATTCAGTAGCGTCTCATTCTGGGGGAAATAGAGTTTGAGGGCCGCAGAGGTAGACATTGTTGTTATTGATGCTATCACTGTTAAAGGAGCATCCACCCTACAGTCACTACACAGTGAACGTGTCAGTGACAGTGGCCGACGAACAGAAATGGTGTCATGAGTGTCAGAATGAATAATGATGACGCGTTGCTGAGATGATGGAGAATGCACCGTAATGTGTTTCACATCGGATTCAATAGGGTGTCATTCGGGGGGAAATAGAGTTTGAGGGCCGCAGACCGAGACATTGTTGTTATTGATGCTGTCACTGTTAAAGAAGCATCCACACTATATACAGTGCAAGTGACCGACGAACGGAAATGGTGTCATGAGTGTCAGAATGACACTCATGACACCATTTCCAGCCTAAACTCAGCAGACTTCAACACGCATTTTTTTTTTTTGGAACCTAACCCAATACTACTCCCAACACGTTCTACACAGCTTAACAACCGGTTACTACTCCCCATGTTCTGTTTAAACGGTTCTACCTCGGTGATATGATTATTAATGTAAGCGTCCGATTTATTATTATAATTATTTCTCTCATCTTCTCGAAACGAAGTTCGGGTACTCACAGCTAGTATTAAATAATACAGACATGATCATGATGATGGTATCCTTTACGCCAAAAGAGCGCAAAACATTTGGAAATGTCTACCCTAAGTTGGTGTGTCAGCCAGGTCTATGGCATGTTGAATACACCAGTTCCTGTTGTATCACTGAAGTTAAGCAACGTCCAGCGAGCTTGTACCATGTGGGTATCCACATGGGTTCGCGCCATCGTTATGCTGGCAATTTTTCCGGCCCAACCCAGGCTGGGCCGGAAAAAGTTGCTGAGATGATGGAGAATGTATCGTAATGTGTTTATCATCAGATTCAATAGCGCATCATTCGGGGGAAATACAGTTTGAGGGCCGCAGACCGAGATATTGCTATTACTGATGCTGTTAGTGTTAAAGGAGCATCCATACTACACAGTGAAAGTGTCAGTGACAGTGTCCGACGACCAGAAATGGTGTCATGAGTTTCAGAATAAATAACTGATGACGCGTTGCTGAGATGATAAAGTATGCACTGTAATGTGTTTATCATAGGATTCAGTAGCGTGTCATTCTGGGGGAAATAGAGTTTGAGGGCTGCAGAGGTAGACATTGTTGTTATTGATGCTGTCACTGTTAAAGGAGCATCCACCCTACAGTCACTACACAGTGTCCGACGAACAGAAATGGTGTCATGAGTGTCAGAATGAATAACTGATGACGCGTTGCTGAGATGATGGAGAATGCACCGTAATGTGTTTCACATCGGATTCAAAGCATCATTTGGGGGGAAATACAGTTTGATGGCCGCAGACCGAGACATTGTTGTTATTGATGCTGTCAGTGTTAAAGGAGCATCCATACTTCACAGTGAAAGTGTTAGTGACAGTGGCCGACGAACAGAAATGGTGTCATGAGTGTTAGAATGAATAACTGATGACGCGTTGCTGAGATGATGAAGAATGCACCGTAATTTGTTTATTATCGGATTCGATAGCGGATCATCACAGACCGAGACATTGTTATTATTGATGCTATCACTGTTAAAGGAGCTTCCACACTACACAGTAAAAGTGACCGTGATCTCACAGTGATTTTAATAAGACCTGTCAGTGTTTTCTCCGTGCTCAGCCAGTAAACTTGTGTGCCTTGATACAGAAATTATCATGTCCGTGATAATTTTAAATCACTGTAAAGATCACCATACAGCGTCGGAGAGCAGTGACACTTTCACTGTGTAGTGTGAATGCTCCTTTATAACGATGATGTAATTCTTGTGTAAAACTAGTGTTTTGTAAAACTATTGCCCTTACTGTTCAGAGCTCTGCACTCTGAAAATCATCTCAACCCGCATTTCCTTTATCTCTGTTTAAGATATTCTTATACAGGTGACTGGACAAAAATATTTCTGTGTGATTCAAAAATAGCAGTACATTTTCCATTATTTTTTAAAAGCAAGCAGGACAAACATACAAAAAGCGGGACATATTCTGTCCAAGCCGGACGTCTGGTATTCCTATACTCCAGACACGTAAAATTTAGTGAAATCAATCTGGACACTTAGACCCGTATGTTGGTAGATAACGCTATGGCATCGATTTAAAAGTAGAATACGGAAAAATAAATGGTACGGAAAACTGTACTAGACTTTCTCTTCCTTAATCATTCCATCAGACTACCACCGAATGCAGATGGTGTTCTTCTAAAGTTTTAAGTCTTTTAGTGACATTATTGTTATATTTCTATTTTCTGTTGAT
>CM022876.1:25776049-25792973 GCA_012654025.1 Pachypsylla venusta | reverse complement strand
AAAAAAAAAAAAATCGAAATAATAATAGATTTATTTATGATTGCTGTACAAGCTGAAAGGTCGCGCTATATTTTAAAATCAGTGCTCTGCAATAGCCATTGTCCCATATTAGCCCACTATCGTTAAACTTCTGATTTTGTGTCGGGCTTGGTTCTATCCGTCACAACCTAACACCCCTTTCCCACAAGCCTCTACACACATTATGTTTTTGGGGCCCCATTTGAGGGTTTGAATCACGTTTGTCGAATAAGTTTTTTTATATATATATTGCTAGTATGAATCACTCAAATATTCAGAGGGTATATTCAATTAAATTTTGCTCAAAGACAAAATAAACTATGCCGTTTTAACCCTTGAGAATCTCCATAACACAGCCCTGGACATGAAAGGATAATGAACCCTTTTACATAAGAAAGTACAAGTTTAAATATGGGAATCATTTTCCCGTTTCAATAGCACTAACCGTTTGGGGGTTTGGGTTCGAATCCAAAAAATTCTGGAACTTTACAGCTCTGCAGACGCGATGGGAATGTACATATGAGACCCTTACCCAATTCTATTTGGAGTTGGCGTTGCTTTCCCTAATTCTACCATGCCACAATCTTTTGTTCGGTGCCTATTCTCTTTAGCTGTAACCCTTTCCTGGCACGATAAACCTAGCTTGCTTCTCACAGTATCAATTGAAACTGCGTGGAAACTAGGTTTTGATGATGATCTCTCATGACTGGTTTGAAGCAGAGACTTTTAAAGGCTGGATGCCCTTCCCAATACCAAACCTTCTGCATTTACTCGGGCTTAGGACCGTCACCTAATGAAGCCCCATGTTTTCTGGGACATCCTGTACCCTCTACTACTGTAGCACTTCATATTTTACTTTATAACTTACCCGGTATATATTTTTTCTTTTCCTCCTTTACGAGTGTTTCACAATTCTTCAAGAACCTTGAAATGATACATCACATCATTTCAAGGTTTTTTTTTTATCTCTCAAATTTCAAAATTTACATTTTTTTTGTTACTTTTCTGTTTAGGTAGGTACGTACTAAAATATTATGGTGATTATTTAAATATGTATGATAATTATTTATATTTTAATCTACAATATTAGGTAACTATTGCGAATTAACACCCCACCCCATAAGACGCGCTCCTCATTTTCAGGAAAGAGTACGCGGAGCAGCATTAATGTTGATCAATATGCTATGCTCAATTTGACTTACGTGTATATTGAATTGATATTTTGTACTCTGAAGAATAATTAAATTTTCTATCAATTTATTCAATTAAAACGTGAAATCTAATCCTTAAATATTATAAAACAAAGTTCCCTAATCCTTAAATAGTATAAAACAAAGTTCCCTAATCCTTAAATATCATAAAACAAAGTTCCCTAATCCTTAAATAGTATCCCTAATCCTTAAATATTATAAAACAAAGTTCCCTAATCCTTAAATAGTATAAAACAAAGTTCCCTAATCCTTAAATATTATAAAACAAAGTCCCCTAATCCTTAAATATTATAAAACAAAGTTCCCTAATCCTTAAATATTATAAAACAAAGTTCCCTAATCCTTAAATATTATGAAACAAAGTTCCCTAATCCTTAAATAGTATAAAACAAAGTCCCCTAATCCTGAAATATTCTGAAACAAAGTCCCCTAATCCTTAAATATTATAAAACAAAGTCCCCTAATCCTTAAATATTATAAAACAAAGTCCCCTAATCCTTGAATATTATAAAACAAAGTCCACCAATCCTTAAATATTATAAAACAAAGTCCCCCGATCCTTAAATATTATAAAACAGAGTCCCCTAATCCTTAAATAGTATAAAACAAAGTCCCCTAATTCTTAAATATTATAAAACAAAGTCCCCTAATCCTTAAATAGTATAAAACAAAATTCCCTAATCCTTAAATATTATAAAACAAAGTCCCCTAATCCTTACATATTATAAAACAAAGTCCCCTAATCCTTAAATAGTATAAAACAAAGTCCCCTAATCCTTAAATAGTATAAAACAAAATTCCCTAATCCTTAAATATTATAAAACAAAATCCCCTAATCCTTAAATATTATAAAACAAAGTCCCCTAATCCTTAAATATTATAAAACAAAGTCCCCTAATCCTTAAATATTATAAAGTCCCCTAGTCCTTAAATATTATATCCTTAAAAAACTCTGTATGTCTCAGACAGACGAGGCTCGCTTAAAAACTTCCGAAATGAATTTCATAAGGTTTTCACCAAGAGACGGTGATTCATGGGAAAGGTTGAGGTGTATCATGAACCCTAGAAAAATAACCATTTTTAGTTACGAACGATTTTTCGATTTTTGCCCAATTTTTTCCCGAACATTGCGAATTTTGATTGATATCTTAATTTTTGTGACGACAACATATTTATCAACTCAAATCTCTCTTAATCCTTGTTCCAAGACATAGTTGCAAAATTATGACTGGCCATTCCAGAGTTACAAGATCAAATGTGGGATCAGGCAAAATTAAATTTAGAAAATACTAATTATTCAGCCAAAACGATAAGATTTTGAAAAATTGATAGGAATAGAAGTTCCAAAACGATAGGCTGGGCGCCCAGAATTTTAAACTTTCCAACCGTTTTTAAGTTACGACCGATTTTAATATGGGAAATCATAGAATACTCTTATCACTAGAACGGCCTGCTAGTTAATAACAATAGTACAAATCTGAAATTTTATTTTTTTGATAAAAATTAATTCACACTATATTAAGGATACAACAAAATGCTTCAATTCTGCTTAATTGTGAACGTTAGTGAACTCCACTTTTGACCCAAAATGCACTTGTATAGTGTATGTTTGTTTGTCCCGCGATACTTGCCACAATTTCCAAATTGTGACGAAATTTGGTATACATATTTAGGACATGAAGGAAATTTGCTGTATAGTTTTTGGGGAGCCAGGGGCTCAATATTCTGTTTTTTGAAAATGATTTTTATCCTTTTAGCGGTTTGTTTTAGAAAGGCAAAATTTTGATATGGTATATGGAACCAATATTTTGTTTTTTGAAAATGACATTTTAAAATTGGATTAAGATATTTTTTTCTATAAATGACTACAACACTAACATGAACACCCTATCATCTTGATCCACTAGTCTATAGGTCTTAACTTTTAAATGCAATGGTCATTTGACTTTATATCAATGATGCATGAAAGTTATTAACGACAAGTGAGTAAAAATATAAAAACGCGATTTTTTTTAGTTTCCAAACTATTCCACTTGGTTAATATTTTTTGTTCTATTTTTATTAAAAATATTAACCGAGTATTATTAAATTTATTAATACACAATTGACAATTCATTTATTTTATTCATCTATTAGTAAAACAAATAATGTGAAATTTCAAGTTGTTTCTTTAAATTTCTCATTTATTTCAATTTTGGTTTTTGCATGAGTTTGGGCATACGTAGGTACCTTATTTTATACGCCATAATTACTAGAAAAATACAATTAAATTTTCAAAGGCCCAGAATATTTCCGTTAATAGCCTAAGAATTAGACATTTTTTATTTAAGATTCAAGTCAATAATTTTTTTAAAATCAACAAAAAATGGTATCTATCTCTATTAATTAATTAATTTAATCATTAGTTCCAAACGATCGTTAGAATTTTTTTTTTTAAAAAAAAAACACGTAAAATTAAATAAATTTAAAATACACGTATTTTTTCCGCAAATAAAAACATTCGACGTATAGCCATTCGGGTTGAGTAAAGTTACTAAGACTGAGATAGTGAGATTCAGAATTCCGAGTAAAGAAATGAAAAATAAACATTTGAAAATCTGAGAGATGGAAAATTTCTTTATCGCAATCGCAACATAATGAGAAGAAAAACATAGTCTGAACTTTAGATACCTATTTGCAAAAAAAAAAAAATTGCAAAGTTCTATTTATTCTTGCATCAGATTTCTAAAGATGTGACTATTTTTTTGTTGCAAATTTTGGATTATTATTTTCAATAATGAACCATTGCTGCAATCGTCAGGAAAAAAAATAATAAATTAACCCCTCAAGAATCCAAAATTCGAATAAAAAAATCCGTTTGTCCGCCGTACGCTGTGATGGGCACTTTTGCCACTTAACGTTGACCGATTTGGATGAATTTGGTATATAGGTCCCATCTAAGTTCTATTTGTGCCCCGAAACTTTTGGATGCAATCGAATTCATCACCCCTGCAGTTTTCAAATTCCTTTTCAAAAAAATAATATAAAAAAAACCATTTTAGGGTTTTTTCAAAAACTCTTACAAAACATATTTATTATTTCTAACAAATTTATATTAGACATCCTATTGGTAACTTTAAAAACCCTATATACTGTTATTTATGACGAGGATTCACTTACTTTTCTCTTCTGACTTGAGTTTCGTCATAAATAACGGTATAGTCTTTTTTTATTTTTAAGTTTTTCATATTAAATTTGTGAATTACCTACCTATTCACTTTAGAAAAGAAAGAAGAAAGTTAATTTCAGTACGGAACAACTTCCGATTAAGTTAAATTTATCTTTTGATATTGTAATATTACATTATTTAAGGTTTAATATTGTAATATTATATTATTTTGTTATTTTTTTTTTATTTTTTTTTTCAAATAACAAAAACTAATGGTTATTTTTTGTTGTATATTTCTAAAGTTGCGACTATTTTTTTAAAATTGTTTGGAAATTGGCTTTCGGTCAAATTCGGGAAAGTTTTGCAAAGAGGTTGCTTTAGGGTGTAGATAAAAAGTGTCAATAGGCCGAAGGTCAAAAAGTTTGAAAATAGCATCCATCAACTTTTCGAGTTTCTGGAGTTTGGTTTAATCTAAGTTCTACAATACTACGATTTTTCCTCCCATTTTTTATTTTTCTTGAGTAATTTTTCAAGGTATTTGAATAAAGACAATACTCCCGGAGTGTTCATATAAAACACAACTTTTAAATTTCAGGTTCCAGTTGTACGTACCTATAGTCACAGGTGAAGCGATAATGGACACCCAAATCAATTTGAAGCATGGAAGACCAGGCGATCTCACTTTTCACCATGTTTTGGGGTCAAACAGGTAAGACATTGTTTTTCATTTTAGAAACCTCTTTTCTTGCCAGCTTCGAGTGGTCGACATGGAAGATCGGAATATTTTTTTGTTTCATTTTTTGTAGTGGAATATTCTCAACACAGAAAATTCTCCGCTGCCAATGAATCCGCCGTCCTTTTTGCAGCATACTTCACACAGTTTACTTTCATTTTTGGGAGCTTTTTAGATAATTAAATATTAATATTGAACCGTGCGATATTTTAGCTATGGCTGGATAGGTCATCGGATACACTTGGCTATTTTTACAATTATTACTTTTCGTACTTTTCCCAAGCCAAGTGAAAGATCCAGCACCGTACAGTGAAATAGGACTGAATATTTCACTTAGCTGAATAGGAGAAAGCAAACACAAGAACATTAATTTGATTTAGATTATCCAGTCCTGTACAGTGAAATAGGGCTGGACATTTGATTTAGCTGAATAGGAGAAAGCAATCACAAGAACATTCATTTGATTTAGATTATCCAGTCCTGTACAGTGAAATAGGGCTGGACATTTCACTTAGCTGAATAGGAGAAAGCAATCACAAGAACATTAATTTGATTTAGATTATCCTGCCCTGTACAGTAAAATAGGGCTGGACATTTGACTTAGCTGAATAGGAGAAAGTAATCACAAGAACATTAATTTGATTTAGATTATCCTGCCCTGTACAGTAAAATAGGGCTGGACATTTGACTTAGCTGAATAGGAGAAAGTAATCACAAGAACATTAATTTGATTTAGATTATCCTGCCCTGTACAGTAAAATAGGGCTGGACATTTGACTTAGCTGAATAGGAGAAAGTAATCACAAGAACATTAATTTAATTTAGATTATCCTGCCCTGTACAGTAAAATAGGGCTGGACATTTGACTTAGCTGAATAGGAGAAAGTAATCACAAGAACATTAATTTAATTTAGATTATCCTGCCCTGTACATTAAAATAGGGCTGGACATTTGACTTAGCTGAATAGGAGAAAGAAATCACAAGAACATTAATTTAATTTATATTATCCAGCCCTGTACAGTGAAATAGGGCTGGACATTTCACTTAGCTGAATAGGAGAAAGTAATCACAAGAACATTAATTTAATTTAGATTATCCTGCCCTGTACAGTAAATTAGGGCTGGACATTTGACTTAGCTGAATAGGAGAAAGCAATCACAAGAACATTAATTTAATTTAGATTATCCTGCCCTGTACAGTAAATTAGGGCTGGACATTTGACTTAGCTGAATAGAAGAAAGCAATCACAAGAACATTAATTTAATTTAGATTATCCAGCCCTGTATAGTGAAATAGGGCTGGACATTTCACTTAGCTGAATAGGAGAAAGCAATCACAAGAACATTAATTTAATTTAGATTATCCAGCCCTGTACAGTGAAATAGGGCTGGATATTTCACTTAGCTGAATAGGAGAAGAACATTAATTTGATTTAGATTCCCTCCCTTTGGTCATCATACATTGTGCTGATCAAACTTATATGAAATAGAAAGGATTGCATACTGACTCATGTGCTTACTCCTTTGTGTATCCTAATTTCAGCACAGTTCCTATTTTTATATAAAAAATTTGTTATTATCATAAACGAACTTTTGGAATCGACATGAAAAAGAAAAAAAAAAATCGACATGAACGTTTAAGATTCTTAACCCTTTTTGGTTTATTATTTTCAATAATAAACCTTTGGAATCGTCACGGAAAAAAAAAATTACCCCCCTCAAAATTTGATATTATACGTTTCAATGTACGTAGAATCCAATAATCGAATAAAAAAAAATCCGTTTGTCCGCCGTACGCCGTGATGGGCAATTTTGAAACTTAGCGTTGACCGATTTGGCTGAAATTTGGTATATAGGTCCCATCTGGGCTCTAATTGTGCCCCGAATTGTGTGCAATCGAATACACCCTTGGCGATTTTTGCCGCTTTTTAGCGGTTTTCAGTATAGCTGTCTGAAAGGAGAATGATAAGAGATGGAGATTTGAAAAGTTTGTATGTATGTCATATTTGGTGTCTCAGTTAGCTCCAAAACTTTTGGTTTCAATCAAATATACTGCTGGCGGTTTTTGCCACTTTAATGCGGTTTCCATTAATCCTGTCTAAAAAGAGAATGGTAAGAGCCAGAGACTTCAAATTTGGTAGGTATGTCAAATTTAGGGTCTAATTACGCCCCAGATTTAGAATCGTCACGAGAACCCCACTCAAATTTTTTTGGTGGTACCCCCCCAAAAAATTTTATTTTTTGCCAGAAAAATAATAAACCCAGGTGTCACATTGGCAGAGTTTTTTAAAGTAGCACAAAAATTTACAGTGATAAATAAAATCAATGATTAAAGATCAGAATTCTAGGAAAAGTATGTGTTTCATAGGCAAAGTAAGCAGGTACCCGGGTACCTACTTCGGTCCTATTAGGGTGTCAGAATCTTCGGTCCCATGAAGGTTAAACGCACAATTAAAATATCATTAGTGGTATCATAATTTTAAATGGTAGTCGAAGCCGATTCTTGGTGGCCGAGTTGTTAAGACCATATAAGAAGCTTGGTCCGGAGGTTGTGGGTTCGAATACCGCTTGAAGCGAAGATTTTCTGATCGAATTTTCACTTTTCCGGAATGGCCATGTAAAGAGGAGTGTCCTGAAATAATCCGAAAGCGCTTCCGGGCATAACTTTTAAAATTTGTAAATAAGACTGCAGCTCCAAAATAAGTTGTTGTCTAAAGAGTTAAATTGTCATCATACATCTGTTCATGGAGGCTCATAATTGACATTGGGCGTCCAGAACCATGCCGAAGACTGCAGCACTAAAATAAGTTGTTGTCTGCTGCTAAAGTTTTTAATAATTGTCATCATACATCTGTTCATGGAGGCTCATAATTGACATTGGGCGCCCAGAACCATGCCAAAGATTGCAGCACTGAAATAAGTTGTTGTCTGATGCTAAAGTTTTTAATAATTGTCATCATACATCTGTTCATGGAGGCTCATAATTGACATTGGGCGCCCAGAACCATGCCAAAGATTGCAGCACTGAAATAAGTTGTTGTCTGATGCTAAAGTTTTTAATAATTGTTATCATACATCTGTTCATGGAGGCTCATAATTGACATTGGGCGCCCAGAACTATGCCAAATATTGCAGCACTGAAATAAGTTGTTGTCTGATGCTAAAGTTTTTAACAATTGTCATCATAGATCAACCAACCAGAGGTTTTGGTTGCGAGTGACTAAATATCGTAACAGATCAATGAGGCCTAATATGAATTGTGACGATATTATCTCGTCGACATTGGGCGCCCAGAACCATGCCAAAGACTGCATCTCTTAAATAAGTTGTTGTCTGCTGCTAAAGTTTTTAACAATTGTCATCATAGATCTGTTCATGGAGGCTCATAATTGACATTGGGCGCCCAGAACCATGCCGAAGACTGCAGCACTAAAATAAGTTGTTGTCTGCTGCTAAAGTTTTTAATAATTGTCATCATACATCTCTTCAAGTTGTTGTCTGCTGCTAAAGTTTTTAATAATTGTCATCATACATCTCTTCATGGAGGCTTATAATTGACATTGGGCGCCCAGAACCATGCCGAAGACTGCAGCACTGAAATAAGTTGTTGTCTGATGCTAAAGTTTTTAATAATTGTCATCATACATCTCTTCATGGAGGCTTATAATTAACATTGGGCGCCCAGAACCATGCCGAAGACTGCAGCACTAAAGTAAGTTGTTGTCTGCTGCTAAAGTTTTTAATAATTGTCATCATACATCTGTTCATGGAGGCTTATAATTGACATTGGGCGTCCAGAACCATGCCGAAGACTGCAGCCCTTAAATAAGTTGTTGTCTGTTGCTAAAGTTTTTAATAGTTGTCATCATATATTTGTTCATGGAGGCTCATAATAAACATTGGGCGCCCAGAACCATGCCGAAGACTGCAGCCTGATGTCGCAGGCATTTAATGAAAATAGTATTTCAATTACATTTGCCAAGCTTTGACTTGTGTTTAAACCTCCACCCCTCCCCCTCTCTCCTGTTAAGTAAAAGAGGCAATTTAGACATACTTCTGTTAAAACCGTTTTTAACGTGAGAAAATTTTGAGCAATTTTTCTCTCTTTTTTTTTTGTGGAAATTTTATTTTGAAGAGTAAACTAAAAGCTTTTTGGTGCACGGCAGGTGTTCCTCCATATTCACTTAACTGGGACACTTCTGTTCTATTAGGGTACAATTTTATTACCTCCGCCATTTTGAATTTCAACATTTATGTTGTTTTGTTTTTGCTGATGTACATGTCAGCATGTTAATAATTGGGTTAACATGTTGACAGATTTCATTCAGCATGTGCAAGGCTCATTTGATAACGTGGACTCGATACGAAGGAGACACTTACACTTATTGGTTCACATGACCGCGCGGTACCGCTCCGGTACTAGTTCTACAAACTTGTATCGATTTGTTCATATGATACCGCGCGGTCATGTGAACCTAGTCTTATTATTTTCAATAATGAACCTTTGGAATCGTCACGAAAAAAAAAAAATCCCCCCAAAAAAAGACGACAAGAGTAGCAATATTCCCCCAGCCCAAAATATATCTACGTCTCACAATAATTAAAAAACAAGTATTATAAAAAAAACCGTCAACATTATATTATGTACCTACTATGAAATTTTCTCCTGATAAGTTAGGACTCTTCATTAGAAATTCAACCAATGAGCTCAAATTGCAAAACCAATTTTAAAATACTTTAGCTGTACAGAAATTACAACAAAACCACATGGTGCTGAACCTAAGATCTCGGATTAGAAAACGACAACCAATGAGCTCAAATTGCAAAACCAATTTTAAAATACTCTAATAGCTGTACAGAAATTACAACAAAACCACATGGCGCTGAACCTAAGATCTCGGATTAGAAAACGACAACCAATGAGCTCAAATTGCAAAACCAATTTTAAAATACTCTAGCTGTACAGAAATTACAACAAAACCACATGGCGCTGAACCAAAGATCTCGAATTAGAAAACGACGTTCTTGACCACTGCTCACTCAGTTGTTCTGAATTTGAAATAGGAATTCCAATATTTTAAAAAAAAATGAGAACAACTGACTGAGCAGTGGTCAAGAACGTCGTTTTCTAGTCCGAGATCTTTGAAAAAAATGCCGGTGGCAAGGGACTCTTCAGTCCTATTCGGGCAGTATAAATAAGGGAATATAATTAATATTAAAACTGCCTCTGTCAAGGGACTCTTCAGTCCTATTCGGGCAGTATAAATAAGGAGTATTATTATTAAAACTGCCGGTGTCAAGGGACTCTTCAGTCCTTTCGGGCAGTATAATTAAGGACTATTATTATTATTATTAAAACTGCCGGTGTCAAGGGACTCTTCAGTCCTTTCGGACAGTATAATTAAGGACTATTATTATTATTAAAACTACCGGTGTCAAGGGACTCTTCAGTCCTTTCGGGCAGTATAATTAAGGACTATTATTATTATTAAAACTGCTGGTGTCAAGGGACTCTTCAGTCCTATTCGGGCAGTATAATTAAGGACTATTATTAAAACTGCTGGTGTCAAGGGACTCCTGAGTACTATTCGGGCAGTATAAATAAGGGACTATTATAATAATAGCACCCAAAAAACTGCCGGTGTCAGGGGACTCTTCAGTACTATTCGGGCAGTATAAATAAACTACTATTATTAATGATTGGGTCTGTCTCATAGGTACAAATTAATTGACTAGTCATCTACGTATTTTAAATCCTAATTATTTGCAAGTGGACATCGACCTTGGCAGTCCTATGAACGGGACATGGTCCAAGTCCTTGACTCATTCCATACGTCTCAATTATGATTTAGTTTTTATTATTATGTCCACCGTGAATTGTAAAATAGTCATTGCATGAGCATTGAACATATAGTTGATCCAAGTCTCAATTATGATTTAGTTTTTATTATTATGTCCACCGCGAATTGTAAAATAGTCATTGTATGAGCATTGAACATATAGTTGATCCAAGACTCAATTATGATTTAGTTTTTATTATTATGTCCATCGCGAATTGTATAATAGTCATTGCATGAGCATTGAACATATAGTTGATCCAAGTCTCAATTATGATTTAGTTTTTATTATTATGTCCATCGCGAATTGTAAAATAGTCATTGCATGAGCATTGAACATATAGTATGATATAGTTGATCCAACGAAATGAATTCTAGATTTAAATCCTTATTTTTCTTCATCAGATGCGCCTTTAATTTTCAGGAAAGAACATGCGGAGCAGCAGGGTTCCATACTAAAGTGACAGCATACAATTAGACCCCAATTGCAACGTTTCGTTTCGTTCAATTTCGGCCAACGCCATTTGCGGATATTGGGGAGGGCCCGGGGGGGCACGGCCCTCCAGTTTTTTTAAGCGGACGGTGTTTCTCAAATTGCATTATAACTAATCACGTAAAAATTAGAAAATCAAATGAATGGTGATCCGCTGTGTATTTTATCACATTGAGAGAGGAGGGAATCACGGGTCCCTAAATAATACCAAGTCCTGAGACTAAATAGATATACGTAAATAAAAAATCGTCAAAAATTCTGTCATCCGTCATGGCAGTTTTTTTTCGCAATCACGCTTATAAAATCGCTTATCACCCTTATGAAAGGTATGTGTGGTAAGCTCTACAGCTTTTAAAAAATTAGGAAACGGACCGTTTTCTTTTAAAAGCGATAGTCAATTGAAAGAGCTTATTGGGCCCCACTGGGCTACATAATGCTGCTCCGCGTGCTCTTTCCTGGAAATCAAGGGTGATGGGGTGTGAAGAATCCTGTAAAAGAATTGATCATCATTGGAGGCTACATAATGCTGCTCCGCGTGCTCTTTCCTGGAAATCAAGGGTGATGGGGTGTGAAGAATCCTGCAAAACAATTGATCAACATTGGAGGCTACATAATGCTGCTCCGCGTGCTCTTTCCTGGAAATCAAGGGTGATGGGGTGTTAAGAATCCTGTAAAACAATTGATCAACATTGGAGGCTACGTAATGCTGCTCCGCGCGCTCTTTCCTGGAAATCAAGGGTGATGGAGTGTTAAGAATCCTGTAAAACAATTGATCAACATTGGAGGCTACATAATGCTGCCTCGCGTGCTCTTTCTTGGAAATCAAGGGTGATGGGGTATGAAGAATCCTGTAAAACAATTGATCAACATTGGAGGCTACGTAATGCTGCTCCGTGTGCTCTTTCCTGGAAATCAATGGTGATGAGGTGTTAAGACGTTTTGTTTCCAAAGCGACTAAACAGATCAACAGAATTGCTTATTATCTTTTGGTATTGCAACTTACGTATGACCTAGGTTCGGTATGAAATATAGTATTTTGTGTTACATAAACCTGAGAACATTTGGTTAGTGCCCTGAGCCAAATCAAAGAAGTCATCTCATCAATGATCAGTCCGTAAAGATACAACAAACAGGATCTGACTGTTTTGGTTGCAAAGTCCAGATTATAATATAGAGGCTTCTGGGTCATTTTACAAAAAAGGTTTTAGAGATTGCTCATCCCAAATCAAATTCAAAAGAGGCGTTCGAGAGTTATTGTGGTACAAATAAAAGAAAAATCGTGGTTACAAACTGGACCTCAATTTTTCTCCTTTTTGGTTTGCTCAATGTATTGGTAGTTAAGGACTGGGGTTTCAATTTGCATTCGCTGGAAACTAGAAGTGATATGTGAGGAACTGCTGATCCATGGGCCGCGTGGGCTCTCACCTTCGAGATGCTGACCCGGACAGCGGACCAACCCAGCCAGAATGAAGTCAATCTAGGGAGTCTGGTTAGTAAGATTCCAACCTAGCCTGAAAGGAGTCAATCTAGGGGGCTTGGTTAGTAAGTTTCCAAACTAGCCTGAAAGGAGTCAATCTAGGGGGCTTGGTTAGTAAGTTTCCAACCTAGCCTGAAAGGAGTCAATCTAGGGGGCTTGGTTAGTAAGTTTCCCACCTAGCCTGAAAGGAGTCAATCTAGGGGGCTTGGTTAGTAAGTTACCCACCTAGCCTGAATGAAGTCAACCTAGGGGCCTTGGTTAGTAAGTTTCCAACTTAGGCTGAATGAAGTCAATCTAGGGGGCTTGGTTAGTAAGTTTCCAATCTTTCCTGAATGAAGTAAATCTAGGGCTTGATTAGTAATTTTCCAACCTAGCCTGAATGAATTCAATCTAGGGGGCATGGTTAGTAAGTTTCCAACCTAGCCTGAATGAAGTCAATCTGGGGGTTTTGGTTAGTAAGTTTCCAACCTAGCCTGAATGAAGTCAATCCAGGGGGCTTGTTTAATAAGTTTCCAACATAGCCTAAATGAAGTCAATTTAGGGGCCTTGGTTAATAAGTTTCCAACCTAGCCTGACCCGGACAGCGGACCAACCCAGCCAGAATGAAGTCAATCTAGGGAGTCTGGTTAGTAAGATTCCAACCTAATCTAAATGGAGTCAATCTAGGGGGCTTGGTTAGTAAGTTTCCAACCTAGCCTGAATGAAGTCAATCTAGGGGGCTTGGTTAGTAAGTTTCCAACCTAGCCTGAATGAAGTCAATCTAGGGGGCTTGGTTAATAAGTTTCCAACCTAGCCTGAATGAAGTCAATCTAGGGGGCTCGGTTAGTAAGTTTCCAACCTAGCCTGAATGAAGTCAATCTAGGGGGCTTGTTTAATAAGTTTCCAACCTAGCCTGAATGAAGTCTATCTAGGGGGTTTGGTTAGTAAGTTTCCAACCTAGCCCGAATGAAGTTAATCTAGGGGGCTTGGTTAATAAGTTTCCAACCTAGCCTGAAGGAAGTCAATCCAGGGGGCTTGTTTAATAAGTTTCCAACCTAGCCCGAATAAAGTCAATCTAGGGGGCTCGGTTAATAAGTTTCCAACCTAGCCCGAATGAAGTCAATCTAGGGGGCTTGGTTAATAAGTTTCCAACCTAGCCTGAATGAAGTCAATCCAGGGGGCTTGTTTAATAAGTTTACAAACTAGCCTGAATAAAGTCAATCTAGGGGGCTCTAAGTTTCCAACTTAGCCTGAATGAAGTCAATATAGAGGACTTGGTTAGTAAGTTTCCAGCAAAGAGATGGTAAAACCCTCGTCTCGTATTACCTAGGTATAAATGTTAAAGGAGCATTCACACTAAGCCGTGACGGGTAAGTGATTCCCGCTGATCGTGTGAGCTCACAGTGATTTACTGTCACTGTCACGTGCCGGTTTAGTATGAAAGATATAAACATGTTATTTCAACTGCCGGGAAGTATATTTTTAGTTTTACCCCTCGTGGTGACTTGCCGGCTGTAAAACAGTGTGCTTAGTGCAGGACAGGGTTTCAAGGGCTCAACCCCCCCCCACCCCCGAAATTTTTGAAAATCAGTATAACATTGATAATTTGCTATATTAACTTCATATAATCCCTATTTGGTAAAACTCCCTTCACATGACCCCCCCCCTCCCCCCCGAAATAAAATCCTTAATACGGGCCTGCTGCTTAGTGTGAATGCTCCTTAAAGAGTCGTTAAGCAAAAAAGAGCGAGGCCGTAGCCAGGCGGGGTCCGTGAGTAAGGCCTCCCCCGTGAAATTTAATTATTTTTTACGCATGACTAATGTAATATTATAAGGTATAACTCATCATTACCAACAACAATAACAACAACATCACCTTCCATGATCATCATTTTCAGGTGTTAGTCCTGGCTTCGCTGTCAATTCTTCGGAGCCTCCCCCCCCCCTCCTGTGTGAATACAAAGCTCTCCTCTCTCGGAGGCAACAGGCATGTTTAATGCAAGTTAGATCGGTACAAAAGTTATGATGAGGAAGCTATACTGACTTACTTGGCATGCGCTTTTATCAACTCCTGTGTGATACAAGGCTCTCCTCTCTCGGAGGTAACAGGCATGTTTAATGCAAGTTAGATCGGTACAAAAGTTATGATGAGGAAGCTATACTGACCTACTTGGCAGTCGCTTTTATCAACTCCTGTGTGAATGCAAGGCTCTCCTCGCTCGGAGGCAACCGTTATGTTTAATGCAAGTTAGATCGGTACAAAAGTTATGATGAGGAAGCTATACTGACCTACTTGGCAGTCGCTTTTATCAACTCCTGTGTGAATGCAAGGCTCTCCTCGCTCGGAGGGAACCGTCATGTTTAATGCAAGTTAGATCGGTACAAAAGTTATGATGAGGAAGCTATACTGACCTACTTGGCAGTCGCTTTTATCAACTCCTGTGTGAATGCAAGGCTCTCCTCGCTCGGAGGGAACCGTTATGTTTAATGCAAGTTAGATCGGTACAAAAGTTATGATGAGGAAGCTATACTGACCTACTTGGCAGTCGCTTTTATCAACTCCTGTGTGAATGCAAGGCTCTCCTCGCTCGGAGGGAACCGTTATGTTCAATGCAAGTTAGATCGGTACAAAAGTTATGATGAGGATGCTATACTGACCTACTTGGCAGTCGCTTTTATCAACTCCTGTGTGAATGCAAGGCTCCCCCCAACGTCACTTGCTCGGAGGCAACAGTTATGTTTATCAATGATCTAATTTGGTTATACGTTTCCTCACTGTTTCGGTTCCCCCATTACGAGTGATACGAGTTGTCAGGTCTGCCGTTACGTGGGTTCTTTATTCTAATCTAACCTAGTACACATTCATTTCACCTAAATTTTTCTAACATAACATAATAAGTTACTGGATAGGAAAAGACACGTTCACACGATGATAAAAATTTTGCATCGAAAAACGATTTTTGATATCAATAATGAAACTTTGGAATCGTCACGAGAACAAAAAAACACCCTCTTCAAAATTTGATATTTTACGTTTCAACTGTTTCAAGGTACGTAGAATACAAAAATAAAAAAATCGTTTAAAAAAATCGCAGCGCCGTGCTGAGCACTTTAGCATTGACCGATTTGGAGGCTATTAGGATCCGTTTGACGTCAAATATGAGCCGAAACTTTTGTGCGCCCTCGAATCGGTGTTTTTTCCTTATTTTAGTTTTTTTCATTAATGGTAGGTGCTAGAAACTTGAAATTTGTTGTGTAGGAAATACCTACTTTTTTTTTTATCAAATCTATACCAGTTGGTATAGATTTCATAAAAAACTGATAATCAACGTAGCTCCACGATGGCTTAGCTAGAAACTTGTAATTTGGCACACACATTCCTTTTAGTATGCGTAATAAGATAAGAAAAAATCGAAAGTTCAAGTGTTAGCAATAGTTACCGCCAAAAAAGACTTTGCAATTTTTTTTCTGGGCAAACTCATAAAAAATATAAAATGACCCCATAAAAAATATAAAAATTGAAATTTTCCGGTTTCTGTCCGATTTATGGTTGGTTTTCACCACCAAAAATCGGAATTGAGAAGTACCACTTCGGTATGAGCGAGAAAGTTTGATAAAAAGGTGTTTCGCAGTACAGAAAATACTATCCTTTTGAGTAAAATATTGATTTTTTTAAATAAGAGCCGTGCTCACTAAAAATCCATAGTAATTGAGAAGTACTACATTCTGTAACCGTGGCGAAGCACGAGCAAACAACAGCTAGTAGACTTATAAATTTCTACCAATGTGACACTTGGGTTTATGAGGTATTTTACTAACTTAGAAAAAAACAGTCCACAAATAAAACGAATAATAAACTAAGCGTGGCAGAGCCAAACCAACCGCAGCGGAGGAGATGTGACTGTTCTGGAGTTCTGAAACAATCTGGTTTGCTCTGTTTGTGGACAATAAATAATCGCCTCTTGATCTCCTGGTCCACTATACATCATCCTCATTTTACAATCCAGCAGAGGAGTTGATTGGTTTAC
>CM022876.1:25739883-25758634 GCA_012654025.1 Pachypsylla venusta | reverse complement strand
CCCCCTTGATATCGTGACATTTTGGTCAGAGTAGATTGTTCAGAGTAGAGCTACCAAGGTCACCACAATATATCCCCCTTGATATCGTGACATTTTGGTCAGAGTAGATTGTTCAGAGTAGAGCTACCAAGGTCACCACAATATATCCCCCTTGATATCGTGACATTTTGGTCAGAGTAGATTGTTCAGAGTAGAGCTACCAAGGTCACCACAATATATCCCCCTTGATATCGTGACATTTTGGTCAGAGTAGATTGTTCAGAGTAGAGCTACCAAGGTCACCACAATATATCCCCCTTGATATCGTGACATTTTGGTCAGAGTAGATTGTTCAGAGTAGAGCTACCAAGGTCACCACAATATATCCCCCTTGATATTGTGACATTTTGGTCAGAGTAGATTGTTCAGAGTAGAGCTACCAAGGTCACCACAATATATCCCCCTTGATATCGTGACATTTTGGTCAGAGTAGATTGTTCAGAGTAGAGCTACCAAGGTTACCAGAATATATCCCCCTTGATATCGTGACATTTTGGTCAAAATAGATTGTTTGGTATTCCCAAAATGTTGTGAATAGGGCAGTCAGAAACGACATTTTTTTCCATTGCCCATGCAGGGAAGCTACTGCATACTCCGTGAGGATTCTCAAGTATCAACAATTCATGGCGAGTTGTTGCAAATCAGCCCCATGGCTGTTAAATTATGAAGATGAACCTGTTGGGAGATATTTGGAGTGCATAAATTAAAATGGACCAACCTGTATAGCTCTGTTGATTCTATTCAGGACCACCCTGTATAGATCCGTTGATTCTAAACAGAACCACCCTGTATATCTCTGTTGATTCTAAACAGGACCACCCTGTAGAGCTCTGTTGATTCTAAATAGGACCACCCTGTAGAGCTCTGTTGATTCTAAATAGGATCACCCTGTATAGCTCTGTTGATTGTAAACATCTATAATACTTTTGAACTTAAATATCTGTTATTGATTATTGATTAACATGTGATCATAATAATCTGATCAAGTATTTATAATACACATGCCTTAGCCTTAGCAAGAATAGCCTCAGATATAAAAATTTAATGAATACGTCACTTAACAAAATTATTATAAAACTGGTTTTCATAAAAACCAAAATAAATTCAAATCAGATGTTTGAGGAAAAAATTGTCTTTCTAAACATTTAAAACTCAGAAATTAGCTTGCTTTTATCGCACGCTGAGTACACCAGTTGCATTTAGATGACTGAACTGAAGTTAAACAAAGGTTTTACCTAGTGGGGTTCACTTAGATTCAAGCCCACGTGATGCTGACTATTCCAGACTCGTGCTGTGCTGAGTGAGGTCAGTGTGGGTTTGTAAGTTTCCAGCGAATGGAGGGTAAACCCTCGGTCTTGAATGTGCAATAAATGTTAAAGCGACTTTAAGCAAAAAAAACTCAGATATTAGCTAGTATCTAACGCACGTTGAATACACCATTTCTCGTAAGATCACTGAAGTTAAGCAACGTCCAACGAGTTTTAGTCAATGGGTGATTACCTAGGATGCTCAATATTCCCGAATGATTTAACCCGAACTGCGTGAGGTCACAGGCGCCCTTGATTCTCAGTTGCCGTAAGATCAGTGATGTTAATATCTTATCACAGGCAACCCTTGATTATCACAAAAAAGTATGCGGAGCAGCCTTTTGCGGCCTCAAATGTTGAACAACGAACTGTGCTTAACTTTTCTTATATTGAATTGAAATTTTGTACGAGGCTAGTGGGGGGTTTGTACGTTTCTAACGAATGTAGGGTACATCTCGAATATAGGGTACACCTACCATAACGAATAGAACAGAAAGTGGGGAAACTCTCTTAATTTAACCCATGGTGCGAAGTGACAGTGGTAAAGTGTAGAATAAAGAACTGTACACACTAGGCAATGTTTTTGAAGGGGGACATAAAAAAAAAATCTTAATGAAAATTTCATCAATGTTTCATCAAGGTGTAAATGAATTTAAATTAAAGATATAATTTTATTTGAAGATTTAATTTAAAAAAAAGTAGATACCTATTTATAACGGAAAAATCAAATTCGCGCCCATTGATAAATCAATTAGGTGATTTGCTTTTTCATGCTGCCCTACTCCTGCGCGGTACCAAATTCATGCCGCATTACTCCTGCCCGGTAGCAAAGGGTTTGTTATCAGCCGGGAATTTGATTTTTTCGTTATAAATAGGTATCTACTTACTTTCTTCAAACTAAGTTCATTTAAACCTTGAACATAGATGAAATTATAATTAAGATTTTTTATATATTCTCCTTCAAAAACATTACTTACCTAGTGTGTACAGTTCTTTATTCTAGAGGTAAACGCCCTCTAGCGGCCAATCACATTTAACTGCATGAGTTTCCCCAGTCCCCGAATGACCAATAGATGTTAACGTTAAGCCAAAAAGTGGCATTAGTCAGAGATCAGTCAGTTTATCTAGCCTTTGTAATACTGATCTAATCTAAGTGGGCTCCTGTTAATGTTTTTGGTATTCTCAGGCAAAGAAAATATCAGCTGAAAATTAAAACACCCAATAAGACGCGGGTCCAAATATTGGATTTCTCGATAGTAACTTTATTTATGGAAGTAGAATAAAGTCAGTTGGACTATTGCCACTATTTGCAGGAAATTTAGTATGTAGGACCCATTTGTTGTGGGTCATAACTAAACTTACTAGACACCAAATGGGACCTACATATAAAATTTAGTATGTAGGACCCATTTGTTTTGGGTAATAACTAAACTTACTAGTTAGCCAACGAGCATACCACGTTGAATACACCAGTTCCCGTCAGATCACTGAAGTTAAGCAACGTCGGGCGTGGTCAGTACTTGGCTGGGTGACCGTTTGGGAATACCACGTATCGTTGACTCATTTTTCCGGCCCAACCCAGGCTGGGTGAGGTAATGTGGGTAGCTGGTTTGCAAGTTTACAACGAATGGAGTGTAAAACCCCCGTCTTGAATGACCAATAGATGTTAAAGAGACGTTAAGCGAAATTAAAAAAAAAAAACTTACTAGGCACCAAATGGGACCTACATATAAAATTTAGTATGTAGGACCCATTTGTTTTGGGTCATAACTAAACTTACTAGACACCAAATTGGACCTACATATAAAATTTAGTATGTATGACCCATTTATTTTGGGTCATATCTAAACTTACCTGACACCAAATGGAACCTACATATAAAATTTTATCCAAATCGGGCAAAAGCGTTCATCATGGCGAACGGCGAACAAACGTATTTTTTAACTAGATTTTTGGATTCTACGTACCTACCTTGAAACGTAAAATATATTTTAAATTTTTTTTGGGTTTTTTTTTTTGTAACTAAAGGTTTTTTATTGAAAATAATAAACTAAAATGGATAACTTTTTAAGCTTTCCCGTTTTCCCCATTTTGCCTTGTACAGTGTGACTAAGCACATATTTTGTTTGACAGAGGGATGTGTGATTATCATGAATGGCATGGGTCCTAGCGAGGGCTCTAGGAGATGTTATAAAAATAGATAAAAAGCCAATGAGTGTGATTGTTAAGTCTTATCATATCAGAGCACCGTATTCCTATTGTAACTAACTATAGGGGAGATAGTGTTAGAATATTCAAGTGTGCGGCTCGTGAAATAGGACATAGGGAGAGCTCATATCTATCTATAGCTATGTGAAGGGTGATAATCAAGTAAACTAACGCCGCCCCCCCCCCGCACTTCAACTTTTAAAAGGTTTGAGATATTGGCTTAAAATGATGGTAAAATAACGTCTAAGAAAATAGGTGAAAATTTTGTAAACAAGGTAAAACAAATGACAAGTTTTGAAATTTCAATAGAATCCTGTACATTTTTTCATACAAAGTGATACTTAAGATCAATCAAAATCCATACAACTGAAAAGTTTAAAAATCGGACTATCAGTGCCGGAGCTACAGAGTTTCAATTTTTTTTTAATAGAACCCTGTATATTTTTTGATTTTACTTCAATGTCGAGAATTTTCCCACTCCAAAGATGCATGTATCAAACGGAAGGTCTCGTCATTCTGAATCGATTGGTAACAATAAAAATAATTTTAAAAAAAATCCCCCAAATTTCAGACCATGAATTTCGTGACCAAATTTTGATTAGGCTTTATTATGGGTAGACTCCAATATTCGGTTTTTATCTTATTTAATTTTTCATCATAACTATTCGGTCCAGAATGACGAGACCTTTCCATTGATACGTCGCACGTGTGCGGTTCGTGAAATAGGAAATAGTCAAGCTCATATAAATTATATGTATTCCTATTATCACAATAGACAATAGATAGTGTTACAATATTCAAGTGTACGGCTGGTGAAAGGGGAAATATTGCGAGCTCATATCTATTTATTTATGTACAGGGTGATAATAAAGTTCGCCCCTCCTTAAGTTTTGAACGCGTTTATTGGCATAAAATCGTATACATTTTAAAACAAATGTAATTTTTCACACTTGGCTTGCACTAAGGAGGTTCCGGGTTCGATTCATGGACGTGTCGAAAATTGTATAAAGGTTTTTTCAAATATTCTACTTGGTCAGGTTGTGATTGGCGGTAAATCAGCCTCCTGAGGACAATTGAGTAGTAATAGCGACAAGTAGTAGCATTATAAGGAAATTGTTAAAGTGTAACTTAGGCTTAGTGATATTGGAGTGATTGTTCAGAATACCCTGTAATGCTATGATGCCCACTAAAATGTGACATAATAACACAAATATTTTTTTTTTTTTTTTAATTAGGTACAATAGAAACTTGTACATTTTTTCAAACAAAATGATACCTGAGGTCGGCCAAAATCCATAACACTGATAAGTTTAAATAAAAATCGGACAAGCAGTGGCAGAGATAGAGAGTTTCAAATTTGACATATTTTTCAATATGAAAAAAAAAATGGAATATCTTCAAACATCTTTGAAAAAAGATTAGGGTGAAAATCAACATTCAGCCATTAACTCAAAATTCTTGCCTTCTGAACAGTTAAACAAACGTCCGCGTATACTACTGGATGGTTTGCCAATGTTAGGCTTGTAACTTATTACCAAAGCTTGGCTCGTAATATTTTGTCAAAAAATTCTTAATGCGAAGATTTTACATAATAATAGCTTCATATTTTCCTTAGAAAATGTGGATTTTGAATCGTAAAACTAGGTCAGAAGGCAATAAAAATGAGTTATTACAGAATACTGATTTTGATTCAAAATTCTTAGTGGGAAGTTTGAATATAATCCAGTACAAAAGTAGGTAGGTGGTACTAACAATAGGTGACCACGCTCCCTTCTCTCGGCTCAACCCAGACTGAGCGAGTTTAATGTAAGTTTATAATTTTCCAGCAAATGGAGGGAAAAACTCACGTTTCACAGTTTTGTTTTTTGTTCTTTGGCGTTTGTCTCCTTCCATCCCTTATTACTGACATAACTTTATTTTGGTTTCATTTTGTTTGGTTTCAGAATACTATGCTTCAATGTAGTTCCCTAAGATACGCTGTAATTTTTGGTTTCATTTTGTTTGGTTTCAGAATACTATGCTTCAATGTAGTTCCCTAAGATACGCTGTAATTTTTGGTCACATTTTTCAATCATTTATTTTATTCATCAACTCAGAAGGTAAGCTTCATCTAATACAGACCGAACTATTTTTACTATCCTTATCTTAGAAAAAGGTGGGCTAAAATTATATCTACTTTTCAATGGCAAAACACGTTTTGGGATCCCCAGAGCCTTAATGAATTTTAGCCATTGGTATGTACTTGTGTCTGTCTGTAAACAAGATATCCCACGAACGGTAAGTGCTGGAGACTCGAAATTTTATATGTATGTCAAGTATCGTGCACCGAACGATCCACGAAGCCTTTGGTCGAAATCGAATCTACTCTTGGCGGTTTTTGCCGCTTTTTAGCTTTTTTCACGAGTCCGGCATAAAAAGAAAATGGTAAGAGCTAGAGACTTGAATTTTTTACTATGTCAATTTTATAGACAAGGAAAGTCGTGTGATGTTCACACCATAATCGAATATCTGGGATCCGATTGGAGATAAAAAAAAAATATCTGACCAATGTTTCATAATATTGAGGTGGACATTTCATGTTGACTTTGAGTTTACAAAAGTACATTTTAAATTCAACTTTCTTACATGCGTAGGTACTTGATTTTCAAGAAAGAGAACTTTCCAAATCTCGGAGATTTCATTGACCCTCCTCCCTTATGTTTTGAGCGGATCAGATTGAAAGTTTTAGGGATAGGTATGAGGTATAACTGTATCATAAAAACACATTTGTCATGCACTGGGTGTGCCACTGTAAACGCCGCGGATCAGCATTTTGCAGCTTCAAATGTTGATCAATATAATGAGCTCAATTTTTCTCATAATATGGAATTTGTTTTACATCGTAGTGAAGGGTGTTTTTATCCGGGAGGACTGTATGTTTCCCTTTTTTTAAAAAAATATTCTTTTTTCTTAATTATATTTTTAAACTGGCTTTTTATTTCCCGTCATGGATCCATGGAGGCATGGCCGTAAAAACTTTTCCTAACCTGTCTAGTTTCTAGTTGGGTTTTGGTTTAAAATATGTCAAAAATGGAAAAGTACAACCCACCTACTCCTCCCCGGATAGAACATTTAACGGTCCGACACAGGACAGAAACAACGTGGAATGTTTTTCAAGCTTGAGTACTTCTATGGCGCTAAAAATTCAAACTTATTTTATTATCAATTATCATCAAAGTTTTCCGAAAGTTTTTTGTTGTCTTTCTGAGTATATTTTCCACAGAACATACATATAATAATATATATTCAAAGTTGTTAATATATATTTAAAGATATTTTCTTATTTTTGTTATCAATCAAAGTAGCTATAAATGCAATAGTTATTCTATAATCTATAGATCGTGTTTTTTATACCACACTGTATGGGTGAAACCGTTCTGGTAAAATTTTATTAAATATCTGTGAAGTTACTTTTGTTTGGGTTTTATATTTAGCTACCTATATTGTATTGAAACATTTCCGTATGTAGCCACCGAGGGGAGTAAACCAGCTTCATTAGGTTACGGTCTTAAGCCCGCCTAAATACAGAAGATTTGGTGTTAGGAGGGCCTTCCAGACTTTTAGGGTTACCGTGCCAGGAAAAGGATATAGCTAAGGAGAGTAAGCAAGGAACAAATAAATTGTCAATGGTAGAATTCAAGGAAAGCAACGCCAACCCGAAATAGAATTGGGAAAAGGTGAAGTTCAAGAAGAATATTGTATTGAAATTTTCTACATTGACGGATGGTTAAGTTTTCTATCAGAACGTGAAAATGTATTACCAAAATCAAATTAATTATATTAATACAATTAATTATAATAATTCAATTAATAATAATAATTTAATTAATTATAATAGTTAATTCAATTCTGGAACCACACACTCACATACAGCAAAATCCTGCCGGGCACAACATGCCACCTAAATATTTTAATTCTGCGTAATCTTTTGGTCCTAAAATATAAATACGGAAGTCACTTGACGTGTTATCATATCAATGACACATTCCTAGAATATTGACTTTATTCTAATTCCCTAAAAGTTTTTAACGAAAAATATGTGTGGTAAATAGTGACTCCAAGTAATTCAAACACAGATAGCAATGCTGTACGTTTGCAAGGTTAGACAGTCTATTCTATTCGCTTTGGACAGTCTATTCGCTCTCTTGAGCATTTTGCAACTTAGCTCTTTTATAATTATGAACACTCAATTTTGGTTTATTATTTTCAATTATGAACCTTTTGGAATCGTCACGAAATTTAATTACCCCCTCCCCTCAAAATTCGATATTTTACGTTTCGAGGTAAGTAATTTTTTAGCCAATATGTTATATTTTTTTGAACCCATATGTTATATTTTTGGTTTCAGACACCTCTTTTTTAGCATGTTTGGCGCCATTCACCCGTGGACCATGTACAGATTATAGTCATAAATGGTTTTACAACGTCACTTCTCATTCTTGTCAAATATTTTCATATGGAGGTTGTGATGGAGGAAACGTATTCGCCACTGAAATCGAATGTAGAGAAACATGTGCCAAAGTCCCATGTAAGTGAATTAGACTCCCCATTAGCACTGAGAATTCGATATAATGTGGGAATTTGGGGTAGAAATTATTTATTATATAAAGAATTTGAAAATTTTACCTAAAGGCAAAAAAATTACGTTTTTAGCACTTGGGAACTCGTATAACTCCGCCCATGGACATGACAAAATAAAATAATTCTGGTACATAACGGCCCTGTTGCATATCTGAACTTATGTTTTAAAGCAAAGTTGCCTTTATTTGAGCTCTAGTACAAGGCGCGGTAATTAGTATTTCCACTTTTCAAAAAATCGTGGGAGGGGGACTGATAGTGGGAGGAGCGAGGGGTTTGTGATATTCAACACCATATGACATCTAGTTTTTAGTTTGGTCGAGCGTGCATCGTTCGTTCGTTGTTAAGTTTTTTTTTAAAAAAAGCGAATTATTATAGCCACTCAGGGGGCGTTCCGCAAAAGATATGGTTTGCACTCCACGGATTCAGTACCTGATCGAAAAACAGTTTTGAGTTGAGTTCACAACTTTAGGACCACATCATCAGCTTTAGGCTGTATGGGGCTACCCATGCAGCCAATCGTTCTCGTGAGATTCCGCAGGACATGTTCCCCGGTCGCCGGATTTGAGTCCCTGTGACTTCTTCCTGTGGGGTTACCTCAAGGCTGAGGTCTTCAAACATCGCCCTGGGACCCTTGAAGAGTTAAAGGAGGCAATTCTGGAAGAAATCATCCAAATTGATGCGGATATGCTGACGAGAGTCATGGAAAACTTCCGTGAAAGACTCCAAAAGTGAATCACTTGCCAAGGCCGTCATTTGGACGAGATTATTTACAAAACATATATGGAAAAAAACTAGAATACACAAGCTTACAGAATACAAAATAATTTTGCAAATATCTCATGTCGTTTTTATTTACCAGCTCTTTCAAATGTGGAAATACTAATTGCCGCACTCTGTATAAGTGGAACACGTTTCTTAGGACACCCCGTATGTGTTTGACTGTTTGATATTAGGATTTAAGATTTATAAACCATGTGAGATGATATTGGGTATTTAACATGTGCGAATGTCCCCTGTCATGCCAGATGTACAAAGTGAGTCATTAATGTTTTTCTGCCAACTCTCATCAGTGACGACGTAAATCATTTTGCTTCCTCCCCCGCAAACTTTCTCTATGAGGGCCGCACATTTTCTTCTCAGTAACATCACTCCCGTCATAAACAAGTATAATACTATGGCCCCGTAGATTATAAAACTGTACAATTGTACATAGTATGAAAGGCCCCTATGGGACTTTTCTTTGGTACATCAGGGGCCCACCAGTGTTTATAAGAAATGTTTGAGTTATCCATGCCCTAAAGGCCCTCTGAAATATTTTACTCTGGGTTTATGAGGGGCCTCGCTTATGTTCCTGAGGGATCTTAGAGGTCTATACAGATAGTCCCTTTGAGAACTAATGGACTCATCACTTTGCCTAAAGGGCCCCTTTAAAGGCCCATCAGGGTTGGATGTTTTCCCTGAGGTAATGCGAGATATACCCCCTTCTATATAAAAAAAGAAAAAAAGGTTAGATGTTACTGAGCCTAAAGTCCATCAAGGTCCCTGAATTTTGCTGCAAAAGAGCATCGGGGAAAAAAATAATTTTGTCGTATGCGAGACCTCTTCGGTGTCCCTAATTTTTGGCTACTGCAGAGCTCCACAATACCGCGGGAGGAGCCTTTACCGCCACGATTTCATTTTAAGAAGAATAGTCAAATATTTGGAAGCCTGTTTTAGATAGGAAAAAAAATCTACAGGATGTAACATAATGCGATGTCAAACTGTTAACAACATATTCTTGATACCAAAATAAGATGATTTCACTCTATAAAGTCCATGTCCGAAATTGCTTCCCATCCAAGATATTACAGAGTCTGGAAATTGGAAAAATATTTGTTTTTTTTCAATAACTTTGATTTCACTTTTCGTAAAAAAAATTGAAAAATAAAAAACGTTTCCTTTTTTTCAGTCGAACCGACTGCATCTCAGTCGACGAGCCCGAATACGAAGAAAAAAGATGACTCGGTATTTCCTTTATCATCAACTGATAGAGGGGTTGAGTTGACCTTTGCAGAAACCGGTTTACAAAAGACGTTCATGATGGCCAAGTTGAACGCTTTTATACAACTTGATGGAAACAGAATTCCTACCTTTCAACTCAGGTAAGAAACTTGCAAACCAGCTACCCACATTGACCTCACCCAGCCTGGGTTGGGCCGGAAAAATAGCCAGCATCACGAGGGCGCGAACCCACATGGTACAACCTCGCTGGACGTTGTTTAACTTCAGTGATCTAACTCTAACGGGAACTAGTGTATTCAAGGTGCCGCAGACGCTGGTTTTTTAGAAAGTTTAGGTATTCGTGGTTTTAGTCAGATTTCTGCTATATTACAAAAATATCATTCTCTTTAATGAAGGTTGAAAATTACTATATCTTCACTTGCTTTTTTAGTCAAGTGAAGATATAGTAATTTTCAACATTCATTATGGTTTTACTTGACATAGTATCCCAATTTTTTTTTTAAAAAAAATAGATTCGCAATTTAACCAACTACTAGGCGAGGTTAATTTCCGGGGGCATTTTCTACCATCTAACCTATAGAGATCTATTTTTATGTGATCAAATACTCAAATGAATGAGGAAAAAATGCTGCCTCTGCTGGTGATCGAACCACGTCTTCCTGAGCTATCGAGGCAGTATCCCAATTGAACCAAATCATTTTCTTTGTTTCAGATTGTGTCGTGAAATCTCTTTTCAATTTCGTACCAGACTACCCCATGGCCTTTTAGTGTACCACAGTGTCAAAGACAGACCAGAAGGTTTGGACCCATACGCCCTTTATGTTATTGTAGAAAAAGGTCAACTCAAGGTTGTGCATGTTTTTGGCAAACATTCGACTTCTGTTACTGTTGGAGAAGGTAAGTGATTTAAATCCCAATTACACGCGCACTTGATTTTCAGAAGGAAAGCACGCGGAGCAGCATTTTGCGGTCTTCAATATTGACCCTGTGCTCAATTTTTCTTATATTGAATTGAAATTTTGTATACTGAAGGATAATTAAGTTTTCTATCAATTTATTCAATTAAAACATGAAAATCTATTACCAAATTAATCCAACTTAATAAATTTAAATAGCCAGTTATGGCACTTTGAATACACGAGTTCCCAATAGATCACTGAAGTTAAGCAACGTCTAGCGAGATTGTACCATGTGGGTTCGAGCCGTCGTTATGCTGGCTATTTTTCCAGCCCAACCCAGGCTGGGTGAATTTAATGTGGGTAGGTGGTTTGCAAGTTTCTAGCGAATGGAAGGTAAAACCCCCGTCTTGAATGACCGATAGATGTTAAAGAGACGTTTTTTTTTAAAAAAAAAAAATCTGTAATCTGACGGCACCTGCTGTATTGAACGTTGCAAATCATTGGATTACTATAAACTTGAACTGGGCAAGGTCTTATTCATTAGGTAGATTGCAAGTGACCCATTCTATACCTGCACATTATCTCTGATTCATTGGGCGCTATCAACAGAACTGATGATGCTGTCAGCACTTCTCACAATCAATGAAAACACTTTCAATCACACAATCACAAGCTTGCTAATCTTACGCAGATAAAACTAGCAATACTGACCTGAATTACGTACAACTAGCTATACTGACCACAACTACGTAAAACTAGCAGTACTGACCTCAACTACATAAAACTAGCAATACTGACCTCAACTACGTAAAACTAGCAATACTGACTTCAACTAAGTAAAACTAGTAATCATGGCCGTTTTTAAAAAAAGATATTCCTGATAAACTTCATCGTCGACTTCAGAAATTTTTAAAATATATTCCTGATAAACTTCAGGTTTTACTACTAAGGAATGGTGGCCGGATTTTTAAAGTATATTCCTGATAAACTTCATCGTCGACTTCAGGAATTTTTAAAATATATTCCTGATAAACTTTAGGTTCTACTACTAAGGAATGGTGGCCGGATTTTTAAAGTATATTCCTGATAAACTTCATCGTCGACTTCAGGAATTTTTAAAATATATTCCTGATAAANGGAGTTCTATATGGGTAAGTTCCTACGCTAGAGTCTATCATCAAAGGACTTGATCCCAACACAAACTATGGAGTTACGTCAGATTTGACCAGTGTGGTCCTTATTGGAGGTAAGTTTTATATGATATGGAGTTCTATATGGGTAAGTTCCTACGCTAGAGTCTATCATCAAAGGACTTGATCCCAACACAAACTATGGAGTTACGTCAGATTTGACCAGTGTGGTCCTTATTGGAGGTAAGTTTTATATGATATGGAGTTCTATATGGGTAAGTTCCTACGCTAGAGTCTATCATCAAAGGACTTGATCCCAACACAAACTATGGAGTTACGTCAGATTTGACCAGTGTGGTCCTTATTGGAGGTAAGTTTTATATGATATGGAGTTCTATATGGGTAAGTTCCTACGCTAGAGTCTATCATCAAAGGACTTGATCCCAACACAAACTATGGAGTTACGTCAGATTTGACCAGTGTGGTCCTTATTGGAGGTAAGTTTTATATGATATGGAGTTCTATATGGGTAAGTTCCTACGCTAGAGTCTATCATCAAAGGACTTGATCCCAACACAAACTATGGAGTTACGTCAGATTTGACCAGTGTGGTCCTTATTGGAGGTAAGTTTTATATGATATGGAGTTCTATATGGGTAAGTTCCTACGCTAGAGTCTATCATCAAAGGACTTGATCCCAACACAAACTATGGAGTTACGTCAGATTTGACCAGTGTGGTCCTTATTGGAGGTAAGTTTTATATGATATGGAGTTCTATATGGGTAAGTTCCTACGCTAGAGTCTATCATCAAAGGACTTGATCCCAACACAAACTATGGAGTTACGTCAGATTTGACCAGTGTGGTCCTTATTGGAGGTAAGTTTTATATGATATGGAGTTCTATATGGGTAAGTTCCTACGCTAGAGTCTATCATCAAAGGACTTGATCCCAACACAAACTATGGAGTTACGTCAGATTTGACCAGTGTGGTCCTTATTGGAGGTAAGTTTTATATGATATGGAGTTCTATATGGGTAAGTTCCTACGCTAGAGTCTATCATCAAAGGACTTGATCCCAACACAAACTATGGAGTTACGTCAGATTTGACCAGTGTGGTCCTTATTGGAGGTAAGTTTTATATGATATGGAGTTCTATATGGGTAAGTTCCTACGCTAGAGTCTATCATCAAAGGACTTGATCCCAACACAAACTATGGAGTTACGTCAGATTTGACCAGTGTGGTCCTTATTGGAGGTAAGTTTTATATGATATGGAGTTCTATATGGGTAAGTTCCTACGCTAGAGTCTATCATCAAAGGACTTGATCCCAACACAAACTATGGAGTTACGTCAGATTTGACCAGTGTGGTCCTTATTGGAGGTAAGTTTTATATGATATGGAGTTCTATATGGGTAAGTTCCTACGCTAGAGTCTATCATCAAAGGACTTGATCCCAACACAAACTATGGAGTTACGTCAGATTTGACCAGTGTGGTCCTTATTGGAGGTAAGTTTTATATGATATGGAGTTCTATATGGGTAAGTTCCTACGCTAGAGTCTATCATCAAAGGACTTGATCCCAACACAAACTATGGAGTTACGTCAGATTTGACCAGTGTGGTCCTTATTGGAGGTAAGTTTTATATGATATGGAGTTCTATATGGGTAAGTTCCTACGCTAGAGTCTATCATCAAAGGACTTGATCCCAACACAAACTATGGAGTTACGTCAGATTTGACCAGTGTGGTCCTTATTGGAGGTAAGTTTTATATGATATGGAGTTCTATATGGGTAAGTTCCTACGCTAGAGTCTATCATCAAAGGACTTGATCCCAACACAAACTATGGAGTTACGTCAGATTTGACCAGTGTGGTCCTTATTGGAGGTAAGTTTTATATGATATGGAGTTCTATATGGGTAAGTTCCTACGCTAGAGTCTATCATCAAAGGACTTGATCCCAACACAAACTATGGAGTTACGTCAGATTTGACCAGTGTGGTCCTTATTGGAGGTAAGTTTTATATGATATGGAGTTCTATATGGGTAAGTTCCTACGCTAGAGTCTATCATCAAAGGACTTGATCCCAACACAAACTATGGAGTTACGTCAGATTTGACCAGTGTGGTCCTTATTGGAGGTAAGTTTTATATGATATGGAGTTCTATATGGGTAAGTTCCTACGCTAGAGTCTATCATCAAAGGACTTGATCCGAACACAAACTATGGAGTTACGTCAGATTTGACCAGTGTGGTCCTTACTGGAGGTAAGTTTTATATCAGCAATTCTCAACCGCGAGGGTACATGGATGAGACTTGACTTGGCTGACTAGACTATTGCGACACATTCAAATAGTTACTCATTGTTTCAACGGAGATATGGGTGAATTCTGAGTGGGCCCCGTACATCCAAGTATAGAAAAAAATCTACTGGGAATCGACCCATTTGTCTCTAAGCCTAGGCTGGTTAGCATCCGGTGCAAGGACCCATTTTGGCGCCCCCTCCCACCTGGTTAAAACAAATTTTCAATAAATCAATATAAAAGAACCAAACATACAAATAATCGGTACGGCTTCTACAGTGTAGTGGCGAAAGGGGGCACAGGAGGAGGGGAACTTCCTTGTAACTCATCCTCCTCCGCCAGCGCCCGTCACTCACCGAGTTTGTCTGCCTTGTGAACTTTCAGATTATAATTTATTTTTGGCGCCCCACAAACCTCGCGCCCGGGGCAGCCACCCTGTTTGCCTCCCCCCTAGTTACGTCCCTGGAGATACAGATTAGGCTAGACAAGCTACACGGTTGGGTACTAGGATAGTAAGGTGACCGAAATTCGTCAATAGCCAATATATAGATATTTGACCATCCGATTATATTGGATCTCACAAAAAAATTATCATAGAAAAAGGCCAAGTTCCTACCACGCTTTCAAAAAATTTCGCCCATGAACGTAGTGATATCTATTATTTGCAGGTTAAGTTTATTCTTGCTGCTGTTTCATAAATTTATTATTGTCCTTTTTCGGTCTCAATTCTGTTAAAGCAATGCCGACTTTACACTTGGTCAGTTCTTCTGAGGAGAATCGCAAAATATTATCTAACTTTTTCTTTCGATGATGTTTTGCTTTAGGTTTGAGTCCAGAGGAAAAGTTACATGGTGTCAAATACATTATCGAATCATTTATTGGTTGTATCAAGGATATGGTGTTGAGTGCTGGGAAAGCAGCGTCCGATCTTTTACCCATCAAACCTTTGATTGCCACCAAACACGAACATGTGGAGGAGGGATGTACTGACAAGTGAGATAAACTGAACATTCTATACTACAATTGACAAGAACTGCCAAATTTGATTTTTCGTTTATTGTTTTCCAATAATCAACCTTGGAATCGAAAAATATCAATTTTTTGCCCCCCCCCTTTTTTTAAGACAGTAAAATAATAAACCCTTCTGTCACATTGACTGAGTTTTTTTCCTCAAGATTGTAGATAGGTAGATTGATCAAATATTGACTGAAATGTGCTAATTTCTTGTTAATGTTAATCTATATCTATTATCACTGTATGAAGAGGTGTTGACATTGACCGCGCCTGTAGCAGGAACTAACCTTCTAATTGACTAATGTTTAAATTGTAGACCTATCCTACTCAATGTTCATACAAAGTAACCAATAATACTCTAAAATAATTAACATCTTCACTTTTTGTAATAATTATTCCATTTAACACTTTCACGGCTAACCCCCCGTGGAAAAGAATTACTTCCTAAACATGTTGTTTTCTTTAAATTTGCCTTAACGTCTCTTTAACATCTATTGGTCATTCGAGACGGGGGTTTTACCCTCCATTCGCTGGAAACTTGCAAACCAGCTACCCACATTGAACTCATCCAGCCAAACACTTCTACAGCTGACACCGCACTGATGTTTGCCGTACGACACAGAACTTTTTCTTTTTTCCCTTTTTTTTCTAACCAGCATCACGAAGGCGCGAACCCACGTAGACACAACCTCGCTGGACGTTGGTTAACTTCAGTGATCTAAAATGCACATGAAATTTCAAAGACATGTGAGTTATAGACAGCAAAGAATATATCAATCAGCAAAAATAGTATTTGGTCAATAGTATTTATAACTACCAATGATCATACAACGTTGAATACACTAGTTCCCGTCAGATCACTGAAGTTAAGCAACGCCGGGCGTGGTCAGTACTTGGATGGGTGACCGCTGGGGAACACCACGTATCGTTGGCTCTTTTTTCCGGCCCAACCCAGACTGGGTAAGGTCAATGTGAGTAGATGATTTGCAAATTTCCAGCGAATGGAGGGTAAAACCCCCGTCTTGAATGACGATAGATGTTAAAGAGACGTTAAGCCAAATTAAAAAAAAAAAATACAAAAATTGAGAAAATTGTTTCGACGTTCAATTTCCTCCGGTCTGGGGAGGAAGGGCAATCGCACCTATCACCCTCCCCTCTGTATCCGCTTCTGGATAGTTTCGTACGTCGTGAAAGTTGTCACATTGAACGTGTTAAATATAATTTCCATAACAATAGCAGACACATATCAACTAACAGGTGACCTACCTGATCACTGTTGATTTCATGGCTCATGTCTGCTGACTGGTCACTAATTCTATTGTCAAATAGTCAACGCAAACTAAATTATGTCTTCTTCATTCTTGGGGTGTTTCCCAAACTAAATTATGTCTTCATTTTTGGGGTGTTTCTCAAACTAATTCTATTGTCAAATAGTCAACCCAAACTAAATTATGTCTTCATTTTTGGGGTGTTTCTCAAACTAATTCTATTGTCAAAAAGTCAACCCAAACTAAATTATGTCTTCATTTTTGGGGTGTTTCTCAAACTGATTCTATTGTCAAATAGTCAACCCAAACTAAATTATCTCTGTATTTTTGGCGTATTTCTCAAATCAGTGTTATTTCTTTTGATTTCCTTTTACTCATATCCGTGTACGTTACATTTATATTAATGACGCATGGTGAACACATTGGAGGCTGGAGGTAGCTCTAAAGGGGAAGGAACAATGGCACGGCGCCTTACCTGAAATGTTGTTGAGTTTACATTACAGTTACTGGTCGACCAGGTTAAAATTCATTATCTAAACTTATAAAATGCAAAGCCCAGTTGTGAAAACAGCTAGTTCACTATATACACTTAATTAATTAAGTTAAAAGACACTTTCGTCATCACAATGGCCGGTTCCACGCACCAGGACAACCTGGAACGCATTCCATCACAGTTCCAGACTAGGGTCATCATATTTTTTTTTAGTAGGAGGAAAAGGAAAGGAAGCAAGAGTACCTAAAGTGCGTTCACATACATACATACATCGTTCACATACATACATACATCGTTCACATACATACATACATCGTTCACATACGAGGAACCAAGGTTTGCGTCAATTTGATTTAAAGTTCTCACGATGGTTGGTTCTACTCACCAGGACAGACCTGGAATGCTTACCATCATAGTTCCAGCCTGTATGTGTGTGTGTGTGTGGAGGGGGGGGGCGATCGCACTTATCGCTTTCCGCCCCTCGTATCCGCTTTTGGGACTCCTGGGATTACCATTCGACCACGGAGACTGTTTCAGATTTGTGTTTTCTTTATTTTCAGATGTCGGACAAGTGAAAATCTTTGTTTCTATGGAAGTCATTGTGTTAATCATTATGAAAAGTTAACATGTGATTGTTATGGTACCTTATATGAGGGAGAATTGTGTGATATTTACACAGCTACCATATTGACATTAAGAGGAGCATCGTATGTGAGTTACAGGGTGTATGATTGGAAAGATCGAGTACATTCAAGTCAAAATCGAATTAGTTTGCAATTCAAAGTAAGTTCAAAATGAGGCTCCAAGAAAACATTCTTACTTACAATAAAAAAAACTCTGCCAATGTGACACATGGGTATATTATTATTCTGGCAAAAAAAAGAAAAAAAAAATTGGGGAGTACCCCCAAAAAAATTGAGGGGGGGGTTCTCGTGATGATTCCATATCTGGGGCTTAATTAGAACCTAAATTTGACATACCTACCAAATTTGAAGTCTCTGGCTCTTACCATTCCCTTTTTAAACATGATTAATGAAAACCGCTTTAAAGCGGTAGAAACCGCCAGCGGTATATTTGATTGAACCCAAAACTGAGAACCAAAATATGATATACATACAAAATTTCAAATCCCTAGCTCTTACCATTCTCCTTTTAGACAACAATTCTGAAAACCGCTAAAAAGCAGCGAAAATCGCCAAGGGTGTATTCGATTGCACCCAAAAGTTTCGGGGCACAATTAGAGCCCAGATGGGACCTATATACCAAATTTCATCCAAATCCGTCAACGGTAAGTGGCAAAAGTGCCCATCACGGCGGACGCCGGAAAAACGGATTTTGTTATTCGATTTTTGGTTTCTACGTACCTTGAAACGTATAATATCAAATTTTGACGAGGGGGGGGGGTGATTTTTTTTTCCGTGACGATTCCAAAGGTTCATTATTGAAAATAATAAACCAAAA
>CM022876.1:25715788-25733467 GCA_012654025.1 Pachypsylla venusta | reverse complement strand
ACTGTGGTCTAAGAAAACACCTACACACTATGATCTTTTTTATTCGATCTTTGAATTCTACGTGCCTTGAAACGTAAAATATTAAATTCTTGGGGGTCAATGTTTTATTTTAACTTGTAAACTAGTGGATCAAGATGATCAGGTGCTCACGTTAGTGTTTTAGTCATTTATAGAAAAAATGTATTGATCAAATTATTAAAAATCATTTTCAAACCGCTAAAAAGATAAAAAAAAATTTCGAGAAACACAATATTGGGCCTCCGGGGGGCCCAGTGCCCCCAAAAACTATACAGCAAATTTCCTTCATGTCCTAAAATTGTATACCAAATTTGGTCAAAATTGGGTGAAAATTGTGACTTGCATTTATACATACATACAAGTGCATTTCGGAATGTATACCGGGGTCATAAGTGGAGTTCACTAACGTTCACAATTAATAAACCCATGTGTCACATTGACACAGTTTTTTCATTGTAAGAATATTTTTTTTTTTTTCATCTTGAATTCTCAACTTTTTTCAGATTCGAGATATTAATTACGAAATCAAATTTGAAATCAACATCAATACATCAATTATGAATCTGAAAAATTTAACCCAACTCCAACCTCAAACATTTCTACCGACTTTATCACCCGTATTACCTCCACCCATTCTACAGTCCCAAATGATTCAGACAGCGCTCACCGTAAAGTACGATGCAAAAGGTGGATGGCATTCGTTGGTTATGAGATATGTCAATGGGACTGTGAATGTAACTATCGATGAACGACACAATGACCATAGTAGAATTGGAAAATATGTTTTGTGCAAGAAGATAATTGTGGGAACTGGATTACAGAAAGCGAAGAGTTTTGGTGAGTGTAGCAGGGATTACTGAAGGCAAACGTAAAATTTTGATATGTTATGGCTGGTGTTAAGGGCTTTTCGATTTTGAAAAATTTGGGGACCCTGGACCCCCGGGGGGAGGGGGCAAGGGCCCAATATTTTGTTTTTTGATATTTTTATCAGTTCCCGATAGATCACTGAAGTTAAGCAAAGTCCAGCGAGGTTGAGCCATGTGGGTGTGCACGTGAGTTCGCGCCCTCGTGATGCTGGCTATTTTTCCGGCCCAACCCAGGCTGGTCGAAGTCAATGTGGTGGGTAGCTAGTTTGCAAGTTTCCAGCGAATGGAGGTTGAACCCCAGTCTTGAATGACCAATAAATGTTAAAGATACGTTAAGCCAAATTAAAAAAAAAGATATTTTTTTCTGTGAATGACTACTACACTAACGTTTTCTGGCACCCTTTCCTGGCACGGTAATTGTAGCTTGTTTTTCACAGTATCAATTGAAACTGCGTAAAATTTCGCATTTAATTCATGACTCTTCATCATTGGTTTGAAGGCTGCCCTTCCTAACACCAAACCTGCTGTATTTAACGGGCTCAGGACCATTAGGTGACGGTCCTGAGCCCTTTAAATACAGCTATAGGTACTTAATTTTCAGGGAAAACATAAAATTCACCGTGTCCTGTCCATCGTCTTGGTATTTTCGCTTTTCCGATCTTTGTGAAGAAAAAGAAAGAGGAAAAGATTAGAACGGCTCTACTCACCGGGACGACCTAGAACAAATACGATCATAGTTCCAACCAAAAGTCCACAATACATTTTCGGCAACCTTATATCAACCAATTGCCACCATTTCTCCCAAACTACGATCCAGAAATCGGAGATCATTTGATTCTAAGAGGAACACCGACACTACAACACTTAGTTAAACGAACCGAGGTACCCCACCAAGACTGCGTGTTGGTGAAGAAAGTGAAGAAGGAAATCAGACTAAAATTCTGAAATCGTTTGGGGTGGGGTCGGAATTTAAAGTCATTAGGTAGAACGAAAGAGTGGAAAGCGGTCCTAAAATAGATTTCATATCTTTTTTGGGGTGATGACTTGGCGGGGAATTTTTAAAGCACGCAGTGGTATTTTTTTTTGGGGGGGGGGGCTTAGAGTGCAGTTACTCAGCAGGCGATTACAATAATCAAGCAAAACGCTAGTTTTGCAACGCCAATAAAAAAAAAACCAGCGTGCTATAATATACGCTAAATCTAGTTTATAGCTATCTTTACTTTCAATTCTGACCCTTTTTAACTAAACTTTTTAATTTTTTTTTTCATATTCGTCGTCGGCACGTGCAATAGATGAAGTTTAACTTTTATCTTACCTTTGTCCGTCAATGGAAACACCTTTTTCGAGCACCCCAATAATTACGAGTCACCAGCGCTTTCTTCTGTTACGACATCATCTGGTGAACTGATGAGTTTCGTCTGTTACTACATCATCTGGTGAACTCACCAGTTCACCAAATGAAAGCGCTCGTGATTCGTATTTTATTTGTAGTTTTATACAAACATAATTTTTGAAATCTATACCCCATAAATTGTCAAAAATGTATACTTTCTTTTCTTTTCTTGTTTTTTCCACCTCGCGCTTACCACGGCCACTGTGTTAAACTCTAAGAGGCGGGATTGTATAGATAGGGTCATTCTGGCCTTAACTCTAGATTTTCATAAAAAAGAATCCCCGCGGATACCTTGTGTCGTTTTAGCGGCACTCTCTATATCTGTAGGTATATTACTTATTGCAATATCATCCATACTAATATTATAAATGCGAAAGTAACTCTGTCTGTCTGTCTGTCTGTCTATANTTTTTTTTTTAACCATAATTTTTTAATGGTTTTCATTCTAATATGTATTGCGTATTCTTACAGCGAAAAATTAGTAGAAAATCACGCAGTAATATTTAAATAACATGTGTGCCAAGTGCCCGGGGACAAAAAGTTGATAGTAGTTTTTGTTTGTAGCTTCCGAATCATCTTTTTTGGCAAATATTTTTCAGGTGACCTGAACTTGGCACTCATATGATATCACCTCCTTTGTAGGCAAATAATTTTGGTGTGACATGAACTTGGAACTCATATGATATCACTTCTTTGTGATCACATTTTTAGAAGAAATATTAGCCACTTGAATTTTTGATAGAGATATTTTCTTGGCGTCTTTTTGCACACGAAGTGTTTTTTCGGGGGAATTGTATTACATCATGAGGGCGCGAATCTTCGTGGACACCCACATGGTACAACCTCGCTAGACTTTGCTTAAATTACTTTGATCTAACGGGAACTGGTGTATTCAACGTGCCATAGATGCCATAAAAACTCAATATATGAGTTAAATTCATCCAAAATAAAATAAATAATTAACGAATAAAAAAAACTCTGCCAATGGGACACATGGGTTTATTATTTTACTGTCTAATAAAATACCCCCCCGCCCCCCAATTTGATATTTTACGATTTAAGGTATGTAAAAATTGAATAGAAAAAAATCCTTTGGTCCGCCGTACACTGTACAACGTCCGCCGTGATGGGCACTTTTGCCTGACCGATTTTGATGGAAAGATTAGTATGGAACCCTATATTTGTGACTGACTGTGATGAAAAGTTTCGGGACACTATTAGACCCCAGATGGGACCTTCTTACCAAATTTCATCCAAATCGGTCAACGCTAAGTGACAAAAATGCCCATCACGGGGGACGGCGCGGCGGACAAATGAATTTTTTTCTTTCGATTTTTGGATTCTACATAGGTACCTTGAAACGAAAAATATCTAATTTTGAGGGCGGGGTATTTTTTTTTTGTGACCATTGCAAAGGTTCATTATTGTAAATAAGAAACCAAAAATAAAAGAATAAAAAAATTGACATTGACCGGACTCCAAGTACAAATTCGGTCTCCGGCTTCTATTTTGTTTGCTGTAAAGTTCACAACCAGTTATAACTCTGCAGTTTTGATAAACAGCTTTTATGCTTTGTTGCACGTAAAAGAAATTTTGGTCCGATAACAATAATCCGAGTGGACATGGTTCATACATCCAATCACTTGAGAAGTCCAATCAAAAAACTTCATAATTTTGTTGTGATTTTTTTGTTTTAAATTTGTGTCATAATTTTTCAGCCAGATATCGGAAGACTTGTGAAGAGTTAGCCTTGTTGGGTGCTACAGAATCAAATGTGTACCATATCGATATTGACGGCAATGGAAAGTTTCCTCCAGCTCGAGTTAAATGTGAATTCCAAGAAGATTCTACGAAAACCATTGTTGAGCATAACTTGCCAAGCCAAGTGGTAAGTAGTGTTTACTACAGAATCAAACGTATATCATATCGATATTGACGGCAATGGAAAGTTTCCTCCGGCTCGAGTTAAATGTGAATTCCAAGAAGGTTCTACGAAAACCATTGTTGAGCATAACTTGCCAAGCCAAGTGGTAAGTAGTATTCGATTATCAGATGTTAATGTTTACGAAATATACCATTATTTATGATTGCTGTACAAAAAGGTCGCACTACATACAGGGTGTTTGACTATAAATGGGACCCCTGAATATGGTGGGTAGCTGAGATCAAATGGAATATTTTTTAAGCCAAGCCAAGTGGTAAGTAGTGTTTACTACAGAATCAAACGTATACCATATCGATATTGACGGCAATGGAAAGTTTCCTCCGGCTCGAGTTAAATGTGAATTCCAAGAAGATTCTACGAAAACCATTGTTGAGCATAACTTGCCAAGCCAAGTGGTAAGTAGTATTCGATTATCAGATGTTAATGTTTACGAAATATATCATTATTTATGATTGCTGTACAAGCTGAAAGGTCGCACTACATATATTGTAAAATCAGTGTCCTGCAATAGCCACTGTCCCTTATTATCCCACTATCGCTAAACTCCTGATTCTGTGTTTGAAAATTTTTCAAAACTTTTAACTTGATTTATTTATTATTCAGAAAAAAAAACTAAAAAATTTCATTATGATAATTTTCTCACCGTGCCTCTTAGGAAATCCCGGGCCTGGGGGGATGTTTAATAGTAAACACTATTGATGTACTCAATTCTACTAAATTTGATAATTTTTATCAAGAAGTGATAGCCTTACCTTTTTTTGGCTAGCCCTGTTACGTGGAAGGGTTCCATTTCTGGACCCATGTTTATTAGTAAAGTGGCCTTTATTTGAGATCTACTTTACGTGAGTAATAAGATTACATGTTTTTTTTTTGGGGGGGGGGGACAAACTGTATATATTATGCCAAAGATGCGGTTCATAAATTTGTTACGTTTAAAAATAATCAGAGGTTGTTTAACTTACCGAAATGACAATTCTTGCCCATATATCCATCTGTACAATCACACTTAACCTTCTCATCTTTGATAGAACATTTGCCGCCATGTTCACAAGCATTGGGTCGTTTACAAGGACCCACTAGTTGACAATATATCCCTTTCTTGGCACGATAACCCTCGCTTGCTTCTCACAGTATCCGTAGAAACTGTGTAGATACTCGTATTTCTCTGATGTTCTATCATCATTGGTTTGAATCATTGTTTTTAAAGGCTGGATGCCCTTCCTAACACCAAACCTTCTGTATTTACACGGGCTTAGGGCCGTCACATAATGAAGATCGTGACTTGCTTTCCTCGGTGAAACCATTTCAAACTATATCGACATTAATTTTCTTTTCATTTTTTGTAGGATGTTCGAGGTCCCTCGGAATCCGATTTTAAATTTAACATCAAGTATAGAGAATTTTCCCAAGAAATGCTCTCCGAACTCATATCTCATTCGCTCTACTGTCAACAACATATCAAATATGACTGTTACAAAGCGCCGCTTGATCTTCATTCTGCCACTTGGTTTACTTCAGCGGTCAGTCAATCTGTGGACTATGTGGGTGATGTCAAACGGGGCTCCTGTGAATGTGCTGGTGCGTTGATATTTTGGGTAACTTAATTGTTGAATCTTGTCTTCTATTAATATTTTTAATCGACCAAACGAACGACTACAAACGAAACGATCTTTGGTCGCAAAAATATGCCGGGTGCGCTTGGTACGTAGAACCAGTCGCCTGTCCTCACGATGGCCAGTTCTACGCACCAGGACGACCTGGAATGTACATCATCACAGTTCCAGCTAAGGGCCATCAAAATTTTTTCGGTTACCTCATATCAAACTTTTTCTACCATTAGTCCAAGCCTGGATATAAAAGTGGAGAAAATAATTGATTGAGCAATACCGCTACTACAACAACAACAACCAGTTGTCTGTGAAGTCCCATAAAATTATCTCGGGTAATCTTGTTGAGATTGTGGCCCTCTTTGGTCTGAAAATAGCCTCAATGTCGACAGGGGTCGATCCAGGGTAAAATTTTAGGGGGGGAGGGGGAGGGACTAAGGAAATAAAATGCATTTATTGGTAATAATGTGTCAATAATGTTTTATAAGATAATGTTTTTTTTTATTCATATAAATATATATGTTGTAATGCAGCGAGAAATTCATTCTGAATTCTTTTTTTTTTTTTTTTTTTTTTTAGGGGGGGGCTAAGGAAATAAAATGCATTTATTGGTAATAATGTGTCAATAATGTTTTAAAGGATAATGTTTTTTTTATTCATATAAACATATATGTTGTAATGCAGCGGGCAATTGATTGAAAATTAGATATTCATACGATTAGAATTCAGAATATTACGAAGCACAACTCTTACTTGGTGTAGTATTGGCATGAGAAAATAATGTAGGTATGAGGTGAAGCTTTCAACAATTTGTTTCACCTATTGCAAGAACTTTTGAGGGGAGAGGGACTCTCCCTCAAAACAGGGGACATTCAGGGGCGGATCCAGGCGGGAGAACAAAAAAGTTCTCCCGCCTGGATCCGCCCCTGAATGTCCTCGAATGCGTTAACAACAATTTGATCTCTCTATTTTTGTTGCAGTGAATAGAACTTGTGTGAATCCAGATCAATCTTGCAATTGTGATGTTTCCGAGGCTAAATGGTTATCAGATGAAGGACATTTTAAAACGCCAACCAGTTTGGGTATTACGGAAATGGTTTTTATTCAACAAAAAGATTTAGGTGTTGGGTCTATTGGAAGAATCACTCTCGGGCCTTTAGAATGTGTGGAAACAAGTAAGACAATTGAAAATATCAATATTATCTATAAAGGCGCTCCGACGGGTCAACAGTAGGGCGTGGATTCAAACCTAGCTAAGTCATGGAATTTCATCCTCAAGATTGATATGGGTATTTACCACTATGTGGGGACATGGTAGGAACCGGGATTATCAACATCTAGTTGAGCGTCCTCAAAGTAGCATAATATGGTACCCATCACTTTCCGTGCTGGACACGTAAAGTACAAGTACATAGGTAAGTATTGAAAAATAAACACGAATGTCAGCCGGCGTTTATGGCACGTTGAGTACACAAGTTCCCGTAAGATGACTGAAGTTAAGCAACGTCCAGCGAGGTTGTACCATGTGGGTGTCCACGTGAGTTCGTGCTCTCGTGATGCTGGCTATTTTTCTGGTACAACCCAGGCTGGGTGAGGTCAATGTGCGTAGCTGGTTTTGCAAGTTTCCAGCGAATGGAGGGTAAAACCCCCGTTTTGAATGAACAATAGATGTTAAAGAGACGTTAAGCACAAAAAAAAAAGCTANATGTGAGTGGCCAGGTAGGCTTAAGTCCTCATGATGCTGGCTATTCTCACCCAAAATCAGGCAGGGCGAGGTCAATGTTAGGATTTGTAACCGGGGAGCAACACTTGAGGTAGTTTACAAAAACTTTGAATTTTTTTAAACCAATTTTAACCAAGTTAGGTTAAAAAACGTTTTCTGGTCATGCCTCTATTGCATATGTACAACCGTCCATGACGGCCAAAAAGCGAGTTTAAAAAAAAAAATTAAAAAGTTGCCTCAAGATATCTCCCTGGAGTAGGACCCGTCAATGTGGATGGTTCATTTGTAAATTTTCAGCACATGTCAATACTGGCTTAAATCTGACAAAGATACATTTTCCTTATTTATTGAAATAGGTAGTTTTATTTCTCCACTTATATAGATCAATTTCTTATTCCTTTCCCCTTTCTAGATACTCAAAAGTATGTCGTAACATTTACCACAAGTCAGTCCTACATTGAAGTCCCAGGTTGGCGAATGGGAGATATTGCTTTCAGTTTTAGGACAACTGGTGAAAAGGCTATACTTTTGTATCAACCACCAATTCGACCAAATTATCCATCATTTTTGGTTGCTCTAAAGAGTGGTAAGTAAACGACCTCTTGATGGGGAATTCTAAGCACCAGGATAATCTAGAGCGCATAGGTTTATTTTTGGAGGAGGGTTCTCTCCCAGATTTCCCTGGTGGATCTGCCACTTTGGCAGTTTTACGAAGCCTGTCCTAAAGGAAAACCGGCTTCGAAAATTTCAGCCCATAACAAAACCTTCTTTTTTCTTTATACATGAGGAGAGTCGTAGGAACTAGGATGTTCACCTAGATTTTTTGATCATTTTTGAAAACTTTGAATTAAGAAGTGGCGTAGGTCTTGTTTCTCTCTTTTTGAGAAAATTAAGTAATAGAGAAATGAGAAAAAAGTGAATAAAAAATAATGCTTAATTTTTAATTGCGATCACTATTTTTTTGGGGACGATTAAAATTTGAAAGTCCCCAAAGCGAACATGATATATTATTGAATATTTTATTTTTCTCCCGGTCACGCAAGTAGTTGTCGTTATTGATATTTAAATTCCTTTGAAGATAAACTTCCGTAAATATTCAGTACGAAATTTTCTCATTAGGTTTTTTTTTCGAATTTTAGAACTTTTACAAAAAATAAATGGTACGGAAAACCGTACTAGACTTTCTCTTCCTTAATCATTCCATCAGACTACCACCGAATGCAGATGTTGTTCTTCTAAAGNTAGGTCTTGTTTCTCTCTTTTTGAGAAAATTAAGTAATAGAGAAATGAGAAAAAAGTGAATAAAAAAGAATGCTTAATTTTTAATTACGATCACTATTTTTTTTGGGGACGATTAAAATTTGAAAGTCCCCAATTATATTTGGCAACATTGCATTTTTGAATATTTTATTTTTCTCCCGGTCACGCAAGTAGTTGTCGTTATTGATAATTAAATTCCTTTGAAGATAAACTTCCGTAAATATTCAGTACGAATTTTTCTCATTAGGTTTTTTTTCGAATTTTAGAACTTTTACAAAAAAAATGTAAATAATAAAAACGTATTTACGATGGCCGATTCTGCGCATACGCACTACGACTATCTAGAACGCAGAGGTACCCAGGTAAGTAGTATCACATTTCAAAACCTCGGTAACCCCTTATCAGCCTAATTCAATCATGTTTTCTATCCTAAAGGTGTTTTTCTTAAAATCAACAACAGAAAAAGCTCCCAGTTCGGACGGAATCTTCCGTGGTACCCTTAATCCACAAGTGCTCTCCGGGTGGTACGTCTGATAAAATAATTAATCCCAGCCGGGTTATGGAGAGAAGCGAACATGATGACACTGTCCTGAAAATTGAATGTGTGATATGATCCTTGTGGTGCACTCTTCATGGTACTCCCAGCGTCGACGCGTGCGCCCACGGGAGATACAGGATTCCAATTATGGATGGAAGTGCATGACCGGGGTATTTTTTCCATCCCCAAACTCCTATGTCAATAGGGGTAGCCATGGAAGGGATCAGGTGATCATCCTCCCCCCCTCCATCTTTTGTAGGTGATGATTGTATTTATATTTTTTTTTCTTTCTATAGATTATATCCTGACATTTAATTTCACTCTAAGCAAAGGCTATCTTGGACAAGTTGCTGTTAAATCTCATAGGAAGCTAAACAGTGGCGAATGGCAAAAGATATGGATTGATTATAACGAACATCATGTGAGAGTTATGGTCAATACAGATCAGTCGATGGTGGACCTGGCGAGTGATCAGGAATTTGGACCATTTGAAGGATCTATGTTCATTGGAGGCGCCACTGAGTAAGTGAGAAAACTCCATGAGTGTCGTGGAGAATCATTTGAGATATCAAGAGTGTCAATACAGGGTGAATAATTTTAATTCATATAGGGGGACATAAAAAGAATACTTCCAAGGCACTCAAGTGCATGCCAGCCGTAAAAGGAGACTAAAGACAGGGTCGGAAACGATATCCTTTCTATTATCCATGCAGAAACCAAGGGAAAGCTACTGCATTATGTCAAGTATCAACAATTCTTGGAATACTGACTGACTCATAATCTGCGTAGATTACGAGTCAGTCAGTATTCCAAGTGGACTTTGCGTTTTATTTTAACAACTACTTCTCCTCCCCTCCCCCCACAGAGATATTCTTCGCAACAATAGTGATCTTCAAGTTGGTCTCATAGGATGTTTTCGAGGTTTGGTAGTCAATGGAGAAATATTAGATATCTATAATTACATGAGTGTTCATTTGTCCGAAATAATTAAAGACTGTCAGCCATCTTGTGATCCAAATCCTTGTAAAAATGGTGCCTATTGTAAAGAATTGTGGAGTACTTTTCAATGTGTTTGTGAAAATCCATGGGCGTATAATGGAACGTTTTGTGAAACGAGTAAGTAAATGTGATTCATTTTTAACTAACTAGCTGTTTGCCCGTGCTTCGCTACGGACTCTAGCTTTGGCGCCTTAGAGACATAGCTGTACCCGTGCTAATGTGATTTCCCTTACAAAAATCGGAAAAATGGCCGTAACTTGAAAACGGCTGGGCAGTTTTTTTTTTAGCAAACTATGTCCTAAATTAAGGTTTAAAAGGCCACCTAAACTATTTCGCTGTGAGTTGATATGTTGTCGCGACAAAATTTAAAATATCGAACCGTGACCGACTGCATTCGATCAAAAATCGAAAAATTGGCCGTAATTCGAAAGCGGTTCGACATTTTTGATTTCTGATAGTTTTCCTGAGGTTCCTGGCTATGGTTTTTTTTTTGGGGGGGGAGGGGGGTCATTTCCATCAATTTTTCAATATCTCTTACCATTTTGGATAAACAATTATTGATACATACATACAAATAAATATACATCTATCGTTACATTGAATTTTATTTTTATAGACTAGCTTTGTACCCAAATTTCAAGAAGATCAGAGAAAAAAAAACTCTGCCAATGTGACACATGGGTTTATTATTTTACAGTCCAAAAAAATTGATATTTTACGTTTCAAGGTACATAAAACCGAAAAGTCGAATAAAAAAAAATCCGCTCCTCCACCGTGATGGACACTTTTGCCAGTTAGCGTTAACCGATTTTGATGAAATTTGGTATGTATTTCCCATTTGGGGTCTGAAAAGGTTTCACGAGATCACATGCCGGTTATAAGTTATTTCTAAAACCATATAAGTTATTTCTAAAACTTTTCTCTGTGTGAAAGACGTCGTGATCTTTTTCACCGATATCTCTCTGATATTATAGTTCCCAAATTTATTTTGTTCGCAAATTCGACTCTGGGCTTCGGGGACCCCAAAAAAAGAAAACTCGAAATTAACAATTCTATTCCATTAGAATACTTTCATTTTCTTCTTCTTATAGATAATGAAATGTTCTTATTTTTAGATATCAACATTCATGGCGTAACATTCATCAAACCAAATTCTTACATCAAACACAATTATCTCGTCAGCAACATCACAATGACAGACAAATCAACATTCTACAACATTCTGACATCCGATATTTTGCTCAATATTCGAACCTACGATAGTAATTCTCTTATTGTCTACGCCAATGATCATTTGAATAATTTTGTACATTTGTTCATACAAAATGGAAAGACTGTTGTGTTTCTATACAATTATTATAATGAGATAATAAATAATACAGTGCCGTACTCAGGTGAGATATAGTGAGTGGAAAACGTTCCATACTTCTCCTATTTGTTGAGGGGAAATTTAATCGTGACCTTGAACATTTTCTTCAAGGTCGCCTTCAAAGTTATTTCAAGGTCAACTTTTTTTTAAAAAAAAGAACTAGATTTTTTATTTTTGTTCCTGGTATTGAATTTTGTATTAAAATAAATATTTTTTTGCTTAAATTTTTTTTTTGATTTGACTGACAGTTTTAATTGTGACCTTGAACATTTTTTTTCAAGGTCAACTGTTTTTTTTTTAAAAGAACTATATTTTTTATTTTTGATTCCGGTATTGAATTTTGTATTAAAAAAGAATTATTTTTTTACTTATTTTTTTTTCTCGATTTGTCCTGTCAGTTTTGGAGGTAATTTTTACATTGACGTGCTCCTAGTAAGAGATATCAAACATATGAAGTATTATCGGCATGCTCATTTTGAAATATTTGGACATAAATGTGATAATTTGAGTGACAAATCAAGGTTTTATGCATAAATATTTGCAAATCAACGTGCCATAATGCTACACATCTTACATATTTCTTGCTAAGAGCATGTCAAAGACAAAATTATCTCGGAAACCGAAGTCAAATCGAAAAGAGTTATTTCATTATTTCATTTTTAATACAAAATTCAAAACCACAATCAAAAATACAGGGTTCTATTTAAGAAAACAAAGTTGACCTTAAAATTTGTGAACATGATATTGAGAAAAACACGAGCTCTGATCTCAATTGTGTTTAAGCATGAGCTGAAAATACATTTCTATTTGTTTGCTGTCCACAGACCTGAACAGTGGGATCTCAGTCCAGTTAGCAATCATCAGATCATCCAATGAAACCATACTCCACGTGAACGATAAGAATGGATCTGTACCGTACGGTGTCCGACTGATGACGTCATACTCAAACAAACCTTGGATCAATCCAGACAAAGGTAGGTCCTTAGCTATACAAATATTTCCATTGATAATGGAATCTACTGTTAGGAGGTTTTTACGAATCTTGTCTAAATAGACCACTGTAAGGTCTAGAGACTCGAAATTTGGTATGTACGTGAATAGATATAACATAGAACACGGCACGAATCTTTTGTTTGAAATAGAAGCCTCTTGCTGAAACTCGAGATTTAGGCTCTGGGGACCTTGGAACATGCTTTATCATTGAAAACTCGCACCTCACCAAACTGGTAGATACAGCGGTGAACCAATGAATGAGAATCATCACTAGATATTTAAAGTCCACACCAATCAACAAATTGGTACCCATTCGCCGGAATAGCTCCACCCAACATCAGACGTAAAGTAGGAGCCCAAGTTGAACGAAAAAAACAAACAACTGACACCAGACATTCTCTCTATGGGCATATGTCCCAAATTTCCAGACTGAAGTCGAGGTAGAGTTTTATGAAAATCTCCGAGCCCATTAACACCAACGCCGACTCCCGTAAAATCGGATTTGGAAACAACAGCTGCCGGAGCCTCTGATAGACCTGAAGGAGGAATCATTGTTCGGTTATAACCTCCCTTTAGGTATCTGAAAATCTATGAACCGCCCCAGATCTGTCGTTTTAAGATGTAAATACAATTTGTAGAAAAGTGTTCATTCTTAATAATAATTGAATATTTTCAGAGTTTATGTCTCCCCAAATAAAGAAGCAACTTGCTGATGTGTTCATTAATAATAATAATTGAATATTTTCAGAGGTTATGTCTCCCCAAATAAAGTAGCCACTTGCTTATGAGTTCGTTATTAATAATAATTGAATATTTTCAGAGGTTATGTCTCCCCAAAGACCGCCTGCACCTCCAACAGAATATTTTCAAATTAATATTGGTGGATTTGATTCGGACGGTCTTCTTACGAAGTCAATTCCAATCACTGGCTATGTTGGATGCATGCGAGGATTGAAAATTGGAGAGAACGTGATCGATCTTTTTAATCATAGTGGACGTACCAGCAATGAAAATGGTAAGACACCATAGTGGAAATGGTAAGAACTAGCAGTATTGACCCAAAATCCATAAAAATCCTTTCAGTAATCAAGTGAGTTTACGCGATATCACCTATGGACTAATCAAAACTTGTGGCCTCAAAACAACCTATTAACTAACATTTTTTCAACGCCGTCGAGCGGCGAAATTTGAAGCCGTTCTCAAGATATTTAGCTTTAAGTTTAGATATGGTATTTAGGATGTTTGTAGTCATTATGAAATAATTGAAAAAAATTTTTATGTATCAACTACAATGAATTTGATGAGCCACGAGCGCTTTCGTCAGTTACGACATTCTCAAGTGAACTGAAATAATTGAAAAAAAAAAAATATNTGATATATAGAATGTTACCTGATGATACTAATAGAGGTGTAGGTATAATGTATACGGGGTGTTTAATTATTATTGAAAGAGCTCTGGCTTTGGATTCATGTTGTTGTACAAATCCATTGCTCTTATAATGGGTGAATTAAATTTGAAAAGTTCTCTTCTATGTGGTATATGAAATAGCTGTCCCCGTGTGTTTGTAGGTCTGAGTTTTGGTTTCGGAACTTGAATTTGAATTTTTTCTATTAAGTAGGGGCTAGAAATTTTGTTTTGGAGCACGTTTTCGAGAAATTTTATTTGTTCGTTTCGTCTTCTTGCTTCAAGGGGCTCCAGCAAGAGATGTTCTGTGAGTAAATTTTACTCAATATAGTGGGGGAATTTGGGGTAGAACCCGTTCAATTTTCGAAACAGGTAACGAACAAATTTAGATTGTACCCTTTCAAGTTCTTTCGATCCAACCTGGGTGGATGGTGTCCATATGATAGATCCGTATTCCATCACAGATCTTACATAGGCTTGGTACAGAAGTTTAATGGCATCAGGATCCCGGATGTACTTGGAATACCTGATAACCATACCAAGTTTTTATAGCCTTTTTCTGTGATCTCTTGTATATGATTTTTGAAATCTAGGTTTGATTGAAATGTTACGCCTAAATCTTTGTATTGATCTGTATAATCAATCCGGCTATTGTTTATGTAGTACGGATGTCTATATGGGTTAATTTTATTCGTATATATCATGGCGTAACATTTTTTAGGATGAAAGTTTAGACCAATTTTTTGGAGCCATTGAGATAGAGAGGAGTTGAATGCTTTTTGGTTTTTCGCTGTAGCTTTCCTGTTCTTTTCTTCAATTCTTGAAGGACTTTTGTAGACGACTTTGAAAGCGCCTTCTTTTTTTAAAAAAACTCTGCCAATGTGACACATGGGTTTATTATTTTCCGGAGTTTCGGGGCACAATTAGACCCCAGATGGGCCATATATACAAAACAAGTTTGACCGAAAAATAGCCTTTTCCAGGACCAAAGTGGACAAAGTGCATTCTTGCTAAGGGCGGCAAACAAACCTCGTACTCACATGGGAATTTTAAATCACGCGATTTCAAAACCAGGTATTGGACCCGGTAACAATGAGATATTTTCACTTTTGGTTTTATATTTTGATGAGTTCTATCACAGTGGCCTTGGGGAACCCTGATTCAATTCCCGGCAGAGTCAAAACATTTTCGACTTTGTGATTTTGGCGTGCACCTAGCCTCGTGTGAACAGCTACTTTCATGTGAGTAGCAAAATTATCGGAGTAAACAGATCGACGAAATTTGGTATATATGTTTAGGACATGAAGGAAATTTGTTGTATAGTTTTTGGGGGCCCAATTTTGTGTGTTTTGAAAATTGTTTTTATCTTTTGTTGTAGAAATGTAAAATTTCGATATGTTATGGCTGGTGTTAAGGGCTTTTCGATTTTGAAAAATTTGATGCCCAGGGGCCCAATATTTTGTTTTTTGAAAATATTTTTTTAAAATTTGATTAAGATATTTTTTTCTAACGTGAACACCTTATCATCTTGTTGAATATGTCCTTTAAGATGACTTACCTTATATATATTATATTTTTACAGAAGCTATAGGTCTACTTAACAATGGATGTAAAATGAAATGTGATGAAAAGCCATGCAAAAATAAAGGAATTTGTATTGAAGACTTTCAACATGGCGAAAGTTCGTGTAATTGTGAACATACGTCTTACTATGGTGAATTTTGTGGTCAAGAAAAAGGAGCAGATTTTGGTGGCGATTCAGTTATGACGCGCAAATATGTTTTAGAAGGAGCTGTTAATTATATTAAAGTGCAATTAGCTTTCTCTAGTAATGAGAGACGAGGGAGGAGTATGGCGTTGATATTAATTCAGACGGAATATGAGTGAGTACATTATTTCATTCTAGTAATGAGAGACGAGGAAGGAGTATGGCGTTGATATTAATTCAGACGGGTCAGAAAGGATATCTTTTGTCAGAAAGGATATCTTTCAAAAAGCTCAGCTGAGGCTTAGGTGCGCGGGCTGATATAGCCCTAAAGAGGAATCTATCACAAGAATATACGTGAACAAACCTGCGTGGCCACCCACTAAGTAAAACCTTACTGGACGTTGCTTAACTTCAGTGATCTAATGGGAACTAATATATTCTACTTACCATAACAGCTAGCTGGCTGTAAGATAGATAGTTAATATGGATATTTGCGATTGTCATACAAAAAATTTCGTTTTCGCACATTTCTGAAGGTCCTAGGTGATACACATATTTTTTATTTTTTGTAGAAATGGGAAAATTCAACGCACAATAGACGTAAAGTCAAATATCTAATCTCACGCAATTTTATATCTTTTCACAGGCGGAGTTACTATCTCTTATTGGCGTTAAATGAAGGTGGTCAACTTTTATTTGAAGAAGATCGAGAAGGTGATGGAGGTGCTTTTGCAGCAAGAGTTCTAGACCGAAACTTTGTAGATGGAGCCCGGCATTCTGTTTATTACAAACGACAAGGAAATATATCAACATTATTAATTGATAGAGAACCAGTTTCCTTATTACCAATTCCAGTACTCACTATATCAGAAGTTCCGCATGAAGTTAACACTACTGAAGGTAAGATTGATAGAGAACCAGTTTCCTTATTACCAATTCCAGTACTCACCATATCAGAAGTTCCGCATGAAGTTAACACTACTGAAGGTAAGATTGATAGAGAACCAGTTTCCTTATTACCAATTCCAGTACTCACTATATCAGAAGTTCCGCATGAAGTTAACACTAATGAAGGTAAGATTGATAGAGAACCAGTTTCCTTATTACCAATTCCAGTACTCACTCTATCAGAAGTGAGTACTGGAATACTGAAGAACTGACACATATGCAATTTTGTTTACAAACCCAAAACAATCAGAATTTGATCATACTACATACACACACATAAAAAAAGAATACAAATTAAATAAGCGCGGCAAACCAACCACAGTGCAAGATAGAAGCTGGTTGGTTTCCTTGGTCTGTTCTAGGCCAATTTGGTTTGCTCTGTTTGTTGACAATGAAAAATCGTCTCTCGATCTTCTGTTTCACTTTACGGATCTGGATCCGAGAAGGAGTAATTGGCTCCCTTTTAATTTTTTTAACCAATTTTAACACAATTTGACAGGTTAGGAAACGTTTTTAACGGCCATATTTCTGTTGCATATGTATAACCGCCCAACATGGATCCATGACGGCCAATAAAAAGCGAGTAAAAAAAAAAAAAAAATCAAAAGGGATCCAATTTACTCCTCCCCGGATAGAGACCCTCCATTTTACATCATCCGCATATCTAATATTGCGTTTTATAAGTATAGATATAAAATTCTCGTGTCACTGTGTTTGTTACCATACTCCTCCGAAACGGCTTAACCGATTTTAATGAAATTTTGTATGTACATTCGGTCTGCGAATATATTTTTAACCATAATTTAATAGAATTGAACACCAAGTTTGTTGGGTAGGATGTGATTTGAGTAGTATTGGGTTAGGTTCCAAAAAAATAAAATGCGTGTTGAAGTCTGCGTAAGATTCA
>CM022876.1:25690806-25704581 GCA_012654025.1 Pachypsylla venusta | reverse complement strand
TAAGGAAGAGAAAGTCTAGTACGGTTTTCCGTACCATTTATTTAATTAAAATTCGAAATCTAAGTAAAATCGTACCTCGCGGAATCATGAATTTTTCTTCGATATAAAACCAAGAGTGTAGATATGCTGAATCACGTGTTACCATTGGTTTTTCATTTTTCATACTCTTTTATACCCTCGGCGTTTAATATGCGAGATTCTGAGAGGACAACAATTTGAACACTTACTGTATAGGACCACGTGTGAAAAATGGAAAAACTAAAGCTACCAGGAAAACTACACTGGTTTGTTTGATGTATTACAAACTTGGTTTTATCCCGAAGAAAAATCCATGATTCCGCGGGGTTGATCAAAGTATCAACTGTTGTGTTGATTGTGTGAAGAATTTGACTAAATTCTGAATATTAAATTAAAAATATGGGGTTCTATATAAATATCGAGAATTGGTGCCTATTTCACTACTTTTGGGACACCCTGTAGAAATTTTGATTACGTCAATAAATGGGTGAACTTATGTTAGAACTACCCTGAGTCTGTAGCTGATAAAAATCCGTTCCGGGTCTTTTAGAACACTGTATACTTGAAATGATAGTGAAAAATGCAAGGGTGCGGGAGTCATAATCTTTATACATATACATATTTGATAGCGGATTCTTATAATTTAGTTTAGTTTCATCACCCATGTGGAACTCTAACCCACAACCCAAACGGGGGCGGATCCAGAAGAGATATTTGGTGGGGGGACCAGGGTAATTAAATACCTACCTAAATTTATAGTGTGTCGATTAGGAATGATTTTATTCTCAATGCGAATATAAACGTTAATATTAGACATTAAAATTAATGCGATGTTTTCCCATTTTAGAGAATCTCTCCAACACTTCTTCCGATGTTTTCTCATTTTAGATAATCTCTCCAACACTTCTTCCGATGTTACCTCAATGTTATAACGCGACGCAATGAAGAAAAAATCCTTTCAGCACGAGCACTTGTGGCTGGTATTGTACATTAAAGGTTTNTTTTTTGTTTGCTATAAAGTCGGCAAAGTTAACCAAGAATTGCGTTTCATAGAAACTCAACAACACCTCCTGACGCCTTTCTTTGGGAGGGCGCTTTCCCATCTGTGGATCCGCCACTGTTCCCAAAAGCTTCCAACATTTCAAAGTTGTTCTCTCTTCTTATTTCAGGTTCACTGATCAACAAAAGAGTTCCTGGCGCTACGACACCATTTTTTCTCAACGAACATTTGAGGACTTACAGTAATCCAATCAGTTATTTAGGAACGCCTGTCACCAAAACTAAAAGCAAAGAATCAGTCATTTCACTGGATTAATGAAGTGAAATGAACAATTGACGTGGAACGTCGGAAATAACGGGTTTTTGGACCCCATAGCTCCAAATATTTCCAAACTTCAAATATGACCCAAAATAGGAAAATATGGCCCAAAAGGAATAACAATTGACGTGGAACGTCGGAAATAACGGGTTTTTGGACCCCATGGCTCCAAATATTTCCAAACTTCAAATATGACCCAAAATAGGAAAATATGGCCCAAAAGCAATAGAAAATGACATATTTGATCTTTATTTTGGGTTTTGGGTTCCTGTCAGAGGATTGTTTTGGGCCAAAATATGTCCAAATTTTCTGCACGATTACAATGCTTTATCTTCTATAGGAAGAGAAAGTAAAAAGTACAAGTTTAATAATGGGAATCGTTTTTTACCTCGTTCCAATATCACTTATCGTTTACGAGTTTTGGGGGCGAACACACACACAAAAAAAAAAAAAATCTGGAGCCCGAGAATTTTTTGTGTTTTAAAAAAATAAAAACTCCATTAACAAACGTATAATATGTATTATTCAAGTATTGTTAGTGACTGTGATTGCGTTAATCGACCATGCCTCGATGATATGAACATTAATTTAAAAAACACATTTATTCTCATTTTTTTATCTAATCTTATCGACACAAAGATTGAGTACCTACACAGTTAGTTCTAAATATAGAAAATTATTATCTTTGTTTTTTCTTGCTTATTTTCTTTTTTCACTTTTCTATTATTTTCCCGTTCTATCACCTACAGAAGAAATCAATCCCAAGCCATTCTGCTTTTACTACAGTCACTTACTAAATAATAAAATTCGGTAACAAGCCTCATGGTCTGTACTACAACCACGTGAAAAACTATTCTATATTCTATTCCAAGCCATTTTGTCTGTAATATAACCACGTGTCAAATAATTCCAAGCCATTTTGTCTGTACTACAACCACGTGCAAGAATATTCTATTTCAAGCCATTTTGACTGAACTATAACCACGTCACAAAGAATTCTATTCCAGGTCATTTTGTATGTACTATAACCACGTGAAAAAGTATTCTATTCCAAGCCATTTTATCTGTACTATAACCACGTCCAAGTCATTTTGTCTGTACTACAACCACGTGAAAAAATTTATATTTCAAGCTATTTTGTCTGTACTATAACCACGTGCCAAATAATTCTATTCCAAGCCATTTTGTCTGTGCTATAACCACGTGTCAATGAATTCCATTTCTATCCATTTTGACTGAACTTTAACCACGTCACAAAGAATTCTATTTCAAGGCTTGGATTACCAAGCCATTTTGTCTGTACTATAACCACGTGCCAGAGAATTCTATTCCAAGCCATTTTGTCTGTACTACAACCACGCGCAAGAATATTCTATTTCAAGCCATTTTGTCTGTACTATAACCACGTGCCAAATAAATCTATTCCAAGCCATTTGGTCTGTACTATTACCACGTGTTAAAGAATTCCATTTCTAGCCATTTTGACTGAACTATTATAACCCACGTCACAAAGAATTCTATTTGAAACCATTATGCCTGTACTATTATTAATGACGTAATCATATTTTTTGGAAAAAGAGAACTCCTTTTGATTCTACGCTCCTAATACAAATTCTTAAATTTTCACCACTATTTTACTCTACTAACCCGTCAAGTGCTGCCACCTAAGTGGATTTTTCACGAACTAATTTGATTTTTGAGCCAAGAAATTCTATTTCAAGCCATTTTGCCTGTACTATTATTAATGACGTAATCATATTTTTTTTCTTTAAAAAAAGAGAACTCCTTTTGATTCTATGCTCCTAATACAAATTCTCAAATTTTCACCACTATTTTACTTTATACTAACCCGTCAAGTGCTGCCACCCAAGCGGATTTTTCACGAACTAATTTGATTTTTCAGATATTCCAATTAGTTCATTTTGAATCCGCTTAGGTGGCAGCACACGCCAGCACTATAATATCTGAATTTATTCTTGAAAATCTAAAATTTTGTATTAGGATAATATTTATAAAAGGAGGTCTCTCAACTTAATAAAATATTTGTGACGTCATCGTTTACAGACCATTATTTATAGTTCATTTAAAATCCGCTTATGTAGCAGCACAATACAAACCCTGAATGACCATAATATTTATTGTTTGAGCCGTTATTAAAATGGCTTTTATTTTTCGACTAATATTATAATACACAAATCTGTTTGTCATTCTAGCACGCAGCATGATTTTTTTTTTACATAGAAATTGGTTGGAAAGTGATGGGCTTCTTTTTATTCTNTAATAAAATATTTGTGACGTCATCGTTTACAGACTATTATTTATAGTTCATTTAAAATCCGCTTATGTAGCAGCACAATACAAACCCTAAATGACCATAATATATTGTTTGAGCCGTTATTAAAATGGCTTTTATTTTTCGACTAATATTATACATATACAAATCTGTTTGTCATTCTAGCACGTAGCATGATTTTTTTTTTACATAGAAATTGGTTGGAAAGTGATGGGCTTCTTTTTATTCCAAAATTATACAGACACCATTGCAATACAAGGTTCTAGATAAAAATATTTTTCTGCATTACGGAGCAACGGATGGACGTATTTTTTTGCTCCCCTACATGATATCAGCCAGGGAATAACTTTGACTAATTTTTGTTTGGAAATTAAGATTTTAAATTAAGATTTAAAAAAACTGAATGTAGGTACATCTATTTTTTTATTATTTATATGTAATATTATTATGAAAAATATGTGCTATAAAAAATATTTTAAGAATAATAAATTAATATGAGAAGGTAACTTATCACACAAAAGATATACAGGGTGAGTCATTTTAATTAATCGGGTGGATTTTATCGAAAAAGTTTCATTTTACAAAAAAAAAAAAAAATACNACGAAATATTCCTTTTTTTTTAGGGGAGATAATATGGTAACCTTGAAATTTCTCCCAAAGGTCGCATTCAAGGTTATTTCAAGGTCAACCTTGTTTTATAAAGGAACTTTATATTTTTGATTGTCTTATTAAATTTTGAATAAAAAAATTTTGTTAAAAAAATCTATTCGACTTATAGTTTTCGAGATAATGTTATCTTTGTCGTGCTCTTAGTAAGAAATATCTAACATTATAAGCACGGCCATTTATAAATTTTTGGACATAATTTATAAATTTTTGGACATAGTGAAACACCAAGTTTTTATGCATAAATATTTCCAAATAGCGTGCCACTATGCTACACATGTTATTAAAGAGCATGACAAAGACAAAATTATTACGAAAACTTAAGTCAAATCGATTTTTTTTAATACATAATTGAATAGTACAATCAAAAATAAAGAGTTCTATTTTTTAAAAAACTTTGAATGCTACCTTTGACATACAATTTCCTTATAAATCATTTAATTTTTCGTAAAATTTAAGTATGTATGGTTTTTTTTTCTGAAAAAATGAACCGTTTGCGGGAAAACCCACCTTATTAATGAAAAATGACATCCTGTGTACAGGGTGTTTCTAAATGCTCGTAAAATAATTCTGGGTGTTACTCTCAGACCTCTCGAGACGGGGGGATTGAAATAACAAGTCCATGTTTTACATTGACATGTTTTTTTTCCATCCCAAGTTTATTTTTCATTTACCGTCGTTTTATTTTGAGTTGAAGTATAACTCGTGGAATTATTTTACAAGCGTTTAGAAACATTCTAGCTTAAAAATACAATAAATATGTTATTGTCCTTTTCTCAAAATAAAGTTCAGGTTTAAATGGGCGGTCCATTTCAAGAGGACTGTGACACATTATTTTATAGATTTAATAATTTTTAATAAAAATCTAAAATTATAAAAACTTAACCACTAATCTACTTTTTTTCTATTGGTCATTGGTAATTCGAGACGGGGTGTTTTACCCTCTGTTCACTGAAAGCTTAAAAACCAGCTATTCACATTGACCTGAACCACCTACCTGGGTTCGCCGGGAACAGCCACCATCGGAAACTAGACAGATTAGGAAACGCGGCTCCAATATACGTGGTCAATCGTCACCTAGTAAAACCTGGCTGGACATTATGGAAGCGGCATATCAACGGCAATACTGGACAAGAAACGAGGGATTTTCAGACAGGCGGGATCTTTCCCATTTGCGGCTTGCAATTTGTAATATCCCTGCAACCACCTCTTTTGTTTTGTTTTTTTATGTTACTTGTTAGCTTTTTTGACATATTTTAACCCAACTAGACAGGTTAGGAAACGTTTTTAAGGCCATGCCTTGATGAGCAATCTTGCTTGAGCACGCCACTTTTTGAAAGTGATTAAAAAGGGGAAAAATATTAAAGAGATTAAAAGTGATGGGATTTGGGAAAAAGGGATTTTTCTTGTCCAGGATTCCCTGTGATATGCCGCACTCGGACTTTATTAAACTTTATTGATCTTAGGAAATAAGTTAATTCAGTTTGATATTTTAAAGGTTTTAGTTTGAGGTTACAGCTCTGATCAAAAAATAATTGAAGTAAAAAGTTCTTATTTTCGAGCGTACCACGCATCATTGGCCCTACCGAGGTGTATCAACTTCGTGAGGACTACTGAGTAACTGTTGATGGTTACAGTGTAACGGCAAAAGAGTTTATAACTTAGGAAACAGAAACATCTTTCAAAAGCTAGCACATGTGTAAGTGTATGTCTTTCCCTCAAAATTTTATAAAACTTTGGAACTATTATCTTCCTCGAACAGAGAATTATTTGAAAGAAGATAGAGATATCGACCGAGCGAGCACAATTGTATTTTGATGAGGGAATCTAAACATTGAAAAAAATAATTCTGCAGTTTTATTTTTTTAAAAGCAAACAATTGTACNTGAAAGAAGATAGAGATATCGACCGAGCGAGCACAATTGTATTTTGATGAGGGAATCTAAACATTGAAAAAAATAATTCTGCAGTTTTATTTTTTAAAAGCAAACAATTGTACTTCGCTCTATACGAAAAGGCTATTACGAGAAAATGGGTCACCCTTATATTCATGTTATGACGCCATATACTCTCGTATTCATGTTATGACGTCATACAACAAACATAACAAAATAAACAATTAAAACAAAAACAAAAGATGCAAAAACAGCAAAGAAAACAAATAAGAAAGAATAGAATGAATCATCTTCAGGATGATTTTGAATAAACTTTTGATGATCTAACCAAATTTCAAACATATCCTCTTGAATTGATGACTTTTTACGTTTAGATGAAGAATTGGTTCGAAATGGTTTAGAAAGTGGTTCAGCAGAACATCGAATATCGCTGGAACATAAATGACATGATTTTTTTACTTCAGACTTATTAAGTGAATGATTTTTTGATTCTTCTTTTAAATTGTTTAAAGATTCTACTGGTGATTTAATTGAACTTAAATTTGTTGCCGAAATAAAGGACACGTTTGTTCCATTTTTATCTTTCACTGTAAATTCTGGGTTTTCAGTGTCTATAGAATGGACGATTTCCGATTTTTTTCTCATTGAATTCAAATTGAACAGTTCGTCAATAATATTCGGATCGAATATATTTGTTCCATTTTTGTTTTCAATTGATCTGTCATTGCTCTGTTGATCTGCACGAGATGGATCTTTAATTTCATTGATTGTTTGATTTTTGATAATCTCATCATCAATATGTTCTTCTTCTATTCTATCAAATGTTTTAAGTATTTCATTGGCAATAATTTCATATTTTTCATCATTTCTTATTCCATTAAGTTGTGCTTCATTGAATTTATCATTAACTTGTTGGACTGCATTTGATACGTCTTTCATCGCATTATTTTTTATGACATTTTCTTTTATTTTTCTTTCCGTTTGGTCTATAAAATTCTCTGTACTATATTTTTTAGAATCATTCAATGGATCCACAAGATCTCGATTACCCTTTATAATATGATCAATACTTATTTCATTTTCGTTGTTGTTTTGAGGAAAGCTATTCGACATTTCTTTACAACTTTCTCTATCATTCTTTTCATTTTCACGTTGAACAAAATTAATTTCAGTTTTAATTTCACCGATGACACTGAAATTCGACTTGTCGATTATTTGAACTATTTTCTTTTCACTTTTATCCATACGACTATTACTGTCTACTCCTAATTTGTCTTTCAATGATTTCATTAAGTTTTCATGTTTATTGATTGATTGATTTCCAGAGAATTGTTTATTAATTGAAATATTCCTTTTGTGTTGAGGTTTTGGTGGTAATTTAATTACTTTGATTCTATCTTTTTTAATATCTTCATGTTCTATTGTGGCAATAGTTTCTATAATGTTTGTCTTATTTTTGTTTTCTTTTTCATTAATTATCCAATATTGTTCTTGTTTTAATGCCAAAGGTATTTGTTTTCCTCCTTTTGAATAGTCATACTTTTCTTTATTTTTCTTCGCAAAATCTTCTCTTACCTTTCTATTGATATTATCAATATTCTTATTATCTTTGAGGATAGGATTTCCTTTCTTTTTATCACTATTTTCTATATTCTTGCGACCGTTTTGTATATCTTTCACAGTATTTTCTTTTATAAATAAATTGTCTAATTTTTCGTAGTTGAACTGATTTTCATTTTCGAAAACTTGTTTCTTTCTATTTTCTATAATCAGTTTGTGAGAAGACATTTGATCTTTGATTTGTTCATTACTTTCAACTTGTACTTCTATATTTTTCGATACATTTTCATTACATGATTTTACAGATTCTTGTTCATTCTGTTGATTGGATATACATATTTTTGGAATTTTATATTGGTTTGTTTCGTTTTTTGTTCTCGTTATACTATCATTTTCCAAACTTGAAATGTTTTCATTATTTTTTACGTTTTTTTCATTATAATTATTTTTGTCTCTGTGTTGATTCTTTCCATTGTCTGTTTTATTTCCTCTCTCATATTCACACTTCTTCTGTCTATCATATTTACTAATTCCATCTCTCCAATCATTATCATACTTTCCTCTATCTCGTTTATCATAATAATCTTTCTTGTCAAATTGTTTTTGACTTCTCTCAATAGTTCCTATATTATCAAATATTGTTATAATTTTAGATACTTGATGATATGTTTCATCTATAGATTTATTTCTTTTACTTTCTGTATTGAATATACTTAAACATTGATTTTTAATAAAATCATAAGAATTTCTTCTTCGTTTACATTTATTCGAATATTCAAAGTTTTTATTATTTTCTTCATTATTGATAACATGTAATGTATTGTAATTATCTATATTAGGAAATTTAAATTCGTTTGGTTTTTGTATATTCAATGGAGTTGGTTTTAAATTGAAATGAATTTTATTTGGACAATGATGGTGATCACAACCAAGTTTGGTTTTTAATTTCTCAAAATTTTCTCGTCTTTGAACATTCGTTGGTGATAAAGGATTAATAGTGTTTGATGAAAGTTGATGTTTTCTGTTCTTGTTATGAATGAGGTTGACATTGTTACTATTTTCGTTACTTTCTACCTGTTGATAGTGTTGATTACTTTCCAACTGTTGATAGTTGTTATTTACTTGTCGTTGATTAATGTTTTGAGAATGTCGTCTATGATGATTACCATTGGTTTGTTCTTGTGTAGAATTGTTCTGTGTTTGGTTTGATATTGGCAACATTTGATGTTTGCATTTGGTTCCAGATTCATGTCATTCATTTATATGGCTTGATTCTAATTTTGATATGTCATAAATTACCTGAAATTTAAAGAAAAAAAAAATCAAATATATTGATTGATGATACTTTAGATAATAGGTCGTGTCAATTAATAACCTCGGTGACATATGACTTTGGTAGTGTCATACTCCTTTCTCAGGTCTGCTAACTCTTATATATTAAATATTTCCTTGAAATCTAAATCTTCATTCTGGCTTCTATAATATATCAAAACGCCCTCGCAGATTATTTTCGTTATGGTGATTTTTTCGACATGTTTTTTTAAGTATTTTGTTACTAATTCATCCCAAGCACACCATCTACTTGGATTGTTCCTCGGTATATATTCATCAGTTCTCGTCCAGTAGTAGCTCATAATTTCTTCATTTACCAAGTTTGGTGTTCGGTAAGAGTTTTTTATTTAGTGTTTGTTTTTAGGTCGTAAATCATCAGGTCTGGTTTTTTTATACAGCAGATTTTAAACTACATTCGCTGAAGACTTGCAAACCAGTTACCCTCATCCAGCCTGGGTTGGGCCAGGAATAGCCCGCATGAAGAGTTCGTCAACCTACGTGGTCATCCACTTAGCAAAACGTTGGACGATGTTTTGGATTTCAGTGATCTAACGGGAACGATACTAGTGTATTCATCTTGCTATAGGTTATGTGGTTTTAAAAAATGCACTATTTTCTATTGCACACTGTAAAGTTCCTCTATAGCCGTCCCATCCCAACTTACTTCTAATAAAGTTGAATTGCTCCAAGCTTGAGTTTTACATGATCCCGGACACTCCTTGCCATCTTTGTTTGTCAACTCTGGAAGTCCTCTCCAGGGAGATGTATTTAAATGAACAAAATGTCGTGCTAAGAAAGACCGGATTTGAGAGATTGTTTCGTTTAACTTATGAGGTTCAGAAAATTGTAATTTGGCACGCAAGAAAAATCCAACTGGCCATAACCATTCCTAGAAAGATAAAGAAAATAAATAAACAAATATTATTAAACTGGTTGCAGGTCTCTAATGAGACCACAATAATTATCACTGCGACCTGATATCCAGATCTATTGTGACCAGCGGCGGAGATGAGTGAGTAGTATTCATCTCCGAGTATATACAGGGTGTCCCAAAAGTCCGAGACCACCTGAATATCTTTTGAACGACTTTATGTGGAGTTTTGAAATTTTGCATGGTATTATATCCCAAATTAAACCCATGTGGCCCCCAGTGTGATACATTTTCAGAAAGACAATAGAATTAGAAGTGCTTTTCAAAAAATATTACGCGCCTAGCGTGTTTAATTTCAAAATGGCGGCCATTTGCAATGGGATATTGAATGATTCTATAGGACACCAATGTCGAGGAACCTGTTTTTTAGACATAATTCGCCTAGTTTTAGACACTCCGCCTACTTTTAGAAATAATTTGCCTAGTTTTAGACACTCTTGGAAGTCATTTCTTGGAAAATTCAAATGACCGCCATTTTGAAACCAAACACGCTAGATGAGTAAATTTTTTTTGCAAAGTACTTCTAATTCTATTGTCTTTCTGAAAATATATCACAAGATGGGGGTTCGTATTTAAAAAACAAAAGTTGGACCCTCTGGGGTCCACATGGGACCCACCCCTGAAAAATTGGTCACACCATCAGGTGGCTTAATTTTGGATATAATACCATACAAAATTTCAAAACTCCACATAAAGCCGTTCAAAAGAAATTCAGGTGATCTCGGACTTTTGGGACACCCTGTATATAAAAATGAATGTTTGTTTGTATGTCCTTTATGCATTCCTAAACCACTCATCCGATTACTATGAAATTTTCGTGAGTTGTTGGGACCATGTCCGGGATGGTTTCGGTCCAAAAAAACAAACAAAAAAACAACAACATATTTTGTAGGCGGGGCCACGTGAGGCCACCATCTTGGAATTTCACTTTTCCTCAATATATTCAGAACCGCTTAAATTTTTACAACTACACTTTTGTGAGTTGCTATACGCCTGAACATGAATGGCTTTTGATAATTTTTAGTCATATATTTTGTGGGCGGGCCATATGAGGCCGCCATCTTGGAATTTCACTTTTCCTCAATATATTCAGAACAGCTTAAACTTTTGTGAGGTGCTTTAGGTTTGAACTTTAACAGCTTTTGATCACTTTGAGTCATATATTTTGTGGGTGGGGTGCATCCGCCATCTTGAATTCCTGTTTTCTCTCAATATTTTGAGATCCGCTTGAGTTATGGCGGTCTAAATTTTGTGAGTTGTTACACGGTTAGTCCTTAGAAACTTTTGATCACTTTGAGTCATATATTTTGTGGGCGGGGCCAAGTGAGACCGCCATTTTTGATTTTCGCTTTTCCTCAATATTATGAGAACTGTTTAAGTTATTGCAACTAAATTTTTGTGAGATGCTATACGCCTGAACTAAACGGCTTTTGACCACATTGAGTCATATATTTTGTGGACAGGACCATTTGTGACCGCCATCTTGGAATTTGGATTTTCCTCAATATTTTGAGAACCACGTAAATTTTAGCGACCAAACTTTTGTGAGTTGCTTTACGTCTGACCCTGAGGTAGGGCCTTAGCTGAGACACACGCGACGGAGCATACGCAACCCACGTTTTGCGACGCAAGTCATGCAACACACGAATTTTTTACCAGCGCATGCTGGACGTAGCATACGCGGCACACTTATGCCATTTAAAGACATCTTGAATCAATAGTTGCGTCGCGTGTGTCGTCAAATCTGTGTCTGTACTACAAACTGTGACATGCCGGCACACGAGTGTGCCAGGCACGCATGCGTCTCAGCTTGCGCGGTACCTGAATGGCTTTTGATCACATTGGGTCATATATTTTGTGGGCGGAGCCATGTGAGGTTATTAGCTTGGAATTTCACTTTTCCTCAATATTTTTGAGAACCACTTAGGTTATAGGGACCAAACATATGTCACATTCTACACGTATGCCCTGGAGGTCACTTCCAGCCATATATTTTGTTGACGGGGCCATGTGAGGTCACCATCTTGGAAAATCTTTTTTCCTCAAAATTTGAGAAGCCTTTAAGCTTATTTTTTTTTTTAAAAAAATGCGTTTGAGGTCAACACAGGTTGAGAAAATTTGAATATTCTATTCGCAACCCAATATTCCATCCCAACAGAACCCCATATATATTATGTGGTATAGTTAGGTGTAAGTTGGGCTTTGCTTCGCTGATATAATGGTATTGAAGTGGTAGTTCCGACTCAAAATCATAGAACTGACCTAAACACCACCAAGTTTGTTGGGTAGAACGTGTTGAGAGTAGTATTGGGTTAGGTTCCAAAAAAAANAAGTTAAAAAAAAAAAAAAAAAGATGCGTGTTGAAGGCTGCGCAAGGTTAGGCTGGATCTACAACCCAGCAGGCTTCAACACGCATTTTATTTTTTTTGGAACCTAACCAAATACTACTCCCAACACGTTATGCGCAGCTTAACAACCCGTTACTATTCCCCATTTTGTACATAGGTTTACAAACGTGTAGGTAATATGTAATCTATATGTGGTATGCTCCGAACGCGTTTAAACGGTTGTATATATATTCGTGAGCTAAATTCCTCTTTGGGGCTATGTAAGCCCCTGCACCTAAACCTCTTATGGGCTTTTTGTGCTTAAAAAAAAAAATTAAACGGTTGTACCTCGGTAAAATGATAACTAATGTAAAAGTCAGATTTATTCTCATTTTTTTCTCTCATCTTCTCGAAACAAAGTTCGTCGGATATCAGCTAGTAAACAATAAATTTGTGAAAATAAACATTTCGACGTTCAATTTATTGAGGTCTGGGAGGCGGGACGATCACCGCCCCCTCCCCTGCTTCTGATTCTCACTGATTCAATGTATTTGTTAGGAATAAAAGCACACTCACCGGTCCATTATGATAGTTAAATCCATGCGCCACGGTTGCGTCGGTAGAATCGTTGTCATTGAAGTAGTCTCCGCGGTATGTCCAATCCCCAGGATCTAAAGTACGCATACCCATGCCGGGTCCTATCAGAGTAGATTCAGCAATGGCAAGAGCTGTACGGGCATTACTTGGTGTAAACAGTTCGGGGGCCTGAAAAAAAAAATCCATTTATTAAAAAAAAAAGGAAGCTGTTTGTGCTATTATGTCACAACTTTGGTGCCCATTGCAGCATTGTAGGATTTTTCACATACCTATCAATAATTATCCAATTACTTTGATTTTTTCTATTTTACCTACAAGGCTGAAACCGGGTCGCTATGCGCATTTATGTTCATAGCCACTCATTGTCCTCACGAGGCTGAGTGGGCCCTGAAAACATCCAAACCACAGTGAAAAATGTTTGTTCCTGCCAGGATTCGAACCTGCATCTTCCGAGTGCAAGACTAGTGCAGTGACCACCGAGCCATGGGCGCTGTTTGGAATCCAGCCAGCATGAACAAAAAAATCCCCCCCCCCTCAAATGTTGATATTTTACGTTTCAGTTACATAGAAGGTATTGACGAAAATGGGACTGACATACCAAATTTCATTACTTAAAAGCGTTAAGTAGCAAAAGTACCGCTTGCCGTAAGCGGTACCTTTGCAGGACGATTTTTTTTCTTTCTATTTTTGGATTTGGCGTGCTTACCTTAAAACTTAAAAATATCAAATATTGTTGGACGTAAAATACAGCCAGTATATTAATTGTATCATAAGTGTTAACAATTCACAGGATATCGTGTGTGGTATCGATTCTTGCATCAAATTTAAACAATATTA
>CM022876.1:25654228-25670972 GCA_012654025.1 Pachypsylla venusta | reverse complement strand
CAGTTAACATAGAGAGTCAATCTCCATTCTTCGTTCTTAGTCGATTCATCATCAGTCGAGTCAAAGGATGGAGGTACACTGTTAACATGGAGAGTCAATCTCCATTTTTCGTCCTTAGTCGATTCATCATCAGTCGAGTAGAAGGATGGAGGTTAACAGTTAACATAGAGGGTCAATGCCCATTCTTCGTCCTTAGTCGATTTCGATTCATTATCAGTCGAGTCGAAGGACGGAGGTTAACAGTTAACATAGAGAGTCAATCTCCATTCTTCGTCCTTAGACGATTCATTATCAGTCGAGTGGAAGGATGGAGGTTAACAGTTAACATAGAGAGTCAATCTCCATTCTTCGACCTTAGTCGATTCATCATCTGTCGAGTCGAAGGATGGAGGTTAACAGTTAACATGGAGAATCAATCTCCATTCTTAGTTCTTAATCGAGTCGAATGATAATGAATTAAATTATTCGAAACTAGCTTCGAATTCGATTCATCATCAGTCGAGTCGAAGGTTAACATAGAGAGTCAACCTCCATTTTTCGTCCTTAGTCGAGTCGAATGATAATGAATCGAATGATTCAAAACTAGTTTTTTCATAAATAATTATAAATAGCGTTTATGGTCTTTTGCTTTAGTTTATTTTAAAGTTAACATTTTTTAACACTTGTCTTTAACATGTTATTCAAAGATTTGACCCACACATCCGTTCTTCCTAGGTTCCTCCCAGATGATACAACTTACCGGAATGGGGATAGTCCCCTTTTTTATTTAATTCTTTCAGCCATCTTATCGTTGCTTTCGACAAACCAATCAACTCAACCGCTGATCCGTCTCTTGGTGTAGCTGGACGACCTCTGTTATCTGCTTTCTCACTGGACCCCATTTTATCCATCCATGTTCCACAATTCCATTTGTTGCCACCAAATACAAATCCTAAAAAGAAAAATCGTAGGTATAATTAAAAAAAAAATGGGTTCATGTACTTATGTACGCGCGTGAGAAGTTATACTTCTTTTTAAAAATAAATTTAATAATATTTCAAAAAAACATACTACCCCACCCAGGATTGAACTCAGAACTAGAGATTATAATCCCGAACCTTCTTGACAATCCCGAAGTTTCGGAACTAGAACGATCACAATCCCGGGATTAGAAAAAAATTGGGAACCTTCCAAAAATCAAGTAAAAGTAGGTATTTACTACACTTGCGTGCACAAAAACTGCATAACTCCATTTTGTTTCAAATAAGGTCTCTATCTCTGTTGTTATACTACGCAGAATGGTGTAAGATATGAATTCTGAAAGGAAATATTCTCAACTTTCAAATAAAAGTTTCCATTTTGTAATCCCGCTCATTAAAAAGCCTAAAAAATACTTTGGCTATAGGGTGTGAGAAAGGGAAGAAAACGCATCAATGCTAAAGGTAAAAAATCACAATGAATGTATTGTTAATTTGGGTTCTTTAATGTAATCAGTACTTGATATTGCCTCCTCTGGGTCTTATTACTGCTCTCATCCGATTTGGCATTGATTTGATCAGGAAAACAATTTCTTTTGGAAATCGTTCCCATTTTTCACTAAGGACGTTCTTCAGTTCTGCGACGGTTTGGGGAGTTGGATCCCTTGCTCTAACATCTCTTTTCAATAGATCGCAAAAATTTTCAATTGGGTTCATGTCCGGACTGAGCGCAGGCCACTCCATTGTCTCAATATTCACCAAGTTCAGATATTCTCTGACACAGATTGCTGTGTGAGGGCGTGCATTATCTTGCACGAGGACAAAATTTTCGCCAATAACAGATGCAAAGAGTACAAAATGTTCCCCTATCATCTCCTGAATTACTTGTTAGTCCACCGTTGGCACGCAGGGAATGAAAACCAATTCAGTTTTACCTTGAAGCGAAATTTCTATTCCTTTAAAACTTACTGTTTCTTTCATAAAGCATTGCAAATATCGCTCACCCGGTCTTCTGTACACTCTTCCTCTCCTATCATTGCCATATAAACACACCATACTCTCATCAGTAAAGAGAACACAGCCCCATTGCTCTTCAGTCCAATTGACGTATTCTCGACCGAATCTTAAGCGTCGAGCGTTGCTGGTCCTAAACTGCGGTGAGTTTAGGACCAGCAACGCTGGTCTTCTAGGTGTTAGGTTGGCTTCCTTGACTCTTCGCCTCACATTCCATTCACTTATAGCCACATCTCTCGTCCGTAGGAGCTCCAGACCAATCCGAACTGCATTCAAAGGGCTGTTGCGGAGTGACTGCATCATTATAAAGCGGTCATTCCGTTGACATGACTTTCTTTTTTTGCCTGTACCAGATCTTCTTTTGAAGGAATTTGTCTCTTGATGTCTTAGGAAGACTCTAGAAACAGTTGATTGGTCTATACCCAACTGTGGAGCCACTTGACTTTGAGTGCAACCGTGTTGCAGTAATGCAACGACTTGTGCGGTAGTTTCTGGAGATGTATCCATTTTGACACGAAGAAGTAAACTGATAAGTCATCACCGTTGTATGTTGTCTAAGAAAATAGGAAATTAACGGGCCAAAATCTTTAAAAATCAATATTTTCCAGGAAAGCCGCGCTCAAAATTTGCTACCTTCCTGACACACTATCAGAAAAGTGAATTTTCAGGTTTTTGAATGAGTGGATTTACACCATTCAAGAATCATTTAAAAAGTTGAGAATTTTTCCTTGAAGAATTTATATCTTACATCATTCTGTGTAGTAAAACAACAGAGATAGAGAAAGAAAAATCAGTTATACAGTTTTTGTGCACGCAAGTGTATAATAAGTAGGTAGATAAAATAAAAATCAAGAGAGNCCGCGCTCAAAATTTGCTACCTTTCTGACACACTATCAGAAAAGTGAATTTTCAGGCTTTTGAATGAGTGGATTTACACCATTCAAGAATCATTTAAAAAGTTGAGAATTTTTCCTTTCAGAATTTATATCTTACATCATTCTGTGTAGTAAAACAACAGAGATAGAGAAAGAAAAATCAGTTATACAGTTTTTGTGCACGCAAGTGTATAATAAGTAGGTAGATAAAATAAAAATCAAGAGAGATGTGTGCGGGGTCCTTTTGTGGCGCCAACAAGAGTTTTTAAAATAGCATCACATTATTTACACTTTGCATTTTTACCGTCTTTGGACACTAAAAAATTACTTCAAACGGATGAAGGATCTAAATCTTTTTTGTGCGATATAAAACCGTTCACTTTAAAGTCAAACCGAACACAAGTTGTTACGTTCAAAAAAGATGTCAGAATATATTAGAACATTAAAAATTAAGCCCTTGCACACTTTTACAAGTCAAAAGATATAAAGAAACTAAAAGAAGTGAAATACCGACTGCTTTGTTTTTACCAAAGGGCTAGGTACCTATTTTTGGATAATTTGCATGAGCATACAAACAACACATCGGTTTATTCGGTCTATACAATGGTCTTGCATTTTTTTTATTGTATGGCAGATGGCAGCACATCGACTTTCATGTAACGTTCAATGTTGATGTATTGGGGTCTCATTTTCAAATTCAATAAAATAATATGTTTTTTGTTTGTTTTTATTATATCAATGTCAATCCCGAAAATCCCGGTATTGGATGGCGAAGCCCGGGATCAAAATTTCACTCATTTTTGGGCCGGGATCGTAATCTCTACTCATAACCTATTAACTATGAAACAGAGGCCTTGCCACTGAGCCACGATGTACTACGGATATAGAATGAGAAAATACAATATTTAAATTTAACTCTCATCATTTTTTCATAACTAACTTCATCTGTGTTAATTTTGTGTTACACTGATGCGGTAATAATTTTGTTGATGCGGTGATAATTTTTTGTTACAGGCGCGCGCGCATCTTAAAATTTCACTCTCATCATTTTTTCATAACGCGCCTAAGAAGTATAACTTAAAAAAAATCGTCCCCAACAGATTTTAATGAAATTTTGTATGTAGGTTCCATTTGGGGTCTTAATATGCGCCCAAACTTTGACTGACAGAATTGGTTACGGTGAGTCTCGTATACAGGACTTTTCCCTATAAATGGAATCCCTGAGTATGGTGAGTCTCATATACAGGAATTTTCCCTATAAATGAAATCCCTGAGTACGGTGAGTCTCATATACAGGAGTTTTCCCTATAAATGGAATGACTGAGTATGGTGAGTCTCGTATACAGGACTTTTCCCTATAAATGGAATCCCTGAGTATGGTGAGTATCACTAGTCAGATTTTCCCCCATTTTGCGACGTTGCGACCCACCAAACGACGTTGAAAGTTGTCCAAAAATGACCTTCTCCAGTTCTCCACCCTGCAAGTCGGCTATGCTTAGTCCGGATCAGTAACGAATTTCGTAAAAATGTTCCATTTGATCTTAGGTACCTACAATATTCATGGGTCCTATTCCCATTTATAGCCAAACACAACAAATATGTATCAAATAAATAGTGTCAAATATATATATTTTTTTTTAATTTGGCTTAACGTCTCTTTAACATCTATTGGTCATTCCAGACGAGGGTTTTACCCTCAATTCGCTGGAAATTTGCAAAACAGCTACCCACATTGACCTCACCCAGTCTGGGTTGGGCCGCGAACCCACTTGAACACCCACATGGTACAACCTCAATGGACGTTGCTTCTGATTTTATTTCACTAAATATGAATAAAAAATAAAATAAAAAAAACTCCCCCAATATCGATTCTCCATAATTTTGTACAACAAAACTTGCATATTGCAGAAGTGAAATTGTATTTTAGAGAGTAATTTTTATGTTAAAACACAGAACACTGTTGGTCGTTCTGTGGTTTAAAACCTTTTTAACGCTGTTTAAAATGTTTTGTTTTAAAAAAAAAAGAACGTTTTTTATGGCAATCCTGTCTTTCTTTATATTCACTGGTTTCAGTAAAATATCATAAACATTAGACGCCTCCGTGACATTGTGGGCATTCCACCTCGGTACCACCCTCGCCTTGCACCAGGGAGGTACCGAGTTCGATTCCTGATCGGGTCAAAAATGTGAGAAAAGTTTTTATCGAATTTTGGTATTTGGTCTGGTTGTGTTTAGGGGTAACCCAGTCTCCCGAGGACCATTGAGTAGATATGGTAACAGTAACAAGTGGTAGCATTAAGAGATAATTGTTAAGTGTAGCTTAGATTTATTGATTCTTAAAAATACCTTGTAATGTTATGATGCCCACGAACATTGTGACATTATGAAAGAAATATACAATTATAGATATCATAAACATTGACTTGAATCTCAAATGTAAACAAAACCATTGCTTAAACATTTAGAGCAAACCTGACTGAATAGTAATGCCTAATGCCATAAGCTTGCTCCTTCTATCAATGATCTCAAGTGTAAACAAAAACAATGCTTGAACATTTAGAGCAAACCTGGCTGAATAGTAATGCTATAATTTTGCTCCTTCTATCAATGATCTCAAATGTAAACAAAAACATTGCTTGAACATTTAGAGCACACCTGGCTAAATAGTAATGCTATAATCTTGCTCCTTCTATCAATGATCTCAAATGTAAACAAAAACAATGCTTGAACATTTAGAGCAAACCTGGCTGAATAGTAATGCTATAATCTTGCTCCTTCTATCAATGATCTCAAATGTAAACAAAAACATTGCTTGAACATTTAGAGCACACCTGGCTAAATAGTAATGCTATAAGCTTGCCCCTTCTATCAATGATATCAAATGTAAACAAAAACATTGCTTGAACATTTAGAGCACACCTGGCTGAATAGTAATGCTATAAGCTTGCCCCTTCTATCAATGATATCAAATGTAAACAAAAACATTGCTTGAACATTTAGAGCACACCTGGCTGAATAGTAATGCTATAAGCTTGCTCCTTCTATCAAAAATGAAACCACTACAAACCTGTCAGAAGGTGAACACCAATTTGATTTATCGAACCCTTGCGATACCATGCGAGCATCAATGGCAGATCCCTATCAAAAATGAAACCACTACAAACCTGTCAGAGGGTGAACACCAATTTGGTTGTCGAACCCTTGCGATACCATGTGAGCATCAATGGCAGATCCAGCATTTCTCTCTCGGAAGATGACACCTTGAAAATGGCGTTCTATGGCTTCTTGAACAACTTCGTAGAGGGGTTGGTCCTGAAAAAAAAAAATGCTGTTAACGTCAGACCGAAGAGGGCAACAGTATTAAGTTCCACGTTGGCGAGGTCTGCATTCAACTGTTACTACAATTTTTTGAAACATAAATCTAGAAATAGTTGATTCTAAGAGAATCACCGCTACAAACTAAACAACTACGGTGGTTCTTGTTTTCCTTGACAGAGGTTGAACCCACCCTTCCAATTGTAGGCGGTGCCGCGGTGGTATGGTCAGCATGCGGTTTGCTACAAATTTTGAGATGCACGTACCAAATTACATCATGGTCGGTTCTACCCACCAAGACGCTCGCAAGAATATTCAGCCAAGAGACACCAGTACAACTCGACAACTCCCCGTCAAGCATCATCACCACCTCACTTCGTTCGTCCAATTTGCTTAAGTATCTTTCGTAACACTTTACTTACCACAGAAGTTGGTTCCGAGTCATCTGTTGGATACAATCTATTGACCTTATCTTGCAGTATGGTCACCCCATCTGGGGCTTCATTAACATAACATTGCAATGTATACAGCCACCACCAGACAGCGTCTCGACAGTTATATCTTGCTTTATAACCACCATCCAATAAGTTCGGTATAAGGCCATGTCTTAATGTTCCCGCAAAGCCAAGAATTATAAATCTAAAAACAAAGAAAATATGTTTTAAAAAAGGTCAGAACTTTTTATTTATTTAAAAAAAAAAGGAATTTAGTTGTGTTAAGCTAATATAAGCTTATCACAATGTAGTTCCCTGTGTTATTGTTAAATCTTATGTTCATGCTTGGATTCGAACTGAGCTACTGAGGCTGTTTTCTTATTTATTAAGGTACAATTTACAATTAATTTACTCAAGTTTAGAGATGATATCTCGGATGAATCAAAGAAGGCCCCCAAGATGGTTGGTTCTTCGTACCAGTGCCCTCGGACACGGCAAAATACCATCAACACCGTTCCGACGACAACTCACTGTGTTTTTCTCCGTTGGACCCAGCCGTGCTGCTCCAGATACTTCCTCAAAGAGTTGGTATATAAATCCTAGCTAAACCCTGAAGTATCTGATCGTTTTCGTCTATGTATGCTCGCTACTCACGATGTAAATCATGAGTAGCCAGCAACTATCCATCAAACCCAACTAATCTAGAGCCGTCAGCATTATGAACAGATCCTGTTGGAGAGGCCGCCTTTCTTGGCCTGGAGACACTGTGAGAGTCGTTGAGAACGTTAACAACAACAATGAATCACAGAAAGAAAACCTTTAGGACACTTGGTAGAGCTAACAAAGACAAGAAATAAAAATGATTAAAAATGACTTGACTTTATGATCTACAATTTTAATCCATTTTTTTTTTTTTTTTTTGGGAAGCTGGGCTTTTAAAATTAAAAGCCCAGCTTCCCACAATAGACATTGTCTGATTTAATTGGTCCAGAGAACTTTCCTCCGAGTTATTCAGCCCCCCTCCTATAAGGAGGACCNTCTCTTAATGGTTCTCTTTCGAATTTCATTTGATTCGAAATTCGTGTATGGTAACGCAAACTCAAAATACCATTCTACTGGACTATAATACATTCAGCGTGAGAAGTAGAATTGGTACGGTGACCAGCAAACAGATACAATACCAACCTAGAATGACTTACCTGGCTTCTTGGTATCTTCCAGTGAGAAGGAAAAGACCTCTAAGAGCTATGAAAGTATCACGACCCCAATTTCTCATGTACCCAGTAGAAAAATGAGGTAAACCTAGAAACAGACAGACCGCACAAATGTTAGGTAGCTGGGACAGAAGGAAAATACTCCCACAGTAAATTCCTTTGGGTGTATTTTAGACTATAAACATACAGGGTGTTTGGCTATAAAAGGGACCCCTGAATATGGTGGGTAACTAAGCTCAAATGAAGCATTATTTACGAAATTTGATAGTGAGCCAGGCGAAGCATAGCCGAGTTAGATGGTGGAAAAAGTAATTTTTGGACAATTTTCAACGTCGCTTGGTGGGTTCTGTGTGACCAAAAAAAAGAAGATGGACAATAAATCCTAGTTTTTAATGGCGGTGATTTCAAATATGCCATCAAAATTTAAAAAAAAACAAAAGGAAAAAGAGGGAAAACCTGAAAAGTGATCAAATTTTTTGGTCTGTTCCCAAATGTGATTTTTTCTTTAAAATTAAAGTCCTGGACACAACTGTCAAATTAGAATTTCGAAAAAAAAGCGTGAACCAAAATGGCAGCCTTTCAAAGTTTGAAAATCAAATATGACAGCGAAATTCAGCCCCTCGTATTATGGGGAGAAGGAAAATCGAGACAAAAATGTGGACTTTACTTCGTTCAATTAAAAAATAATCTATAAGTACATACCGGCGGCACATGTCACACATACTGGGGGAGGTAAAGGCGGATGAAGTGCAGATGAAAGTGGAGGAAGAGGTGCGTCAAGTACAATGCCGCCCATCTGGACAGATGTTAAAGCGAGCGCTTTCACAAACGATGATCCGTCTTGAACAAATCTGGAAAGATTTTTTTTTTTTGAAGAATTGTAAATGTATATTTCTTGGTGTTATTATTTCAAAAATTTTTTTTGTGCATCATAGTATTACAAGGTATTTTTAACAATCACTCCATTATCATCAAGCCCAAGTTAAACTTTATAACTACCTTACTGTATAATGCTACTACTTGTCGCTCAGGGAGAGTAGAATCTCTATTGATGCAACATTCTTTGACAAATTCTGTAAGGGAGATGTTGTTGTTGTGATAGCGGTTTTCCTCTTAAAATCAAAAAGATTGATATGAGTTAACCGAAAAGGCAACTGTGATGGTAGCATTCCAGATCGTCCTGGTGCATAGAACCGGCCATCGCATCGTGAGGACGAAGGGAGATGTTGATTATGCCGTTAATATCGGTCTTGTTGAGTGGCAAGGTACAGGGTGCGTTCCCTGAAACCAATTGCTCTCTTGAACTTCTTATTCACTCTTCTTGGTCCACTGGTTCTACATACCAAGTCCACTTGAACTTCTTGGACCACTGGTTCTACGTACCAAGTCCACTTGAACTTCTTAGTCGATTGGTTCTACGTACCAAGTCCACTTGAACTTCTTGGACCACTGGTTCTACGTACCAAGTCCACTTGAACTTCTTGGACTACTGGTTCTACGTACCAAGTCCACTTGAACTTCTTGGACCACTGGTTCTACGTACCAAGTCCACTTGAACTTCTTGGACCACTGGTTCTACGTACCAAGTTCACTTGAACTTCTTGTACCACTGGTTCTACGTACCAAGTCCACTTGAACTTCTTGGTCAACTGGTTCTACGTACCAAATCCACTTGAACTTCTTAGTCGATTGGTTCTACGTACCAAGTCCACTTGAACTTCTTGGTCGATTGGTTCTACGTACCAAGTCCACCCGGGATTGTTTTCCCAACCAAAGATCGCCTAAATTTCGTTCCGACGACATTATTCCCCTGTTTGTTTCGACTATGAAGCATTTATTTTTTAAAAGGCTAGGTTGAACCCACCCTCCCAATTTGGGATAAATCAGACGCTGTCACCCAATCTGTTCGGCTCACCCCTATTACTTACTCTGACATGAGATCGTAACATTGTTGGACCAATGCATCATAAATCGGACCCTGTCACCCATACTGTTCGGTTCACCCCTATTACTTACTCTGACATGAGATCGTAACATTGTTGGATCAATGCATCATAAATCGGACGCTGTCACCCATTCTGTTCGGTTCACCCATATTACTTACTCTGACATGAGATCGTAACATTGTTGGACCAATGCATCGTACACTCTGACAATAATTAAATTGAAATAACTTGGTACCAAAAATCTAGGAATATGTTTAAGAGGTTCAAACAGGACTTCCAGAACGTCTCCAATCTGTTTGGTCCCAGAGTGCTTCTTGAGACGAGAACTGATGTAGTCCATGAGCCAATGACCATCACGAAGATTTGCACATAGCGGATGGCCCAAATCATTATGTTTGGATACTTCGGATAGGAGAGATACGATTCCTAGAACAGATAAACGTTTCCAAAACATTACACACACAACCAGTAAACCACATATTATTGAAACTAAAATAAGTGGTATTCACTCTATGGAGCCAGCTCCGAAAATGTTTTACCTCCAAGCTACAGAGCCTGGGAGCTGGAAGAAAAATGTCGTTCTCCCTCAATAACTTTGATTTCACATTGAAACCAAAATAAGTGGTTTTCACTCTATGGAGCCAGCTCCGAAAATGTTTTACCTCCAAGCTACAGAGCCTGGGAGCTGGAAGAAAAATGTCGTTCTCCCTCAATAACTTTGATTTCACATTGAAACCAAAATAAGTGGTTTTCACTCTATGGAGCCAGCTCCGAAAATGCTTTACCTCCAAGCTACAGAGCCCTTTTTTATTGATGCCTAACCGAATTTGCTGACACCACGGGAAGACGAGGATGGGAATCTTCAAAAGATACACCCCACTTCTCAACCAGCAATATTTGTTCAGCCACGCCCAGACAAAGACCCCAGTCGAGTGGCGTGGAGGTTATGTTGGACTCAATATCTAACTAAAGGTGGGGTTGAAACCCCACCGATTGCCTGACAACTAAACCCACCCTCCCTCTGCCCCGATGTCAGCTATATGATAACAATCTATTCATCAGGACAGTTGTTTCCTTTTTCATTTAAAAACTGTATTTCCCCCAATCTCATTCATTTTTCTTGTACTCACTACATTCAAACAATCTATGGGAGCTGGAAGAAAAATGTCGTTCTCCCTCAATAACTTTGATTTCACATTAAAACCAAAATAAGTGGTTTTCACTCTATGGAGCCAGCTCCGAAAATGCTTTACCTCCAAGCTACAGAGCCCTTTTTTATTGATGCCTAACCGAATTTGCTGACACCACGGGAAGACGAGGATGGGAATCTTCAAAAGATACACCCCACTTCTCAACCAGCAATATTTGTTCAGCCACGCCCAGACAAAGACCCCAGTCGAGTGGCGTGGAGGTTATGTTGGACTCAATATCTAACTAAAGGTGGGGTTGAAACCCCACCGATTGCCTGACAACTAAACCCACCCTCCCTCTGCCCCGATGTCAGCTATATGATAACAATCTATTCATCAGGACAGTTGTTTCCTTTTCCATTTAAAAACTGTATTTCCCCCAATCTCATTCATTCTTCTTGTACTCACTACATTCAAACAATCTGTCATTCATAGAATTCATTCAATTTTTATATACTCGTATTATTATTAAAGGCTTTTATTTAACTTGCTTTGTATGTATGTTTGTGGGTAAATCTTAGAAATTATTTTGATCAAATATTTTTAAACGGAACATTTCATGCATTTATTTGCAATCTATGTCATTTATTCGCACATTCGTTCTGACCCCTACATCTTCTGGGAGCCAACAGAGGTTCCGGTAAGGACTAGGGATCTAGGTATATAATTTATAAACAGTGGACCAAGGCTAGGGAGAGATAGAAGTTGCCAATTTCCTCTCTCCCCCTCCCATCGATTTTTAAAATTTACAGACTAGCTTACGAACTACAGAGCCTGGAATTTGGAAGAAAAATGTTGACCTCAATAACTTTGGTTTCACATTTCGTAAAAACTCATATAAGCTCAAAATACACCTGCCGACTATCCAATGTATATTTTGTTGGTCCCATCGTCACTCCCACTGTTTGGCAATCCTTTTTGGACGGACGTATCCGAATTTACAAAAAAATATGAACGATTCCGTTGGAACGGGAGATCTGAGGGAATTCAAAATTCAGCTAAAAAACGATCTTTGGGAATAAGAACCTTACTGCATAGAAGATGTCGTATAATTTATTTTCATCATCATAGGTTAACAGCAATGGGGTTGGTTTGCAACAACTCGCCATGAGTTCTTGATACTTGGGAATCCTTACGGATAATGCAGTAGCTTCGCTTCTCCTTGCTTTCTGCGTGGGTAATGGTCGTCTTTAGTCGTCTATTACGACTGGCATGAACTTGGTTGCCTTGGAAGTATTCCTTTTTTTTTTTTTTTTTTTTTTTTTTTTTTTTTTTTTTTTTTTTTTTTTNTTTAACGTCTATTTAACATCTATTGGTCACTCTAGACAGGGGTTCCACCCTCCATTCGCTGGAAACTTGCAAACCAGCTACCCACATTGACCTCACCCAGCCTGGGTTCGGCCGGAAAAATAGCCAGCATCACGAGGGCGCGAACCCACGTGGACACCCACACGGCACAACCTCGCTGGACGTTTCTTAACTTCAGTGATCTATCGGGAACTGGTGTATTCCACGTGCCATAGACGCTGGCTAGTATTCCTTTTAAGTTCCCCTATCCACAGGGAAAATTTATTTTACACTCCGTTTTTTTAATTCAGAATATATCTATTTTATTTACTTTGTTTTCTATTCCAGGTAGTTGACACATTAAAAAATGTGTCAACTACCACCGATTGTTATTCTTGTATTGCTTACCTTGGAGGCCACAGTACACCAGATTTCCGTATCCGGGTATGTTGTACGTTCCACCATCCTCTTCTCCACAGCAGTAGAGAGCTTTATTCAAATCTGCCAAACTCAGGGCCGTGACATTATGAGAGAAGTCAAACACAAGACTCAGTTTATTGAGGGCAGCCTTTGAAGATTCTATAGGAGACACTTGGACAGCTGCAACACAACCTTTGAACAGAAAAAAAACGGAACTTTATATTTTACTAGTGACGTCAGAGTCTATATTACACTCGGGCAAGCATCGGGAAGGTACCTAGTTCGAACCCAGGTCGGATCATGGTGAAGTAATTTCTCTCATTTTGAATAGGGGAAAGTAATTTCCATTGTAATGTGTCAGAGGTTAAACACCTCTGAAACACAATACATAATTAGTTAAAACTTCCGAATCGTGGCTTTTTCGAAAAATTAATTTTTTTTTTGAAAATGACTAGAAATAGCCTATTTTCAAGAAGCTTTAACGAATTTTTCGGGCGCGAGTTGTTTTGCGTTGTTTTTCAACGAGTCTTTTATGGACCCAAAAATCGAGGTATGGCCGATCAAAACGTTTGCTAATCTCTCTGGGGAATCGTTAAGATGAAGATCCCCCCCCCCCCAGAGAGGTTAGGAAACGTTTTGATCGGTCATGCCTCGATTTTTGGGTCCATAAAAATTTTACCTAGTGGGTAACTAGCGCCCGAAAAATTCGTTAAAGTTTCTTAAAAATAGGCCATATCAAGTCATTTTCAAAAAAAAAGTTAATTTTTCGAAAAAACCGCGATTCGGAAGTTTTATTAATAATAATAATGTGATTTAATTTAGATATAATGTTAAGGATGTTTGTAGTCATTGCCGGTTATAGATTTCAAAATGTTTTTTTTTACCAAACTACAAAATATTTTACGAGCCACGAGCGCTTTCGTCTGTTACTACATCGTCTAGTGAACAGAGTTAATGGTGTTTCCATAATTATATCATTGATATTAATTTAGTAATAGATTTTCACATTGTAATTAAATAAACTGTCCGTCAGTGTAGGTACAAAATTTCAATTAAATTTTAAGAAAAATTGAGTACATCAACAATTTGAGGCCACAAAAATTTGCTTAAATTCATTTACCTGGCCTAAACTTAGATGTAGTTATTAAATTCATTTACCTGGTCTAAACTCAGATGTAGTTATTAAATTCATTTGCCTGCTCCAAATTCGGATGTAGTTATTAAATTCATTTAACTGGTTCAAATTTAGAAGTAGTTATTAAATTCATTTACCTGGTCTAAACTCAGATGTAGTTATTAAATTCATTTGCCTGCTCCAAATTCGGATGTAGTTATTAAATTCATTTAACTGGTTCAAATTTAGAAGTAGTTATTAAATTCATTTACCTGGTCTAAACTCAGATGTAGTTATTAAATTCATTTGCCTGCTCCAAATTCGGATGTAGTTATTAAATTCATTTAACTGGTTCAAATTTAGAAGTAGTTATTAAATTCATTTACCTGGTCTAAACTCAGATGTAGTTATTAAATTCATTTGCCTGCTCCAAATTCGGATGTAGTTATTAAATTCATTTAACTGGTTCAAATTTAGAAGTAGTTATTAAATTCATTTACCTGGTCTAAACTCAGATGTAGTTATTAAATTCATTTGCCTGCTCCAAATTCGGATGTAGTTATTAAATTCATTTAACTGGTTCAAATTTAGAAGTAGTTATTAAATTCATTTACCTGGTCTAAACTCAGATGTAGTTATTAAATTCATTTANAAATATTCCAATGAGACTTACTTGTGAAGGTGCCTGGGGCACTGAAGACTTAAAATACGTTTATACAGTACAGATATCTAAAATATTCCAATGAGACTTACTTGTGAAGGTATCTGTAATAATGAGTCTTCAATACCAATCTGAATATCATGCCCCGTGTGTTTGTCTAAGCATAGGACAAACTCATTGCACGTGTGGCAATATTTTCTCTTTTTTTGTGGTTTGTTCTTAATTTTCTGTAATCTAAAAAAAAATATGCAAATTGTAGTTCACAATAAAGTTTTTTGTACGGCATTCTTTTCTCCTTCGTGTAATGCTGTGATGTCTTCGGTTTTTTTCTTTTTCATTTTTAATTTCTGAGAGGTCATTACAGTGAAAAATCTATATAAAATAATCAACAGGCTATCTCTCACCATTCTTGTGATAGTTGCAGACGGTGAGACACACATAAAAGCGTTCTGTTCACCCTTCGTGAACGGAATCCCTACTGTGCCTTATCAGAACACTTGCTAATTAAAAATATGGAAATACACACACACAGAGGATAGTGTCAGTGTGTGTGTGTAATGAATAATTTCAATCCCTGATTTTGATTATCTTTTTTCCGATTCTCTTTTTCATTTTTTAAAAAAATTACGCACTAACATCCCTTCAAACGCTCTATTGGCGACCTAGGACATTTATTATTCAAGAACAACATTTTATGCCATAACAAATTCAAAACTGGACTTCTCGTCTACAGATCTGCAAAAAAATGTAGAGATTGTAGAGACGCCATACATCACAGATGTCGTATTCTATACATGATGGCAATACTTTGAAACTTAAAGTTTCCAGAGTTTATAGTCACATAACTCGTTTTATTTCACTTTAAACATCTATCGCAAGTCATAAAACACCATGTATAATTGCCGTTCATTCTCTGTTTTTACCTAAGATCAATATAAATCCTCTTACATTATAAAACATGCATACCTTTTCTGTAGTAGTTTACATTTGATTTTCGGCAATTTAAACTTTTTTATATCCTCAAGCAATTGTTTTTTGACACTAGATAATTTCTGATCTTCTCGCATAGAGAATTCACAATCTTTTACATTTCTGTAGGCAGAGCAAGCATACACTTTACCAACCACAGTTTTGTTCTTTCCATATTTTGAAAATAATAACATGGGTCCATGTGGACACTCTGGGATGGATTTACTTTGATGAGAATCAGGGTTTTCCATTTCGATAGACTCAATCATTTTATCACAGTAAGTTAGGTCTGATTTTAAATTCAAAATTTAATGGAAGTGAAGCTGTTAAAATTTGATAATCAAATCAATATGCTCCTCTCACGATTTATAAAATACTTATAGCGGGAGAACAGTCACCAAATCCAAATCATGATTAAACATCAAGTGTTTTAAAATATTGTAAAATTAAAAACACCGAAAACAAGACTGGAAATGTAAAACACAAAAATTAATGTAGGTAATTGATAAGAAATTGGAACACGTGCTTTTTGATTTATTTATCAGCTGATGAGCGTATTTCTGGGGCCGACTTAGGGTCCTCAAACAAGGGAAAAATCCCACGTTTAAAATATTTTTCCGGTTTGTTGAAAAAATTTTTTGCTCAAGCAATAAAGGAATAGCCGTAAAAACGTTTCCTAACCTGTCGAGGGGGGTTAAAATATGTCAATAAAGCTAACAAGTAAACATAAAAAGTTAAAAACAAAACAATAGAGAAGTGGAAAAAATAAAAATATGGTTGTTGGGATTTTTCCCGCGATGTGTCACGCCACACGCGACAAAAATCCCCAACTATGGGACCCTACGGTTCTCCCCGGAGTGTCATACCCCAGAGTGCGGCATATACCATGTTGCGGCATATGACAGAGAATCCTATACAGGAAAAATCCCTTTTTCCTAAATCCCACCACTTTTAATCCCATGATATCCTTAATATTTTTCTCCTTTTTAATCACTCTGCTCAAGCAAGATTGATTCCTCATGAAGGCATGTCCGTAAAAACGTTTCCTAACCTGTCTAGAGGGGTTATAAAATAGGTCAATAAAGCTAACAAGTAAACATAAAAAGTAACAAGTAAACATAAAAAATAAATGGTACGGAAAACCGTACTAGACTTTCTCTTCCTTAATCATTCCATCAGACTACCACCGAATGCAGATGTTGTTTTTCTAAAGTTTTAAATCTTTTAGTTATATATTTTAGTTATTGTTATATTTCTATTTTCTGTTGATGTTGACCATTCTTTTAAAAAGATTTTGCAGCCTTCGGCTGCGGACTTTGCTCTTTAGTGACAGTATTATTTTGAAAGAT